>JAWWNF010000242.1:600000-947110 GCA_034641395.1 Darevskia armeniaca
TAATGGTACCCCTGAGTCAATTTTGTTTGTGGAGCTGACCAAGGTTACGTTTTGAAATCGACATCTCATACTGTGTGCGAGCATAAATCATTTGGTAGCGTTTTATTTCTTTTCTTTTCTTTTTTATCTAACTAGGAACCATGATAAAAAGCACTCTTCAGTTTGACCTTCAGAGGCACACATGTTTTAACAGATTTTTACACTGTAAAAGTCACCTTTAGAGAAGAGTCGGGCAAATGGCTATACACAGGAAGGTGTTTAATCTTGCATAGTTTGCAGAGGCAACCAGTCGTGTTGTTACTTTGGTCTTCCAAATACTGTTTCTCAAGTATGAATGTTTATTCAGGGAAACATACAGAATTAACCTGGGATATGGGATAACAATTATCTATTTTATTTAAGAGCCTGCTTTAATTTGGTTTTTTATATTAAAATTTGCAGCTTTTATTGAAGCTAACTTCAAGCCAACCAAAATGCTCATTTCATTTAATAGCAATCATTTTTGACAGCTGGTAATTTGCTTATTTAGAGCTTTCTGATGTCGCCTTTGTAAAAGCTGTGTTTACTATTAAGTGTCTTCATTTAAAAAAATAATAAAGAATCACCCACTGCTGTTTCAACAAAAAATAAATAAACCCAGAGCTTTTCTGTAAACTTGGATCAGGGCTCCCACAAAGCCTCATGTTTCTTTTCTGCTCTGAGTATTCTGCATCTAGATTTTCCAATGTATCTTTAGATTTCTCTAGGTCTATGGCTTTGCAAGAAGGGAATCTGTACAAAATGTTGCCTGCTGAGCACCAAAGAGCTCTGGATTGTTTTTTGGTTTTTGTACAACAGCATGGATTTTAAGAAGAAGACGATAAAAGCATTGGAGGGGTCTTTTTTAAAAAAAAAAAATCCTACATTGCTCTGCTTTAATAAGCAGGCAAACCAGAGCTCTTCAGAACTCTGCAGCAGTGTTGCAGACAGACAATCTCATGTTGCAATGCCTACTGGAGGCCTGTAAGCCCTTATCAGAGAACACAAAACACCTCTAGAATATAAAGCCCATACCCTCCAAGTGCCCTGATTTTCCAGAGAGAGCCCTGGAATTACAAAAGTCATCCTGGCTTCTGATTTGATCCAGAAATGTCCCTATTTCCCCTACCAGTGCTGCCACTGCCAAGTTGGGGAGGAGGATGAGCTGGCGATTGTCCTGAGCAACAAATTGCTCGGCTCTGCCCTCTGCGTCATTGATCATAACTATGAGATGAGAGAGAGAGAGAGAGAGAGAGAGAGAGAGAGAGAGAGAGAGAGAGAAACTGACAACGCTTACCGTACGTTGTACTTTACCAAATCTGTTTCATGCAGGAATCATGTCTTATATTTGTTGCTTCAAAAGACAGAATATCACACAGGTGCTTTGCCATAGGTACTATTTATCAGTTCTTTATGATATGCATGTAACAGACAATATAACAGGTGAACTTTACAGATAGGCTGCTGTCCATTATTTGTCAACAACAAATTGTCGCTGTTTTTTGTGTTGAATATATGCTATATGGTAATTAATGGACCTAACAGGTATCTAAAGCCATTTGCACCTGCAGAATGTAGGCACCCTATATATAGAAATGAGCAAACCAGGGATATTTTAGGGAGCAGGCTAGCAGGCGGGGCCCATGACTTACATCATTGGAGCCTACACAACACAAATCACTTTTGCTGTATGTAGGTTTTATTTTATTTGTTTTTTTATCTTATATTTTGGAAATGTACATCCAGTTTCCCCCCTTTAATTTATTTGGGGCCCCCAAAGAGAGTGGGGCCCTAAGCTGTAGCTTGTTTAGCTTATATGTAAATCCAGCACTGATACTGAACAGAGGCACTGCTAGTAAAATTTTACTAATCGGAACATGTAACAAGGAGCAATGCAACACTATTGTTTGCATGGAGCTAGACAAGGGAAACAGAGTACGTACTGCCAGCTTGATTAATTTATTTTCTCTGTAGTGTGTATATCTGTGCATACAGTGTACTTCATTATAAGAAAACAAAAATGAACAGCAACCATGGATTTGTTCAGCGTAGTTGACACCTGGGAAAACAGGATCCGTTTCTAAATGGGAGGAGAACATTTGACTCTGCTGTCAAAGGCACGTCTTAGGTATAATTTGCACATTATCTATGCTATGCTATAAAAGACTACTGTATATAAATTCCATGAATGTGTTTGATTTGTATGCAACCTTTGTTGTAGTTACTTATAGTACAGTTAACTTTGTTGTTGTTGTTGTTGTTCAGTCGTTCAGTCGTGTCCGACTCTTCGTGACCCCATGGACCAGAGCACGCCAGGCACGCCTATCCTTCACTGCCTCTCGCAGTTTGGCCAAACTCATGTTAGTAGCTTCGAGAACACTGTCCAACCATCTCATCCTCTGTTGTCCCCTTCTCCTTGTGCCCTCAATCTCTCCCAACATCAGGGTCTTTTCTAGGGAGTCTTCTCTTCTCATGAGGTGGCCAAAGTACTGGAGCCTTAACCTCAGGATCTGTCTTTCTAGTGAGCACTCAGGGCTGATTTCTTTAAGAATGGATAGGTTTGATCTTCTTGCAGTCCATGGGACTCTCAAGAGTCTCCTCCAGCACCATAATTCAAAACAGTTAACTTTACCTGCTGTGAATTCCACTAGGGGGAAGTAGAGGGTTTAGCCAATTCCCAAACAGTTTGAGATAACAGACTGTTGAGTGAATGAATGAGATATCATTGAACATTAGTATTTTTTACTCCTGAGACGTAGTGTTGCAGTGAATGTCTATGATTTTTGTCTGTTTCCATGGACAAAAATAGCGCACTTGTAACTGTGGGTGAATATCTTAAATATAGCCATAGGTTTCTGAGCAGCTCTCTATAGAGGCGACTTGTTTTTTCAAGATGTTTCACAATTCAGCAATATGCACAGATTGAGAATTATGCTAAACCCTAGCTAGGCACTAAATACAATAGCCACTCACCCTAGGATTTGACATTACTTGCAATACCAATAACCCTTTGGAAAATAATATCATTGTAAGATATTCTGATTTTAAATAAGAATCTTGAACATGCAGGGCCATTTTTCAACCAGGCAAACTTTCATTTTGAAATAATTGAGGAGGCTCTAAATATCTTTAATGAGCTAATGAAGCTACATGTCACTGCCCCAACTTCTACGCAACACACATAGCCAGAGGCTCTTACTTAGAAGTAAATAGATAAGATAAGATAATTTATTTATTGTCATTGCACAAGTACAAGCACAATGCTATACAAGTGCAACGAAATTGCATGCCATCCAGTAAAAACCAGAAAGAAAAAGAAAAAAAACAGCACAAAACACACACACACCAAAAAAAGCCACACATGCACACACACACACACACACACACACACACACACACACACAAACACCCATCACAGATCTCCAAGGTCATATTATCTGGTTACAGCATTTAAGATGGTTGTAGCTCTTGGGTAGAAACTGTTCTTCAATCTATTTGTTCTTGATCTAATTGTTCTATATCTTCTACCTGAAGGCAGTGGTGCAAAGAGACTATATCCTGGATGAGATGGATCCTTTAAAATATTGTTTACCTTTTTAAGGCAATGGGAACTGTATGTAGTTCTTCCAGAGATGGGAGATGATGACCAATAATATTTTGGGCTGTGGTTATGTCCACAGAGAGATCTTTATTCAGGCAAGCAATGGTTTATGCTCACCAGCAGACATGGGGGACAGGAGTCAGAGTTTCAGGACCAGGGTAATGAGTTCAGAACAGGACAGAAGCATGGAAGCTGTCTCTACAAGCTCTTAAAGATGAGCTGTGGCCTGCTCACTTAATGGGAATGTCAGGGTTGCAAATGCATGCTCCATTGGGGCGGGTGAGTTGGCTCCCATCTCTAAAGATGGTGCCTGGTTCTAGCTGACAAGACTGAAGCCTCCTCTTCAGGCTTCTCTTTAGTCACTCCTGTGTCCTGTTCCACCTCTTTCCTTAGCTGATCAAAGCTCTCACCAGCCTCTACTGAGGCTCCCTGTTCTGCAAGAAGGTTGGAGGGGAGAACCAGAATGCTTGCTCCCACTTCCAAAGCAGATGAAGTTGGGGTCGAAAGAGGAGATCATCCCCCCTCCAACCCAGGTTCGAACCATGCTTCCTCAGCCTCCTGTGTCAGAGACTGCCAGTTCAAGCCCAGCAGCTCTGCAGGGCTAAGGACTGTCACATTTCTTATTGGGGAGAGGAATAAGGCCCAGTAGATCTATGAGTATGTTATGGAAATCAGTGAAAAAGAAATTGAAGCCAGCTATTCCACAGCCATCCTTGTTGTGCGCAGCATTGTGATGGACAGGGGAGCCTATGCTTTAGAATGGCATCAGGCAGAGGGACTTGGTTTGCATTTTGACCACTTTAAAGTTTACATGGTGCTTGTCTCCAGAACTAGTCAAAGCATCTTGCAGTAAAATAGGAAGATGCAATACGATCATGTAGGGAAGGGGCACAAATACTGGCACGCTATGGAGGGCAAATGCTGGCAAACAGTTCTCAGTAGTGTAATTAAATCTCAAACACAATTGTTAAAGCATATTTCACTTTTAACTTTCCACAAGTAATCTAACGACTGTTTTCAGAAACTGTCAGTTGTAAACAAATGCTAGAAAATATCAACAGATTGCTGCTTCATGCTGGCAACCTGTTTCAAAGAGTTAAACAAAGGCAATTAAGAAACAAAAACATACAGTAGGAGCCTACATGTCTAATCAAACTCGAATTATGGCTATCAAATCCTCAGAGTGAACAATTCTCAAACAATCAACAGATGAAAAATTATTCACACAAACTTGGTGGGGGAAGTGGGCAAGCCAAACAAAAACAGTGACACCTGCTCTCAGACAATTAACAACGGATGTAGGAGTCATCCAACAAACTCTGCCTCACTAATTGTTTCTCATACATGCTGCTCATTTCTGCTTTTAGTGTTCTACAATATTGGTTCTGAGGATATGAGAGGGTTGCGTGGGGAGCTGTGTGAACTGCTTTCTCACCCCCCCACCCCTCTCCCAACCTACCTTCAAGTACAAGCTCAGACCACATAGCCAAATGACAGGCAATCAAAAGTTTGATAAATCAATTGCCTGTCTGGGACTCCAAAACAAAGGTATTTATGTCTTTAGGTTGAGTCTTGATGTGTTAGTACTTGCAACCAATTAATAGAGCTCCCCCCCCACACACACCCTATTTTTTCATCTTATTAATTCTTTCCTTTCTCTGTTTCCCTTAGATTATTAAGTATTCTGTGAGCCACGTGGTCATTTTCCTTTGCATTTCATTCGGCAAATGTCATGACCTGGGATTAAAGTCAGCACCATAAACTGATTTCTCCTATTCTGATGCCTTTGTCTGTGAGCCAGTTCAAATATACAGGTTTTGATACAATCTCTCAACTTTATTGTACCACCTAAAAATTCAGGTGGTGTTTTCTTGTTTCAAAGCACATACACACCCCATAAACTCCTACTTCCAAGTTGAAAATAAATCCTGGCCATCAGGGGGTAGAATGTTAACTGAGCTGCTTTGACTTGTAAACTTTTGTTCTGCTGAAAGAGGGAACAAGCTTGTTTTCTCCTGCACTGGAGGGTAGGACTCGAACCCATGGCTTCATTTCACAAGAAAGGAGATTCCGACTAAACATCAGGAAGAACTTTCTGACAGTAAGAGCTGTTCGACAGTGGAACGGTCTCCCTCGGGAGATTGTGGACTCTCCTTCCTTGGAGGGTTTGAAGCAGTGGTTGGATGGCCGTCTATCATGGATGCTTTAGCTGAGATTCCTGCATTGGAGGGGGTTGGACTAGATGACCCTTGGGGTTCCTTCCAACTCTACAATTCTGTGATTCTATATAAGTAGGTTCCAGGTTCAGTCCCCAGCATCTACAGGTAAGACTGGGAGAGACCGCTGTTTGAATCCTGGAGAACAGCTACCAGTCAGCATAGTCCTGAATGGCATAACTGTGCCCCTGAAGGACCAGGTACGCAGCCTGGGAGTCATTTTAGACTCACAGCTGTCCATGGAAGCGCAGATTAATTCTGTGTCCAGGGCAGCTGTCTACCAACTCCATCTGGTGCGCAGGCTGAAACCCTACCTGTCCGCAGACTGTCTCGCCAGAGTGGTGCATGCTCTAGTTATCTCCCGCTTGGACTACTGCAATGCGCTCTACGTGGGGCTACCTTTGAAAGTGACCCGGAAACTGCAATTAATCCAGAATGCGGCAGCTAGACTGGTGACTGGGATTGGCCGCTGGGACCACATAACACCGGTCCTGAGAGATCTACATTGGCTCCCAGTACGTTTCCGAGCACAATTCAAAGTGTTGGTGCTGACCTTTAAAGCCCTAAACGGCCTCGGCCCAGTATACCTGAAGGAGCGTCTCCACCCCCACCGTTCAGCCCGGACACTGAGATCTAGCACCGAGGGCCTTCTGGTGGTTCCCTTACTGCGAGAAGCAAAGCTACAGGGAACCAGGCAGAGGGCCTTCTCGGTAGTGGCGCCCGCCCTGTGGAACACCCTCCCATCCCATGTCAAAGAGATAAATAACTACCTGACATTTAGAAAACACCTGAAGGCAGCCCTGTTTAGGGAAGTTTTTAATGTGTGATATTTTAATGTATTTTAGTGTTTGTTGGAAGCCGCCCAGAGTGGCTGGGGGGACCCGGCCAGATGGGCGGGGTACAAATATTAAATTATTATTATTATTATTATTATTATTATTATTATTATTATTATTGAGAGTGCTGAGCTAGATGGACCAATGGTTGTGACTCAACGTAAGGCAACTTCCTATGTGCCATTTGTTCACATTGGAGCAGTATGGGACTGCACCACAATGATGTCCTCCTTTCTGGGGGTTGTGTGTGCAAAAAGGACATTAGGTCTAAATAATACATACCTTCATGGACTATTTGGCCAAACTTCCAAACCATGTCTTTTGTGGAACCTTTTTTTTTATATACAAAATTATATTCATTCTCAAACCTAAACATGAAATCAATATTTCTCACTTTATACTGTATCAGAGTTTTGGATGACCAGAAGGTGGCAGCATTACAACTATTTTAAAGCTTAATCGGAAAGAGATAACTCCTCAACTGGGAAATGTTGTAGCTATTAGGTTCTTTTTTCAGTCTCAAAAGGAAGTTCATGTTATTAATTTACCTGTATTATCTGGAAATTTATAAAAATAACCACCACATCAGTCTAATGATTGACACAACAATCTAATATTTGTTTCCTTTGTGTAGGGGCAGAGGCAATATGAACAGGGGAACTTTGAAATGGAAGCCTATTTGCTTGCTTGTGATTTTACTCATATCTATTGCTAGCAAATAACAACAGATATTGAGAAATTATTGGAAGCATCTGAACTGTATGGACTTCGGCATTTCTAATCTGTTTGAAATCTTTCAGTTGAAACTTAGAAAGCATCAGCTACACTGAATGTTGAGACCCGTTTGGCACAAACTGAAGAGTTGTTATCACACATATTCTACAGTAATAAGACTGGCTCTAAGAACTGCATTACATGTTCAGTTATGCCAAAACAAATATTTCTGTTTTGATTCCAGAACTGTAGTACAGTGCACCCCTGCCATAAAAATCAAGGGGAGCTATAAACATTTAGGTCTCTGATTTTGAAAGCAAAACCTCTTATTTATTTATTTTGAGAAATTGCTTTTTCTTAAATCACCTTCACTTACACAATTAAAATCTTTCCTCTCTTTCCCCTGACAGCCTAACTTGGTATCCATGGTGTGTGTGTAAAAAAAGAAGGCCGGGACAAAGAGAAGGAAATTGTTTCCTTTTTTTATCATTCATCTCTGCACTCTGCTCTTCCCTGTTCCCTTAAGCCAGCTCTGAAGACAACTGCCTAGAAGTTGCCTGGCTGAAAGAAATCAAAACAAAAATGAGACTGTGGCTATTCAGCTGCTATGATGCATTTGCTGGCCAAAAAGCATTAGGACATAGAATCATAGAATCATAGAATTGGAAGAGACCACAAGGGCCATCCAGTCCAACCCCCTGCCAAGCAGGAAACACCATCAGAGCATTCCTGACAGATGAACATTCTTCCCCAGCACTATTCGCATTGCAGTTCTTTGTCTTGAGCTCAGGTGAAGATACAAGATACATTTATTACACTGAGCATAAGAAGTGGCCAAACCGACATAATGACATGCTCTCAATACTATGGGCTAAAATGAGATTTGGAGTACCATCTTATGGTGGTTCATGGAGGGACATTTCCAGAAGATGAAATTTGGGGATTGATGTTTAAAGACTTGGCACATATAGTTCTATTTGGCTCTCCATGCTATTCAACATTATCATGTGAGGCTAGTGGCAGAATTTATGGTGTAATTGATGAGCCTGCACCCCCTAAACACACCCATGGTTGTGGCCGCACGGCTACTGTGTGACAGCTAGTACACACTTGCCACATTCTCACTGGGCCACTGGGGCCATTTCATTGTTGTGATAGTGACAGTGTCACCTTTGTTTGGGACTCCAACTCAGCTCCCATTCATAGTGGCCATTTTCCATTTTAATGTAGCCAAAATGCAGTGCCACAGCCCATAGGACTAGGTCTATGGGTTGTGGCATTGCATTTGGGCAACCACTGCAGGGGAGAGCTCAGCTTGGCACCTGCTCAAAAGCCCACCTGCCCAACGCATAAATGGAATCCAGAATGCGGCAGCCATACTTGTGACTAAGAGTGGCCGCTGGGACCATATAACACCAGTCCTAAAGGATCTTCACTGGCTCCCAGTACATTTCCGAGCACAATTCAAAGTGTTGGTGCTGACCTTTAAAGCCCTAAATAGCCTCGGCCCAGTATACCAGAAGGAGCGTCTCCACCTCCATTGCTCAGCCTGGACACTGAGGTCCTCGTCCAAGGGTCTTCTGCTGGTTCCCTCACTGCAAGAAGTGATGTTACAGGGAACCAGGCAGACGGCCTTCTAGGCGGTGGCACCCTCCCTGTGGAACTTCCTCCCATCAGATGTCAAGGAGATAAAGAACTACACCACTTTTAGAAGACACCTGAAGGAAAGTTCTTAATGCTTGATGTTTTACTATGGTTTTTATATATGCTGTAAGCTACTCAGAGTGGCTGGGGAAACCCAGCCAGATGGGCAGGGAATAATAATAATAATAATAATAATAATAATAATAATAATAATATAGGGATTCAATCTAACTCTTGGATAGGGTTGCAGGTTCATCATTTGAGCCTTTTTCATGCTTGACCATATCCATGACTTGACCATGGCCAAGAGTGCTTTGGCATACCTGAGGCTGGTACACTTACTATGTCCATTCTTCAAGGTGTTAGATGTGCCTATTCTCTAAGCCATTCTCCATGGTCTGCCTTTAAAGAGCATTCAGACATTACAGCTGGTTCAGAGTTATAAAGCCAGACTGTTGATCTCAGCAGTTACATGGAACATGTGACACTCAACCCAAGTGTACAAGAGCACTGAATCTCTACATAAAGTCCTATCCAGGAATGCTTCCATCTCTCTCTCTCTCTCTCTCTCTCTCTCTCTCTCTCTCTCTCTCTCTCTCTCTCTCTCACACACACACACACACACACACCCACACACACACACACACCCACACACCGGTTTGACAGATTTGGAAGGGACATGGCAAAGGGAGCTTTTGGTGGTTGCATCAATATGTTGGAACTCTACCTGTTCTCTGATATTCTTTTGCTTGTTAGGCAAAGACTTTTGATGTGCTTATTTATTTTATTGGTATGTATGTTTCATTATTAATCTCATCTCACATGTTGTAATGGAGTTGTATTGTGAAATGTTCTTTCATTGGTCTTCTATATAAAAAAAACCTACTATATTTCATGTTGTTCTTGGCTCCCATGGGTACTAAATGTAGAAAAGTAGGCTATAAATTGAAATAATACATAAATCATGGATGGTGGGGCAGGGGACAGCCTATATGTCACTGGAACTGAAAATAGCTTCCCATTATGATTTAAAAATCAAATTAGGTCCCATCCTTCTTCCCCTTCCCTACTTACTTAGTCATTTCTTGTTCCATGTCCTCAGCCTCCTCCTTGCCTTTTTCCTGCCCTTTCATCTTGCCCAGTCCCTCCACTTCTTCCCACCCTCCACCCTCCGATTGACAGCCTTCTTCTCCATCCTCACCTCCCACAACCATAAAACTGTGCTTTGTTTCAGAAACAGTTTTCCATTGAATGACAGCATTGGACTCCCTACCAGTACATGAAATTCAGCAGGCATGCTCCGAGATACTTTTAGGTGTGTGCATAAATACATGTGCACACACACACACACACACACACACACACACACACACACTTCCCACTAGTTTGCTGATATTGCAATGTGTACTTAAGGTTACAAATTCATTTGAAAATACTAGGTTAAAAAATTGTGCATTAACTACATGAAATAAGCCAATTGTAAAATGTTTTCAATGCACATAACTGGTGATGTATTCGTGACCAGGCACTCATTCCTTCTGCAATCGGGATGTTGATCCTTGGAAAGCAGTATTCTCCTGGAGTACTTGCCATTTCCCCCCCTTTTAATGGAAGAAGGGAATAAAAAGATAAATCTTTCTCTCATTTTTACTGTAAAGTTTCTACAGTTTCTTTTTTTCCTCTGCAAGCCTTTACTTTCAAAGTCTTTAACCTTTTGCTGCCCTTTCCTCTATTCTGTGTTTCTGTTCATCCTCCGCAGATCTCTTCTTGTTTCACTCCATATATCCTCTTCTATTCTAGGTTTTGTAAAGCCTTTATTTACTTGCACACTTTTCTTCTTGAGGAACTATATTACCTCTGGCAGAAAGAGGATGAGACAAGTGCCATCACAAAAAGAAATGACTGTAGGGAAAAATCTGAACTGTCGAAAGGGGTTCACTAGAGATTTGAACCGCAACAAGCAACACATTTCTTTTGTTTTTGTTTTGTTTCTGTTCTGCCTGGCTTTAAAGATCTCCTCCCTCCTTCCTTGGTTCTGTCTCTAAGAGATTTTTCTTTTAAAAACTCAGTCCTCTGTGTACTCCTAAGCTTTCTGTGGTACTTCTTATTCATATGAGAACACAAAAAGTGCATGGGAGGTGGGGGGTAGTCATAATAGTGCTAGAAAGTCTCTTTTTTAAGGAAAAGCTTCCCTTTCCAATACTCAGACCAGTAAAAGTCAAAAAGAAAGCGAGGATTGCTTTTCTAAGACTTCCTGCTTTGAACTCAATAGCTATGTCCAGTTGCTGAAAACATCTTGCATGCAGCAATTGAACACTCCCTTGTGTAGAACCCTGGAGAGTTCCTTTTTCAACATCACATAGACAGTGGGGGTGAGAACTAGGCTCAGTGCTGTTAACAAGCTGATCTGCTAAAGATGCGGATGGCGCAAGGAGATTCTAAACGTTTGATGTCTCAGCCTTCTTCTTAAACACTGGTAACTGGGTTACTAAAGTCTAATCTTGGCATCGTATACATGCATTATCACCCTTGCATTTTATTTTATTTTTTGAGCAGCGAAGAATACTGCACCCAATGAAGTGACAGCAATGATAAATTAAACTCTGCAAGCCTCCAAGAAGCACCAGTAAAACAAATAATGTTTTGTTGTTGTTCTTAATCTTGAAATTCACAATGTTTCTGTATCTGCAGTAGGAGAGGGAGGGAAAACCCCATCTACTTAATGTGTATAACAATTGTTTTATCAGGCTTGCACAACTTGTCATGCACCCAAACCACATTTCACTTGCCATTTATTGTGCTGCTTTGCCATTCTCACCACGCAGCAAAACAGAATGTTTGTTGGCTTTGTTTGATGTGTCACAAGTTGCTTAGGTCTGTATTACAGTTCGCAGTATCTTCCCCATAAGAAATATAATTCTCTGTTCAATGAACAAAGGATGTTTCGTATATGAATTCAGAATTTCTATTGTGAAAAATCCCATCCCCAAGGTTAATCATCCTTATCTGTAAACCTGGGAGGAGGGATAACTCAAACAATGAACCATCCCAAAAGTAACAAAAAAGATGTCTTTATAGAAACACTGGACATTATTTCACCCTGTGTTGATTACATTTGTTTGCCCTCTTTCTTCTTTGGCGATCGCTCATCGCCGAGTAAGATTGTCTTCCATAAACACGGTTTTAACAATGAGTCTGTAAGTGACTGTGGAGGCCAATTCTGGATCCACACGCCCTTCCACAGTGGGGACATTGGTTTCTGGGTGGGAGTTGAATTCCTATGCCCCACAAATAACCCACTGTTCAGCAACCCTCCTCATTAGAACAAGAAGAAAACAATTATGCTTCAAAAGTGGCCTAGACCACTAGTCACAGGGCCGGACTTAGGTTTGATGAGGCCCTAAGCTACTGAAGGTAATGGGGCCCTTTATATGTCCAGCTGTCCTTTTTCAACAACGAATTGTCACTTTTTTGTGTTGAATATATGCTATATGGTAATTTATGGACCTAATAGGTATCTAAAGCCATTTGCACTTGTTGCCATGCAACCAGTCCATGCAGAATGTAGGCACCCTATATATAGAAATGATCAAACCAGTGATATTTTAGGGAGCAGGCTAGCAGGCGGGGCCCATGACTTACATCATAGGAGCCTACACAACCCAAACATGGTTGCTGTATGTAGGTTTTATTTTATTTGTTTTTTTATCTTATATTTTGGAAATGTACATCCAGGTGTTGTTTTTTTCCCTTTAATTTTTTGGGGCCCCCAGGAGAGTGGGTCCCAAAGCTATAGCTTGTTTAGCTTATACGTAAATCCGGCACTGACTAGTCATCATGGTGCCTTTATGTATACCAGGCATGCCCAACCAGTAGATCGCGGTCTACCGGAAGTTCCTTGGCTCATCCTGGTAGATCATGGAATCATCCCTCTGTGCATTCCCCTCTAAAAAAGCTCAACAGCTCTGGGCAATTCCCCCTCCCCCAAAAAAGCTCAACAACTCAGGGCAACCCTCCCCTTACACCCCACACACGCTCCTCCTCCATCCAATGACAATGGGTAGGCCAGAATTTTTAATACTGGGAGTAGTTCACAGTCTCTTGGGAGTTGGACGTGCCTGATGTATACTACCTGAAAGATATGAGGCAGGAGCACAGTTACACCAGCCATCACAGGTTGCCAGCCTCACATCTGAGGCACTATGATTCTCAGAAGCACCAGGAAAGCCCTTTGCAGATTTGTGGTTGGTGTTTTCTAATATCAATTGTTGTTGTTTTTTTCTAATGGTTAAGGGGTTGACATAAAGATATTACTATAATTGTCATGTTGAAAAAATACAGACTTGCGAAGCGATTAGTAGAAAACGTTTAAAACAATGAGGCATGACTAAAAATTAAAAAAAATTAAAAAATTCAGAGCCTTTTTAAAGAAATCCCATTTCCTTCCAGAATGCTGAAGATTCTTTCAAAGTGCCACTTCCTTTATTTTTCCACGAATAAAGTATGTCCTGACATGAAAGGGTTAAATATGTGCCATTCTTCCATTATGTAGATGGCACAAAATGTAGTGTCACTTTCTATTCTTATTACAATTGTGAGACTGTCACTATAATTGATTAATTTTGTGCCATTCTCTCACTCCCTCTTTCTGATCTCTTTGTCACAAGAATAAGCTATCACAGAATTTTAATGCTTGATACACTTAGGGATCTTAATGTATTCTGATTCTCATTCTAGTGACAAAGGTTGGCACGAAATCAGACCGTATTCATGAAAACGGCTTCCAAAATAAAGAGTAAGACTGTACAAAAATCCATCTTCATGACAATCTTGAGAACAATGAGAACAGAAATATCACAAAACAAAAAACCCTCTCTTCTCGTGGCAATTTCGGTATTGTAATCTCACAATGCCGCAAAATGCATTCCTTCAACCTTTTTGATTGGATTTGTTAAATGCAATTTTAGAATACAGGGACCATTCAAAATATTGTTCACAGGATGTCACCATAAGTGGTAAGTAATTTAAGATTCTCCTCATGTGATTTGTTTGAAATAATTGTAGTCTGCGGAAAATCATCATCTGGCAACTAAGGGCCTGCGCTTATCTGCCGAGATACAGGGCCTTCAATCTTACAGTATTACTGATTTTAGCTTTCGATTCATTTAGTCAGTTGAAATTGTTGTCATGTTGAAACTGTGTCTCTCTACCCCTCTTAAAACTTCAAAGGCCTGATCCAAACATCTCCACTTGCAGCAATGGGGTACAGATTGAAATCTGTCCTTTTGCTCTTGCCGAACAAATCACCAGTCAATTGTGGGATAAGGAAGGGGATTCCCCTGCCTAAATTTAAGGAGAATGAATTATGTACGTTTCTCCATCATCCCTGTTTGATCTAAAACCCATGTACAAAGGCCATACCTAGCACATCTGAGGAGGTTTAGAGATGCTGCAAATAGCTATACAGGGGACGCTCGGGTTGCTAACGCGATCCATGTGGGAGGCGAGTTCGCAACCCGCAGCATTCACAACCCGCACTGCTGTGTTTGCGCATGCGCGTGATGCAATTTGGCGCTTCTGCACATGTGCAAAGTGCGATTTAGTGGTTCTGCCCATGCACAAGTGCCGAAACCCGGAAGTAACCCGTTCCTGTACTTCCAGGTTCGGCGCGTTCGTTTCCCGCAGCGAGCGCAACCCAAGGTATGACTGTACTTTTTCTCCTCCAGAAAAGCTGCTTATTCTATGTTGCACATAAGAGCCCTGAAAAGGCAAAAGGTTTTCATGTATTGATTTGTCAAAAAGAGAAGCCTCCATTGCAAATGTTGTGTGCAATTAAGCCAATTGTGCATATGATGTGCAATAATGATTAAGATTTGCATTATTTTATATTGCAGTCTCTGCTTTTGACAGAACAGGAAACATAGCTGGAAATAATATATATGCAAATGATTTGGATTGCTTTGCCAATATTGCTTGTCTGCTTTGTTTATCTATTTATTTACTTATTATTAGACTTGTTGAGATTTAAAATGTAATTTTTAAAGACTAGTGATTAATGAACTGGCAAAGGTTCACAATGAACGTGTTGCTGCCACTGAAATACAAAATAAACAAGTTTTGAGAACTTGTGGATGCATAGAGAATTGTAGCAAACTCTGCCTCAGGAGAAAGCAAAATTGGATTCTATGGCTGTTTTGGGAAAAAATGGATATCAAGAATATTAGAACATGGATATGAAAAGTTTAGCTCAGAAGATGATTCTATTCCATTTTCTTGCTTTATTTCTCTTACACACACCTCATAAAGGATACAGCTTTTCATTTATTGAAAACTTCCTTACAAATCTAGACAGGTATAAAATCTATTTCTCTATGAGCCACAACTTCTGTGCCTATACTAGTATATACACAGCTCTAGATCATGGGACAAAACCTTTAGATTCTTTTTTCTTGACATTTTTCTGGCAGACAAATGAGGAACTTGTAAACATTAGCCAAGAAAATAAAAATAAAAATAACAATCCACAGCATGTTTACTAAGAAGTAAGCCCCACTGTGTTTAATGGTGCTTTACTCCCAGATAAGTGTTTACAAGTTTGTAGCCTGGCAGAGCAATACAAGCCCATGTTGCACAGGGGGAGGGTGGAGAGTTTGAACTGGCAGAGGTGCCCCTTTGCCTAGCCCTGCCAGCCTACACTAGCTTTCCATTCCACTGGACCAGAGTCCCTTCTCTTCCACCTACTGAACAGGTAGGTGCAGGTACCACCTGAGAGCAAGGAAGGAACACAGCTGAGTAGGCCTGGAATCCATTGGATGGCATGATTGCATCAGGCTGGTGATGCTGGTGCAGAGATCTGCCTGCCTTCCCACATTCCACTCCAGCTGCTAGCAGCATTAGCCTAGAATCTTAAGAAATCCAAATTGTAATTCAGAGATTCTTGTCCTATATATTCCATATGCTTAGCCTGAGGTTGGCTTCACATACAGGTATTATCTCCTGGTCTATTGCAGATGGGATCACATGGTTAGTTCACTGCAGAAGTGAATTTCATAAGGAAGGCAATCCTAACCTCAAGTGTATGACCAAAGGAGCTTCCTTCCAGATAAGTGTACAAAGGATTGCACCTATTAAACTTGACTACCTCATTACATTACACCACCCCACATAATCAAAAGCACCATAAATTCTGCACTTCACATGTGACATACATGTGCCTTTTCCTACCCTCTCTCTGAAAAAGAGGTGCTATCCTGTTTCTTCAGTGTACATGTTTAATTTATTTATACTCTATAACACAACAAGGTAATTGTCACCATCCTCTTGATCAATTGTAAGTTTGAGAATGCTTTTCCTTTCACATAAGATTCGAATTTAAGAGAAATTGAACTGAGGGGAATGCATTTATCTTATCCAATAGCAATGCAAATGGTGTTGTTGAGTTCTGTGGCTTTTCTGCAGTTATCACTGCATTGTAACCAATATTTCAGAAAGTGTTTTTTTTTAAATAAAAAAAATCACTAATGGATTTGCTCCTAACCTATGGCAACAGTGCTGGTCAGTTGCCTTTGGTATCACTCGTGTATGCATTGAGCTGATAAGTACTGTAGTTCATTTTCCTCTTGGGCAAGCACAAGAGTGGGTTTTTTTTTCTTTAAAGAAAGAAGAGAGAAAAACCTTCAGACTAATAATTACCTTAGGTTGAGACACAAATAGTGAAATACACTTGATTGCTTTCCAATTCTTAGTAGAATTTAATGAAATATACCTGCCCGTTTCAGCAAGAGGGGAGGGGAATTGTTAGCCTTTTTTCCAGATATTGTTAATGTAACCTGAATTCTTTTGAACTGTGTTACATTCAACAATACTAGTGTGATAATGTTACAATTAAAGAAAAAATAGGGGTAGAATAATTGCTATAAATGTGTGTGTGTGTGTGTGTGTGTGTGTGTGTGTGTGTGTGTGTGTGTGTGTGTAAACACAGAGAAAGAGATCAGATCCATGACCCGCTTTTCCTTGCACCTTCTTTCACGCCCTGTGGTGTTTCATAAAATCTTCCAAATCTCCTGAGCAGATTTTTAGGAGGTGCAGGGAGAGGGAGCTGAGTAACTACAAGCTATAATGGCTATGCTTTACCTTCACTGCTGGAGGTTGTATGCCTCTGAATTCCTGTTGCTGGGAATTGGATGTGGGAAGAGTGCTGTTAAATTCAGGTTCTGCTTTTGGGCTTCGTGTGGGCATCTGGTTGGCCAACTGTGACTGTCAGTTTGCATTTCTTATTACAGAAAGTATTGATCTGATGTGTAGAGCTCTTTCCTATTCTACTTAATTCAAGAGGGTTCTGGAAGCTTCTCTGTGTGAAAGAAACAAGCAGAAGGTTCGTGATGTTTGGGTTATTCCTTCAGAGAAGCTGAGTACAACTAGCTTAAATTGGTTCTCTTATCTCTCTCCGTCAAGGTCATGCTGACTATAAAAGTAAGGCCAGAAGGAGCCTGGGCTTCACTTTCTCTTTCTATCTCTCTTCCTTCTGGTGTGGTGTTCTGTACATAGTATGCTTAGTTGTTAAGGTTTAGACTTAGTATAAGTTATTGCAAGTTTAGGTTAAGTCTGCTGCAACTGAATTTCTTACGGACAGTGCCAATCCTGAATGTATTGGATTTGTGACCATTATGCTCATTTGCCTTCAGTAGCAGTAAAGCTCTGCTTAATTTCCTCTGGTCCATTGTGTGTGTGTGTGGGGGGGAATCCTCGAACGCCTTTAAGTTTTTACTCTGTCAACTATACGTTGGAGTTCTGCTCTGGATCAATATTGAGTAGAATTTCATGACAGTGACAACAGGATGCTGGACTAGATAGGCTTTTGGCCTGATCTAGCAGGCTATTACTATGTTCTTATCTACCATCTCCCCCCCCCTGTTGACCATGAACCAAGGAACTTGCGTTTCCCCTCCCCCCCCCCAAGGATAGCGGCAGACCTGGGTACTTCATTCCTTGCATATTCCTTCTTCCCTTTCTTATTTGTAACCTGAAACCCATATACCACCTAAAAGAAAAAAGCGTCATTTGGATGTTTGCTTTCCTTCTGCTATATTTCATCTTGCACCTGTGCCCAGATGCAAAATCCATAGTTTGCATACTCCCCCCTTGCTTTGTTTGCCATTGAGCCTGGTGAAGAGAAGTCAAAAATTTGCAAGCTATTTTATGATATTTTGGTTGAACTAATAATAAAGATGTTGTCCAAATATGAATTTTTAAATCTTATGCATATTTTCAGTTCTACTGAAATTGATAGGGCTTCTTCCCAAAGAAATCTGCACCAGATTATAGCATAGTGCCATAATTCTATGCAACTTTACCTGTGAGTAAGTCCTATTAAACATGGTGAAGCTTACTTCTGAGCAAATATGTGCCATAAGTGACTGAACAATGTTCTACTGAAAATTGTCATAATGCAAGGATAACACTACAGAAAAGCTTGCAAATCCTGAGTAGAATGTGGCAGCTGCTACAAACTGAACTGCTACACTGCAGTAGTTCAGGACAGTGAAAAAGAACATTGCATCTAATTGAAACTGCAGGAGAAATGTAGGGAGGCAGAATGTAATTACACAAATTGGAATTTGTCCAGGACACCAGGGTTAACATGCCTACTCCTTTTTTAAAAAAGATGGAAAGAGAGAAAGAAAATATTTTGATGCTTATTGATATATTTCACCCACACAGCATCTCTTGAGCCAGTTGCAAATAATAGGCAATGTGTGAAGAGAGGAGAGCCTTGAAATTTTCCTTTCCTAAGGAAATATTGCTCCCTGAAATGTTCTTCATTAAGAATGGGCTTGGCAAACACCCTCTTTCCTCTAGGTAGCAAAGTGATTAATAAAAAGTTAAGGATTTGGAGGGACTGCAAATGTGTTTAGCCAGTTTAAAACCCAGCAAACTGTTGTCAATGTTAATGTGGCAAAAATCAAAATTCCTCATTGGCCATGAAGCTCAATAATTTATACTGGGCTTTTGTGAGGATTAAATTGTATACATCTCATGTATATTGATTGATCCTCGAAGAAAGGACAGAATTATGTGTGCTGATGATACTTACTGAAATTGTGAGGTTTAATTTTATCTATTTGCTTTCCAAAATTCATGTTGGATAGAGAATGTATTTTGCTATGCACCTGTTCTAATGAGTGTCTATTTCTTGTGGATTTCCTCACGTCCATATTAGTTTGATGAGGTGGATAAAGCACAATCCTTACATTTGTGTGTGTGTGTGTGTGTGTGTGTGTGTACGTACGTACGCACACACACACACACACTCAAATGCTTCAAGTCTTTTGTAGGTAGGATTGAGTCATATATGATTAAATTTAAAGCCATCTAGCTTGTAATTCATAAGCATCCCACATGGATTTGGGCCCGCATATGTTCACATGAAAGGGACGCAGTTGGCGCTGTGGTCTAAACCACCGAACCTCTTGCACTTGCCGATCAGAAGGTCAGCGGTTCGAATGCCTACGACGGGGTGAGCTCCCATTGCTCGTTCCCAGCTCCTGCCAATCTAGCAGTTCAAAAGCACGCCAAAAAACGCAAGTAGATATCTTCCCAGCCGGAAGATAAACAGCTTTTCTGTGCGCTGCTCTGGTTTCAGTGTTCCGTTGCGCCAGGAGCGGCTTAGTCATGCTGGCCACATGACCCAGAAAAACTGTCTGTGGACAAATACCGGCTCCCTCGGCCTGTAAAGCAAGATGAGCACCGCAACCCCAGAGTCATCTGTGACTGGACTTAACTGTCAGGGATCCTTTACCTTTACATTTTTTTGTGTTCACATGAGGCTTCATGCTGTGCAGCAGAACACAGGCCAGAGATGGAAAGCACAAAAGGGACATCGATGCTGCTATGTGGTTTGGTGGTGACTTCAAGTCAAAGACAAAATTGAGTCCTAATTCATTGCTTTTTAGCCCATTGTGGCAGCGATTGACCTCCTTTTTCTTTCCTTTTGTGCCACTGCCCAGAGTGCAGTATAATCCTTCACGGCATAATATTGTTCCCCAGGACAGGGTTCTCTTGGCTGCCTGGATGGAGGATATAAAGGAGCATATGAGTGTGTGGAGAGAGAGAAAAATGCATTCATTGGTTCACTTGCTTTTGTTTCAGGCCCCTCCCATCACTGGCATGGGGTTCCTGGAAGATAACCCAAAAGGCTCTTGTCTGGGCAGGGTGGGAGAGAGATTCCCCTGCCTCTGTTCTGCTCAGTGATATTTGTCCTTGGCTTCCTTCAGGCTTCACATGCTTCTCTGAGCCATGTCTTTAGCTCCTCAATGCCCATAAACTTCCTGCTTTTTCTTCAGCTGATCGAGAGCCACACAAACGATCTGCTCCTTGGCCAGAGCCAAGGGGGATCGTGGCATCTGACAGAACAATTACCTTAGTGTGATGTTGAATTCCTCCCAGTATCCCCACAGCTCCCAGCAAAAAGTCACAACACTTTACAGACATTTAACCATTTACCAGTGCTGTTTTTCTAGACAAAGAGGTGCTGGAACTCACCATGAACTTATCCCTTGTTATCTTAGAAGGGCAATGATGGCCACCTGAGAAGTGTCGGAGCTGAGCTGTGGTGAGCTCTGGCTGAAAAAAAGTCCTTTAAACATTTTTAAAAAACAAAATTTTACCTCAGAAACAAAATGGTTTCTCTACACACACATGGTAGAAAGTGACTGAACAAAGTGTGGCAATTTCATACTAAGCCTGTTGTCTCGAAATGCCCCTTCATGGTAGTCTCAACCAAATTCCCCAACGACGTTAAAAACAGATCCCTAATTTTGATTATAATGCGACTCCAATCACAGAGCGCGTATGTTTGTATGATCGGTTCAGCACCCAATCTGGGAAATCAAACTGCTTTACATCTTGTAAATGCAGTTGAAGTTCCACATGTGCTTTGTTTAAGAAGAGGACACTCGGTTCACATAAAGGACAAGCACAAAACAAAACAAAACAAAAACTCTTAGGGGTAAACTAAAGAAAAGAAATTCCCCTCCAGCAGATTCATAGAGATAACTGTGTTATCAGTAGAGATGTGCCTTCCCTAATGCTGAATGTTACATGACTTGCACTGACAAGATTAGCCCCAGTTGAAATGAGAAAGAAATAAAAGGCAAAGACTGCTTTCCCAATCATGCAATTTGTTGAAGGAGCAACAAAGTAATGTGCTAATGTAAATAAAACGGACTGATTGTATTGCGCATCAAGGAGCACTCCCAAGAATAATAAAAACACATTGACACAGAATTTTAGGTTAAAGGTTAATGGACAAAATTAATGCCACAACTTTATTGATTCCAGAAATGTGAATGGTATTGGCTTAGGCATTGGCAATAACTATATCTGACTCCTGCCCGCCTTGCAGGAAGTCTAGAAGGTTAAACCACCAAAAGAGGGAGCTCCATTGATAGCAACCAACTGAAGCTCACCTTGGGGTTCCCGCTGGGTCCTGGCATGGCCCTAGCCCCTCAAGCAGACTTCGGATGAGATCCAGACCCACGGATTCCTTTAACGGAATACCCTTGTACCTGGAGGGGCAGGTGATGGGCGCACCTCCCCTCCCCCACATCTCACTAAGCCAATGCCTAACCGCCAAACTTTACAAAGTTGTGACGATTGCTAAGAGGTAGGCGAAAACCAAATGGTCAGTGCCAATCTGCCAAATGGAAAAAAAAAATCCTACCCAGCCCCTGTTCCAAGACAGGCGACCAACTGAAGTCCAGAGCAAGGCCAAAGCAGACACCTAAAACACTAGGGCGGGTGGGCGGGCGTTTGGCAGAGCGAAGCCAGGTAAAGCCCCAGCAACGCGACAATGCCTTTTAAAGGCCCCCACAATTATGCCACCACTCTCTGATTGGCCAATAGGCTGTGGCGTAATCGAGGGGCCACCGCATGGCTTGGGCTCATCCCCCACCCCCTCAATGGAGGATCCGATTTGTGCCACTGCCATTTTATCATGTAGAGCTTAAATTCATCTGCCAGCACTAATACTAGCCACTTATGTGTACTCATATTCACTCAGATTTGAGAGCCGGCAATGTTCTTTTAGAAGCCAACGTTAGTCAGTCCATAATTCCAACACCACTGGCATTGCAAGTTAACTTAGTTTCTGCCTTTGGTTACAAGCTTTAGCTTGCAGCAATACTGAATAAGAGGCATAAAGCATTACCAGGAACACAGTATGGAGAGGAAATGGCAATTAAATTAAGTTTCTGTTGATGGCTTCACAAATGCTGTCATAATTGGCTTTGGGACAGAAAGATAAAATATTTGATATATATAAATATTTACCTTTTTTATTAAAAAAAATGTTTAGGGTTGGAAAGATTCCACATTGCTCAACTTTTGCGTCTGCATGCTGATTTTTATTTCATTTATTTAAAATATGTTTAGAATGCTTTTCTGGGCCTATTGCCATCCAAAGCAATTTACAACTAAAGGCAGCAAAATATATATTTTTAAAAAATAAAAAATAAAAATAAACATTTCTAAAATTTAAAACTACTACCCAACAACATGCCACTTATTTTTCTGTAGTGCTTAGAATGGTTTTACTTGTTTTGATAATTGTATATGTTTTAACTGTGCTTATAAGTACATATCTATATTGTGGTAAGCAGCCCTGGGGAACCAACCTATTAGGAAGGAACATTAAGAAATTTATTTATTTACTTACCGGTACTTACATACATACAAACAAACAAACAACCTATCATTACCTTTGAATGCAACCCCAAACATTGTAGTTTCTCCTTCGAATAGCTACAGTTCCCAGTATCCTTAACAAACTACCGTTCCCAGGATTCTTTGGGGGAAGCCATGCATGATGCTGAATCGCCTTTTCTGAGTTGGCGGCAGTAATAAATGTTTGTGTGGTGGGAGAGAGATTATTGGCTTGTTTTGCTTTTGCTTTTGTTTGGTTGTGTATTTCGTGTTTCTATTCTGTATTTTTATGTTGTGATCTCCAGAGGAAGGGCAGTATACAAAAGTGAATGAATGAAGCCTTCTGTAATCCATTGTAAAGTTTCCTGTAGATGAATTTAGTCTTTTGTCTGCTTTGCCCAAACCATTGATCATTGTGATTGTTAACGAACCAATTCTTCCTATGTTATCTTGAGCTGCTGTGCATTTGCACAGTTGCATCAACTTGCTTATCCAAAAATGTCAGTTTGAGACATTTGGAAACCCAAGTCAAATTCTTGAAAGCAAGCTGGTATCAGTTTCACAAGGTAACACTAAATGAAAGCCTTTAAACCAGGGAAGAAGCAGTTTTCAGTAGCAACCACCTAGTAGAAGTACTGTAACACATGCAGGGCTCCATTTGCTTTTGAGAATCAAATACAAAAGAGCCACAAAAACTGGATAAGCTGACTCTTTTAAGTTTGTTGTAATCTTTGCTTTATGACTCTTTATTTGAGGTTTTGGAAAGTGACTCAGCTATAGGAAAACCTAAACTACAGGCTGATAGCTAAATCAACCCTAGAGAACAGTATTGAAAACCCTAGAGCAGGCACGTCCAACAGGTAGATCGTGATCTACCAGTAGATAACTGGACGCCTGTGGTAGATCACTGGTAGATCACTGGCTCCCCTAAAAAAAGCTCAACAATTTTGACCTGAAAACAGGGCTTTCCTTCCTAAAAAAAAAAAGCTCAACAACCTTGACCTGAACCCCTTGACCTGAAAAAGGGGATAGATCACTGCCAGTTTTTAACTCTGTGAGTAGATCACAGTCTCTTGGGAGTTGGCCACCCCTGCTCTAGATGAATTAAAGGCTCCTTCCTGGTTGCTGATTGAAATTACAGAGCTACTGATCGCATACGGGTACAAGAATCACTCAGCTAAGAACTTTATCACTATTTGGGAAGGCTCAGCAAGCTAGCAAGCTGTTTTTCGAAGACTCCCACCAGAAGCTGGCCACACTTTCTGCATAAGCAAGTCAGCAATACCAAAAGAGATTGTCCCACTACCCAAAGAGACCAGGCTGGTGGAAATGTGAGACAGGGCCTTTTCTGTGGCAGCACCTAACTTATGGAATTCCCTCCCTACAGAGGTTAGACTTGCCCCATCCCATATGACTTTTAGATGGGCAGCAATATCATTTTTATTCTTCCTGGTTTTAGTGTGTATGTGTTTGGTGTTATTGCTGTTGAGGGTTTAAGATTAAATCTTTAACGTTAAAAGTGTTTGACGATGTTTTCAGCTTTGTTATTGTTTCAACTTTGTGTGTGTGTGTTTTATTTCTTGTGTACTACCTTGAAAACATCTGTTAGAGCCTGACCAACTGCCAGAGCTGTATTGAATGCATATCTTTATTGTGAAATGAAATATGTGATGCTTGTCACATTTTAACATGCCCATCAGAATCAATTTTGAATGTTGATGTGTGCTTTGATAAAGATGAAATATAGTCATAGAAGTTTTAAGGATTGCATTTTCTCCAAATGTATTTATTCTAAAATGGAAAGGCAATAAATGTTTTGTATAAAACACAGTCCTTCTGTGTGCCTTCTATTAATTCAAGGATATGTGTAAAGTATGCATTAGTTTGGCATCTCATGTCTTTCCGTACTCAGCTCTGTTAGAAAGAATTTGATATTCAAAATAACTCTCTAGTAAACTTTTATCTAGTCCCCTCCTTGTTTTTCCTCACTGTGTATATTTGACTATAATTGACAAGCTGTTCCAAGGAATTAAGTATTCCCCAGCTAGATGGCCTTTGTAAAGAGGAATATCCTTGAAGGTAATCAACAAACTGAAACACAGCATGTTTTCTTAGCTTGTAATTCCTGATAAATCGATACCAGGCAAACACTCTTACTTTAAAGGTTAAATACTTTAAGCCCTTTGGTAGTAATTGAGTGTATTTTCAAGAGAGGTTTAATTTTGATGGGAGTGGGGGTTTTGGTGTGTTCCTCCCACCCCCATGAATTCCAATACTTCAATCCTCATACTTGTGATAGCAAATATTGTAGATTGCTCAGCAGCAGATCATACTGGATCCAAATAAATATACACAGATGCTTCTGTTAGAATAAATGCCTCCAAATACTACAAATTTTGGATCTTCAAGTGGGGAAGCTGGTATAATTGTGTACAATATTATACAGTCCACTCTAAAAGTCTTGCCTTTTAAAAGACTACTAACTTCAGAGTTTATTGTTGCAGTAGTTGCAGTAGATTGACTGTCATATTAAACATAGGCCAGTAGATTGACTGTCATATTAGACATAGGCCAGGATCCAATGAACTACCTGAGCCATGTCAAAGGGTTGGAGGTGCCCACGACCCAGTGCTAAATGGCATAAATGCCTCTGCAAGTTCTCTGTGCCATGGGAGACTTCTGTTGTATGGTTTTAATCAGTGTGTATGGTTTTAATCAGTGTTTTTGCAGTTTTGTCTTTGCGTGGAGTGCCCTATCTGGGTGGATGGAGCAGCCAAGTAATTTCGTTGTCCCCGAAAGGGACAATGACAATAAATATATTCTATTCTATTCTTCTATTCTGTTTGCAAAGCATAATTCCAAAACTCTTTGAGTGTACAGAACTAATTATATAGTTCTTTTGATCCTAGTGTTGTTTTGCTTCCATTTTGAAAGCTATTATGAGAACAAGAATATCAGATAAAGTTTATTTTGTCTTCCTTGTCTGCAGTATCTTAGAGAGAGAGAGAGAGAGAGAGAGAGAGAGAGAGAGAGAGAGAGAGAGATGGGGGAAGACATCCTCTGTATTGTGATGTACTTGAAACATACCCAGAAAATGCAATAGATGGCTAAGAATATGTTATTTCCAATGTTATGGATTGAATCCTATGCACACTTGGGACCATAGCATACGACTTGACTTTTAGCAGAGCCTGCCGAACTTTGAGGCAAGGTGAGGTGATTGCCTCAGGTGGCAGGATCCACAGGGGCAGCAGAACCAGCCTCTGAGAAATATGTCACCCATGGCTGCTGCCACAGGACAGCAACTATGACAGTGTGTTCATTGGAAGTCCCTCTGCTGCCTCCTTGGCAGCCTCTCCCCCCCCCCCCCCCCATGCAACCTCTACAGCAAAGTAATGAGCAAAACTAACAGCAGTTAAAAACAAACAAGCAACAGTTTTGACAACAGACCACAAAATCACACAACAGTCTGCTTTATGCTGTTTATGAACCACCAGAAGCACTCACCTGTCACTACCTGAGTTGTTCAGATTCATGGTGGTCTAGATTGTGGTATGGGGAGCATCCGTTATTGTTCTGCTATTTGAGGAGTCATTGGTGTCAAAATCACAGGGAGCCAGATTTTGGCCACCTTACATTTTGTACTGGTTCCCTGAGCCACTGGTTTTAGAAGGTGGGGAGGTATCTATGGATTGTATCCAACGGTGGTGTAACCAACCATCATACTCACTTGGAGGCCTCTGTGTCACTGAAAACCTTCTCTAGTGTGCTAGGGTTCCTCTGAACAGTGCACACTGTGTAACAAGGGAGTGCAAAATTGCATGTATGGTGCATTTTGCTTTAACAATCTTCCCCAGTCCTCCAGCTCACCATGCAGATGCTTTTAATTTAAAAGGAACGCGTGGGAATAATCTTTCAGAACTATATTCCATTTCCAATCATTCCTCATCCAGAAATGTACTTACCGAATTAATGCAGGACATGTTTTACACTCATCAATGTGTTCCATATAGATATTGATCAACAAAGCCAGCAAGAGAAGTTTTGACATATTTGACAAGTGACAAGATCAAGTCACTATACTTAAAGGTGAACTGCAAAGACATTTTAAAAACCCAGATCCTTAGAGGGGGAAAAAATCAAAAATCTATATTTTGTGTGCTGCATTGAAATTTTCAAAACGTACCATATATAACTACAGCAATATTTTTACCCATACAGCAGTTTCATTAGTTGCGTGTGGAGGTCACCCAGTCATTCCCACCAATAACTCACACAAGAAACAAGGCTGGTCAATAATTGTTGTGGCCAGCAAGCCCTTCCCCCAAACCAGAGGAAGTTACTTTTTGCCCCCACCGCAATGGGAGCTCTCTCTGAGAACTCACTTTGCAAAACATGCACATTGTTTCATTAGCTTTAGATGCAACAGTTCAATCCTATGCATGTTTACAAAAAAAAAAAAAAAAAAAAGTTCCACTGAGTTAGGCAAATGGTTATCAGTGGTGTTGCATAGGTTGCCAGTTTTTGGAAGAGGGAAGTTGCAGGGCTGAGCCCGTTTACAATCGCTGTATTTGCAGCAACTTTATTGACTCTCCTTTCTGCCCCAGCCACTTAGTGCAGCAGAACCACTCCATAAGGCCCCACCAGTTGTGGGGTAGATTTGGTTTGTGACCTTGGTATATAAAGGTGATGGCACAGGAAATGGGTAATATCACAGACAACAAAACACATGGAATGAAATGTATTTGTGAATTATTCTTGCAAAAAATGATTTTTCTATTCCTCAATATGTAAGCAAGTCTCAATTTTATAGTAATATGGTGGGAGAATGTTCAGAACGGTATTGTTTTTGCAGTATTTACAAACAAGCCACCTTCCGAAGAATTATTGCAGCAAACATGCAAATGGATAATACTCTCGGAAAATTGAATTTTCATATCTCATGAAGTATTGCATTTGTTTTTAAAATCTTGAAATTATTAGATTTGTAACAAATAAACTCACGAGAGTTGAAGTTTTCAATATTTTCAGCTAGAAGGTTTATTCCTTAAATAAAGCAGAATTGATGAACAGTGATAGCTAAAGTAAAAAGTGCAGGGAATAAGGTTATACTCAAGGGAAAGTTACGTTTAACAAATGTATGTTGTTGTTTTTGGAAAACTCTAATCTGGCCTCATAAGATTGCTGTACACAAAACAGAAATCAGTGTGTTTCTCTGTTAATCAGTTGGCCACTATTGTCCCCATATACAATTCTCTCACACCCCTTTTTGGCTTTCACACTGACTCACCTATCTGTTCCGTGCATTGAGGCTGTGGAACTTGTGTTGTCATACTACAAGTCCCATCATCCCTGATCACTGCCCATGCAGATTTGGGTGATAGGAATTTCAGTCCATCACTGGTAAGGACAGAGGTTCCTCATCATAAGTTCATGTTTTTTTGTCGTGCAGAAAGTTCATTGTTTCCTTTGAAATAAAAACCACATTCTCAGGTAACTTGCATTGTGCTTTCTGTGATAAACACCTGCATCTGAAGCTATATCAGTGCTATTTGGCAGAAAAATCTGTTTTAAAGATATTGGTCAGGCCATATGGATGGCTTTTCACTCCAGCAATGGATTTCACACAGGTCTGTTCTGAATCTATGTGCATAAAATGCACATATTCAGGCATGGCATAGGAGCATGGTACATGTACCATATTGGCCTGAATATAAGCCCCACTTTTTCCCCAAATTCCGACCGTGAAAAGTTAAAGTGCGGCTTATATTCGCGACCTTACGGTATGCAGCCAGGAGCGCAGGGCAAACAGTGCCAGTAGCGCAGCGAAGTGGCGCCCGCCCCATGCGTAGTCCCCCATCCTCTCCCCCAAGGCCGGGAAGGGAGACAGTGAGGAACGGGAAAGGCCATTGGCAACACAGCACGACTCCCCACCCCCAACCGCCCAACATGCAGCCAAGAGCAGCGAGGAAGAGCGTGGCTTATATTTTGGTATTTTTTTTCTTTTTCTCTCTCCCCCTCCTGCAATTTTAAAGGTACGGCTTATATTTGGGTGCCGCTTATATTCAGGCCAATACAGTACTTTTTTCCCAAAAGGAAGGGAAAACTGTAAATAGAAGGGGATGAGAATTCTTTAAAAACATACAGCCATTTTCTTCTCTTTTTGTATCCTTCAATTGGATTTGGTTTGAAATTTTATACTTTTATGGTTTTTATGTTCCCAAGTTACAGAAGACAATTGGAATTTTTGTTTCATTAAAAAGCAAATAGATTTGTACACCATTCTGATTTTTTTTTAAATAATGAAACTTGATTCAAGTACTAATTAAAACAATACACTTTTCCCCCCTTTCTTTTAGCTCTCTGTCCTGAGACACAACAGCAGGATGTGCCTTGGAGAAGGGTAAGTAACCCAGTTTGGTATACGTAAGAGGGCCTCAGGATATGTGTTTTGTTTGACTATTTGTGTGTGTTTGTGTGTGCAGTAGTGTTATGGTGCCTAAGATCAACTCGCCGAAGGCTGGCAGACAGCTGCAGAGAAGGTCGATGTTCAACGCCAGCACTGGGGTCAGGATAGCCAAGGTCAGGGACGGTTCGAGTCAGAAACAAGTCAGGAGTCAAGATCACAAGGAACAAGGCAGGAGTCACCGGGGAATAGGCCGGACAAGCAAAGCAACCACACACTTCTGCACAGCAGTTGCAGACGCTACAGACTAGGTCAGCCGGCCTTCCTTAAATAGCCGGCTCACTCCCATGCCTCTTGTGGGCTGCAGCTATCTCTAATTGCTGCCTACACTTCTCAGCTCGGCGTTCTACAGCTGAGAAGGGTGGAGGAGAGGGAATCAGCCAGTTCCCCTCCTGACTGGGGCCTGCTCCTGGCGCGACTTCTCCCTCCTGTTCTGGTCTTTCCCCCTCCCTATCAGATTCTTCCTCTTCCGGGGAGTGCCGCCACCAGTCCTCCCCAGGTATGAATTCTTCTGTGGGTGCCGCCTCATCAGGGGGGGCTTGCCACCACTCCTCCTCATCCGGCTCAACCCTGACAAGTAGATATATTTGATCTAGCTACATTATATAGACATCATTTTAGGGCACTTTTTTCTTCACCGAACTCTGATATACTTGGTTTGTGTGTGCTTTTGGAGAAAAAAACATATATTTATATTCAATAAATAATTTCCCAAAACGCGATGCACTCCAGCCATTAAGTCTTGAAGGCGCAGAGTGTAGAATTCAAGGATACAACCACAAACAGGATGGTGGTGGTAATGTGGTTGGGAGTTTATTTGGGCTGTTGCATGAGCAGCCCTCATCCTCCATTTCAAAATTACCACCCTGAAACCTCCCTTCCTGCAATAGTTTCCCTTCTTAAAAAAGTACTTCTCCAGGTGCGTTTTCTGGTGGTAATATAGTTCCAGGCAGACGTAAGTCTCCAGAAATTCTAGAAAAATTGCTTTTAACACAATGATTGTGAGGACAATGGGGCAAATGTTTAAGAAGAAGCAGAGGAAAGGAAGCAGGTGCTTCAGGAAAGTTATTAGGAAAGCCGGGAGGCAAGAAGACAGAATCCTGACAAGAGGTAAGAATGGTTCCTATTCATAGCCCATCACCAGCCTCTGTTCAGTGACCATGTATCTCCTAAATTCCATCCCTTCTGTGCAGATCTCACAGAGTTAACTTACAGCCATTCCAAAACAATAGCCCTACTTGCAGTTACGTATAAGCTAAACAAGCTATAGCTTAGGGCCCCACTCTCTTGGGGGCCCTCAAAAAAAATTAAAGGGGGAAAAACTGGGTGTACATTTCCAAAATATAAGATAAAAAACAAATAAAATAAAACCTACATATAGCAACCGTGTTTTCTGTTGTGTAGGCTCCAATGATGTAAGTCATGGGCCCCGCCTGCTAGCCTGCTCCCTAAAATATCACTGGTTTGCTCATTTCTATATATAGGGTGCCTACATTCTGCATGGACTCCTTGCATAGCAACATGTGCAAATGGCTTTAGATACCTATTAGGTAGGTACCATATAGCATATATTCAACACAAAAAACAGTGACAATTTGTTGTTGACAAAGGACAGCTGGACATATAAAGGGCCCCATTACCTTCAGTAGCTTAGGGCCTCACCAAACCTAAATCCGGTTTGGGCATTCAACACACCCAATATTAATTGTGCGAAGAAGGAAGAAAGGACTGTGTTTTTGGGAGGAAATCCGGTTTGGGCATCCAACACACCCAATATTAATTGTGCGAAGAAGGAAGAAAGGACTGTGTATTTGGGAGGATATGTATGGCAGAGTGAGTGGCCTGCCAGCACAGGAAGGCTGTCCCCATGAGGTGGATGAGCACTCAGCCCTGGGGGGTTCCAGAATTCAGTAGCCTTTCCCACCCAACACACATGGACATTGTCGAGGAGCGACCAGCCCAAGGATGGTGCGGAATTAACCTGTGCTGCTTTGCTCTCCTGCATCGCCAATTATCATTGCATGGGTTGAATCGGATTGCTTTATGCACTGTGATGTTTTCACCCAGAGGTATCCTGGGTGATGATATGTTGGTCATATAGGGTTAGCAGACACATCTGTTTTACCCAGCAAAGCCCCCCCCCCACCTCTAGTTCATTCAAAGCAAACCGAAGAAGCCAAGTGACAAATATTACAGTCTGCCAAGCATTCTTAATAATGCATCTGCAGCATAGAAGCCTAAATATTCACACTTAACCAAAGTGGCTGTGCAACCCTCGTGCATTTGAATTTTTGGATTTTTTTTTTTCAAGGTAGTCAACCAGAAAAAAAGATCATTGATCCAAGCTGTTACATATTTTATATTTTAGTTTATTATGGGTTTATTTATTATTTATTTTTTAAGAACGTCACATTTAGAGATTTGTATCACTTATGTTTTGGTTTTTTAAAAAAGAGAGAGCAAGAGCGCAAATATTTCATGTTTACTGATCTTAAAGATGCTGTTCAACCCCTGTGTTTCACGAGTCACATCGTCCTTTATTTTTAAGATTTCACTTCAAGTATGTTTACTGGTAAATAACATTTGCGGCTGGAATTTTTCCTGGCCATTGCAGCAGTTACAAATCAAATATTTTCGAACACTTAAATATATGATATGAAACCTGATCCCATGGCAAAAGTAAAAGGCTATTATTAAAAATTAAAAATCTAAAATAATCTTCTCTGGTTTATAATCATAATACTGGGAAATTCAATATTTCTGCTCAAACAGAGAGGCTGGTAGACATATTTACAAAAGGCCTTATGATGTTTGCAGTTGACTTTGCAGAAGACAACATTTATAAAACCTTTACAGTGCCTGACAGGTGCCATGAATTCTCCTGAGGATTACTATATTCAGATATTGTCTTTCATTTGAACTTCAAACACACATTTTGCTAGGGAGTGTATTTTAATAGCTTTTGGAAATTAAAACCTTTGTATTTGTGTCATTCTAATATTCTCTATGAATTTACTTTTGGGAAACAAATTGCTGCAAAGCTAAATGCAATTATAATTTTGTTTAAGTAGAAAAAATGAATAAATGTAATAAGGATACACAGGGGAAACAAAGAAACATGAGTAGTTTCTGTGACTGTTTCTTCGAAGGAAGAAACAGTGAATGGGGAAGAGTTGCAGGACTCCCATTTTTTTTTAAAAAAAAAATCCATGGTAATCTAAACAGTTTTCATATATTTGGAAATCCGGGTTTTACATTACAAGTTGATCCAAGTCTAGTCATCCTTATACTGACTTAAGTGCCACTGATTTCAGTGGGGCTACTTCAAGTTTGAGCAGTCTGGATCCAACTCTATATGTTTTACAGACATATGAATGATGGTAGACAGATCTTACAGGGAAGGGTGCAATCCACATAGCCCTTTGCAGATGATTAAAAAGTGATCCTGGTTGCATGATCACTGCCTAGGATTAATTTACTAATGCTGGCCAAGAAGCTTTCTAGGCTGAGAATTTGATCCATTCCAGTAAAGCAGGGGTCGGCAACCTAAGGCCCATGAGCCACAAGCGGCCCATGGGGGTCATTTAACTGGCCCACGAGCCTCCCATGAACCGAGCCGCCCGCTTGGTGAGTCCCCACACACTGCGCTAAACCAGCACAGGACGGCACGGGGACTCACTTCCGCAGTGCTGGAAATTGCGTCTGCGCATATGCAGATGCCAGAAATCGTGGGCCCGTGTGCTCACACGCGTGCACAATCTAGCCCACAGAGGGATCTCTGCTGGAGTGAACCGACCCAGGCGAGATAAAACTTGCCGACCCCTGCAGTAAATCAATGTCATTAATGATAACAGACAAGCTTAGCTCATATGAATCTCTTAATGGCAAAAGCTTCATCTTTCCTGGTTATCACTTTTGAAGCCTAAATGGGTTAGTACCCAAATATTTAAAAAGACTAAATTCTCCTGTGTTAGCCTGCTCTTCATTTCAGGCCACCTGGGGCAGTTGTCGCGTATACCCTTCCTCCATCTGAAATGTGGCTAGTGGGAACATATGAGAGGGTCTCCTCTGTTGCTCTGCCTAACCTGCAAAATCCCTGCCCAGATTCTCTGTCTGGCTCTGTTTCCCACAACATTCTGTCACTAATTAAACATTCTGGCAACAATTATTTCAGCAGGACTTCAGTATGGCCAGGGTTTTATTTCATTAATATTGACATTTCTCATGTTTGTTGTTTTATAAGGAAAAAAACCAACACCCTGCTGCCCTCTGTCAATTTATACGCTTTTGTTTTTATCTGATTGTTTTTAGTCTGCTACATAAGCCACCTTGGGTTTTGGACTGAAACAGGAGGACAGGATATTATGGTTAAAAATTAATGAATGAATAATATCAATCATTCCATCCTCATGCAATCGATCACTTCTCCTAAGCACTGGTTCATGACTGAGACTGATGCTCTGGGATCTGCTGCAAATGAAATAGACAGCTGGGAGCTTTGCCAGCATATTTCAGCCACCTTATTCTGAAACTTTATGTGCCTGGTGAGCTCTCAGATATAGGAAAGTCTACAGACAGAGATATCATATTTTTAAACACTTGAGATGTGAAGTCTGACCATTTCACCCAACATAACAATAAAAAGTTACTTGACGAGATTTCCAGAAGACTAGCTGTCGTTATTCTTCCATAACAAACTTATTAAATGAACTTGGAACATAAGTCAGTATATTCCATCTCAATTCTCATGTTTCTGTTGGACATGGCAATTTTGCCACAATCATTTTGAATGACAGATACATTTGAATGAATCCATTGAAACCTAGGGTTCATTCTTGCATGGGAACTGCCAAGTCTCACTATATCTGCATCTATACAAGCAATGTATTCACATATGAGGAAATCGGTTCATGGTGACCTCAGCGTGACTACACATTTGAGGCTGCAAAATGACCCTTTTTCAGCAAGCTGAAAGTGGCATGACTGAGCCACCATTGCTCATGATGTGGACAATTTCACCTCTAGTCAAGCAGTCTTTGCAACAATTCAGAAACCTGTGGATCCTATTTGACCAGAAACAATTATCATGCAAAATAAATGTCTACATGCCCAGTAAACAACATCAGTACTTCAAAAACACAGGCCCACAAATTGGCATCTTCTGCAATGTCACCCTCATATATGTAAAAACTCAGGGACACCATTTTGACCAGTACCTAGCCACCTTCCTATGGTTCATATTTTCTTGATTCCTGTCTTACCCTTTGCTCTTATCATTTTTAATTTGCTTCATTAAAAAAGCATTGAGAACACATCGATGTACTCCCCTTCCCAAAACTTTTATTGCATGGGAGGGAGTAAATGATAGGAGAAAGAAAACAAGATTTCTCTAGAGCAGGGGTCCCCAGACTAAGGCCCACGGGCCGGATACGGCCCACGTGAGCCAATTATCCGGCCCCCTTGATGGCCCCGCTGCCCGCTCTTAATGGCGTGGCACGGCGCGGCGAAGCTGCCCATCTCAGGGTCAGTGCATTGCCGGAAATAGCTTGTGCGCATGCGCAAGCGTCATTTCCGGCACACTTCCAGGTCTGCGGAGGCCTGTGCGCACGCGCACAAGCTATTTCCGGCGCTGTGCCAACCCGGAGTGCACTGGAATGACACTTCTGCATGCTCACAAGCTATTTCCGGTGCCGCGCCACACCAGAAGTGCGCCAGAAAAATTGAGTGCGCGTGCGTATGGGCATGCGCTCCACTGCCCTCCGGCCCACTGCGCGATTAGCGCCGGAGGAACCGGCCCAAAGCTCTAGACCCCTGCTCTAGAGGGAATAGCACCATATTTGAAACCCACCAACAGGTCTCCAGACTTGGGGTGCCTCTTAGCCATTGAGGCCAGACTGAGGCCAGAGGTGGCAGAAGTGCTCCTTTTTATGAGCTGTCTCCAGGCTGCCAAGGCTGGCTAACATTTCTGCCAGATCAAGCTCCTCCTCTTCACCAGATGGGAAAGGAGAAGAGAGCACTTGGGAGAAGCCTTCACTGCCTTTCCAGTATCCTCGAGTCCATCCCTGCCATTCTTTGGTGTTAACCTAGCAGGGAAGCCGAAGAAATTCACTCAGAATTGTCCTCCCCCCCCCCAAATCTTACCCAGGGAAAAGTGATCCCTCAAATAGACAAAGCAGAAAAGGAGAGGCACCTGTACAGTAATGAGAGGGGTGGGAAGGAAGGGCCCTTATTGGCTCTCCAATTAAAATACTGAGAAGAAAAGTGGTCTGCCCAGAAATTAACCGTGTGACCCATTCCCAGCACACAAGCAGCTCCAGAAGATATGTCCACAGTCTCCACAATGACCATGTGTAAAAAGAGCTGAATGACTAAGCAAGGAGGCTCAGAAATTACATTTTTAAAAAATTCAGCTATGTGGTGGGGTTGTCCTAGAATACATTCAGTCCCTGGGCAACAACTGGGAAACACCCAACCAATGTTCAGACAAGTGGGCTGAAAAGCCCAGCTCCCACAATGCCATCAACAATCCAGTCCAGAAGATGAAAGACTTGGGGGTGGACCAGGCATGGGCTCATATAGTCTTGGTCCTCCCATCTTCAAAGCATGCTGTGCATCAATGTGTATCCAAATGTCATGCTGGCCTGCCCTCTTCTTTGAGCCCCACCCTGGCCTCAAAAGTGGCCCTGCTGCCTGATTGTGATGTACCGGTATATCACTCAACAAAGTGGGGTTTCTCTAAGTAATGTCTGCCTCCTGTTCCCATACTTTAGCAAAACATTCAACAGCTTCCATTTACTTGGCAGTGAAATAAAAAGTCTGGGGGTCATTTTTTATTTCTTCACACACAAAAATTGACCCAGTCGTTTAGACTCCCTTGGAAGTTCTGTCTGTCAGAAAAATGACATTGTATGTCAAGTGACACCTGAAATGAAAGAAATCTAAACTATAGCAAAACTGAACACTTGTTCTGACATTTAAAGGATGTGCCCTCACAGCTGCTTGATTTCTGTTTAAAAGTGATTAAATGCTTCAAAGCTGAAAGATTTTATACTGTATTTACAGTATAAAAGTATGCTATTTAACTTTTAAAAAACCTGAAGATGATCTTTCTCTGAGGCAGAGCTGCTGCTTGCATGATTTGGCACAGTAGAACTGGCATAGATGTTAAAGAGTTCAGTGTTAATTACTGTGAAATGTAAATAACTAGACTCCATTCTTTGTTATTATTTCTTTGCCCTGTTTTACATCTATCACTTCAAAAAAAAATACACCAAACAAATAAAAGAAAATTGAAAATAAGTACGATTTTTTTAATTTGCCGCACTTAATCAATAACAGCCATAAACTTGTGTGTAGTTGATGTTATTGTAATTCCAACACTGCACTGGCTTTGCTACTGCTATATTCCAGGCTACACTCTTTTTCTTAAAAATTCTGATTAGAGTTTGGTGCTTTGATTTTCCTGGCTGAGCACTGCAGCCTTTGACAGAGAATTCTAATTGCCTCTCATTTATCTAAAACGTTGGTACAGGTAGTCAGGAAAGTATAAACCCATGGGAGTGAATGACAATAAAAAATAAAAAATGAGTAGGTTGATGAATTCACAGAAGTACTTGTGTATCTGGCCCTCTGTTGGTGGGCACTATTCAAAGCAGACTGGAATTTAGGAAGCAATGCCTTCATAAGGCCAACCAAAATGCCACAAAATAACACATACACTTTCAAGTTTTCTATATTAGATTTTGTAACAAACATTCTCTTGAAAACTCTCTCTAGGACATTATCCCCCTGTAACAGTAACATGGAAGACACTTGACTCAGGGCAAGGAAACAAACTATTATTTTCAGATCTCTTCCAGCTCTGCAGTTCTTCTGAAATTGTCATCTGGAGATTCTGTGCACTTTATAAAGCATTTTGCTAAATAGTTGAACTGCTTTCAGCATTTGTCATCAATTTTTGGTGGTCTTGCTATTTCCATGACTTTTTTTTATGAAAACAAGTCATGATGGGCTTTAGAATGGTATGTAGTTTTGCCCTGAATAGGAAAGAGTAGTAAGAAATGCAGACATCTATGTTATTGCATGGTATGACTTGGCCTTCCAAACTGTTCTAAAGGGTAGACCTGGAACAGGATAAAATTGATTAGAGTTATCCAAAGCAAAACAACATTACTTATTTGGCATTTTCAAGGCCCCTTTTAAACAATTGAAACAGATAGTAGGATACATTCAACTTGTAGTGGCCACATATTTTCAGCTCCCTTGAAGGGGTAGGTATAACTATGGGTGTTGAACAGATGATTGACATGAACACTTGTCTTATCTATGAACTATTATGTGGACTTAGAATATTTTTGTATCGGGCTTATTTATCTGATTACTTAAAGATTATTATATTTCAGTTTGAAGGAAACATGATTCCCCCCCCCATGTTTGTGAACCAATGGAAGTTCAACCAACAACAGTGCGTGAAGGGAGGGGCTCCTTGTATTTCATTCTGCTAGCTATTCATCTTCAGTGTGTGATCTTGTCAGGTGCTCTCTTTTTTTTAGAAAGTAAGTTTACTAGAGCTACTGAATTTGTCTTATCTGTCATAGCAGAATTATTTTCCAAGAAATGTGTTTAATTAAGCATGTACTCCTCTACCGGAACAGCTATCCTAAATCAAGCTGTGCTTTTCCAGGTGTTCTCCCAGTGATTTAGAATGCTCTTAATCATTCTGCACTTCATTTTCTCTAAATAAAATTATGCTAAAGTTTCCAAGTTGTCAACTTTACTGGATTTTACAGGTAGATTCTAGATCATTTCCCAGCAACAGTACAATGGAGATATGTACAAATAGCAAGGATTGTGTTAGGTGTTGGCTTCACTGGCACATGAGAAAGCCTATATACCAGCGTGACTTATTTTTCTAGTTTGTCAACTGACATTAAGTCAGAGTTCCTTGGTTTGAACACAATGGGGAACTCAGTACAAGCCAAGATAGTTGTGCTGAAGCTGGAGCATGATGGGATGAGGGGAGGAATAACAAAGGAGTATTTTGCCCTGATGTTTGTTCGCAAATGCATAAACCATGGCGTATGAAACCTGGTCACCTCCAGACTGCAGTTATGAGAGGGATTCAATTGCATAATTGGAAGTTTAGGTTTGCACAATTTAGGTGGATTAAAGTGCTCTATTACTTTGGTGCAACAAAGACTTTTTGTAGTTAGAAAAGTGATAGGAAAACACACTAAATGGCATAGGATGGTGTTGAATTTCTTGGAAAAGACATAAGCATCTCACAAATGAATCAAAACAGATCTCAATAAAGAACAGACGTCATATTATCTCCATGCAAGCTGTGCGAAAGCAAATGAGTACCCGTGAATGAGCCCCTCTGCTGGACCACAGAGTTATGGAAGTCATTGTATTCAAAGTCACATTCCTGGGATTGCTAACATAACAGATGACACACATCTGATTATTTTAATGTCTAACGGGTGGGGGGGAAATGCTTCTTGCCTCATTTCCATCAAATGTAAATAATAACCCATAAAACAGCCAACAAATAATATAACTTCATGGCCAACAAGTCAAAGAAAAGGAACAGAGATCAAATACATTCTTAATCTGCCATGTTTTACTGGTCATTGAAATGTAACTAGGTCAGGCTCTCAACAAAGGGAGAGGGGCATAACTTAGCCCCTCACCCACTTCAGATGACAGAAGACAGTCAACAAAATTTCAGATGTTAGGTAGAGCACATAAGCATGTTTATATGGTAAGAGGTAAGACATACAATGTATTTATTCCATGCTGTTTAGGGGTTTAAAGATTATGACTAGTACTTTCATTTGGGTCCTGAAAACAAACTGATCGTCAGTGAAGCTGGAATGAAGGAAGTGATATTGTCCCAGCGTCTTACCCTGGAAACCTGTCCGGCTGCTGTGAATTTTCTGGTCAATTTTTAAGGCGGATCCACATGGCAATAATCTAATCTGGATGTAACTAGAGCATGAGCGATTATGCCCGGGTCTGATTTCTCCAGGGAGCTGCATAGCTGGTACTAGCTGTAGCATCTTAGAAAGCATTCCTGGCCACTTTCACCTAAGAATTCAGTATCGAATCTAGATCCAGAGGCATTTTTAAGCTGCTCAGCTGATTCTTAAGGAAGTGTGCAACCATTTCTAAAACAATGAAACCATATCAGCGGAATCCCAAACAATGCTACCTCCATCTTGTCTGGATTAAGTTTCAACTTGCTCATTCACATCCAATTCACATCACGGATCCCAGGCCAGGCGCTGGTTCAAAACTTCTCCCGAGACCCGAAAAGCAGATGAAAATGAGAGACATTTATTCAGTCCAGCTCTTTGGATACCCTCAACCAACATTTTCATATAGATGTTAAACAGCATGGTAGACAAGAAGTGGTCCCTCTAGTTGCGGAAACCTCAGGATCCGACTGGAGCTCCGGAACGGATCCCGTCCGCAACTGGAGGTACCAGTGTGTGTGTTTGTGTGTGGTGTGTGTGGCCCAATTCATTTTGGCACCTGAGGTGGATGCCAAAATGGTGCCTCCTTCTTCCTCGGCAGGGAAGAAAGGGTGAGGGAAGATCTATATCAGGAGCAAGAAGGGAAAGAAAGATAGACATATGATCTGTTGTCACAGTGGATCCAGCTGCCTGAGGCAGTCATCTCACCTTGCCTCTTGGTTGGACCAGTCTTGAATAAAGATCTACATTGGGATCCGCTGCCCCTGTGGATTTTGCCATCTGAGGTAATTGGCTCACCTTGCGTCATGGCTGAGCAAGCCCTGATTCTAGGATTAAGGGCTGTTTGTTTTTCCTTTCATCTCTGCTCTTTCTCTTCTACGTTTAATATTCCTGAACATGGTAAAAGAATAATTTTATTCCAGTAAAGAGCAAAATATTTTTAGGGGGTCGGAATCAGCAGAGTGAGAGGAGAAAAATAAAATGAAAAACAAATATTATTGCACGGATCATTTGGCTTTAAGATGGAGGGTTGCATTCATTTTGAATTATGCAATATTGAACCTCTTGCTGAACAATGGACATGAAAACTCCTTCGTGACTAAAATCGTTGCTCTTGGGCATTTTTTGATTTCCCAACAGCACTGAGGGGGATATAGGGGTGACATTACATATGATGTACTCAAAGTTTTCAGTGGCAATAAGGACTTTTAATCAAACAACCAATGAACAGAAACAATTAACAAGCCTGAAGGTAAGAAGATGAATGTCAATGTTAGCAACATGTTAGGCAATTATCTTGCCACAAGACAGTTGAAAGAACAAGTTAAGAACTGGTTGGGAAGGGGAAAGGGGGGAAAATTTCCCCTCAGCCTTCATGTGAACATTGCGTGTCGAGGTCCCCCATTCACCCCCCAAAATAACACACGCCACAGACAGTAATTATGGTTTGGTTTTTGGCATGATTTTGGCCACAACTTTATTGAAATACAAAACGATGTGAGTGGTTGCATAGGCATTGGTTCAAGCTATCTGCCCCCTAGGGGACATAACTGACGACCGTCAGTATGGGAGAGCACTTAGTGGGGTTGAGATTATGAGCGGGGTCAAAGCTCTATAACCCTCCCCACACATGCTCCCAGGAGCTCTTGCACGGCCCTGGCCCCAAGTGGAGGGATACGGACAAAAGCAATGGTGAGCCCCCAGATTCCTTTAACGGAATTCCCCGCGCAGCAGCAACAATTGGAGGGGCAGCCACAGCCAGGCTTATCCCCTCCAGCAACGAATACACATGAACCAATGCCCAACCGCCAACCTTACAAGTTGTGACTAATTGCTACGCAGTAGGTGAAAACCAGATGGCACCAGCCAATCAGCCAACTGGAAAAATTCCTATCAGGCCCCTGCCCCAACAGCAGACGATCCCATGACAGGCATAGCAAGATCAACACAGGGGCCTAATAAAAATGGGAGAGGACGGGCGGGAGATCCGTTGCACACAGCAAAGAGGAATTAACAAAGGCGTGCCAATGGGTTATAAACCCCTGAGCAGACCCCAGCCAAACTGCAACATTTAATTCTCCCCAACAACAACCTAGGACCAATCAGAGCGGAGGCCAAAGTCCAATACTCCCCAGCAACAGAGGGGTGAATTAGCCGGCCCCCACCGCAACGCGTGCTCTCCTCGGAGGAGAACCCGATTTATCAGGGGTTGAAGTTCTCAGACCACTGTTGTTCCATGAACCACAGATAGGGAACCCCTCAATTGGAGCGCCATCTTAGTGTTGGTGGGTTTCATTGAAAGCATCATGTTTATCATTCTAAATATGAACCCGTGACTTCTAGAACTTGTCATTTCTCAGAGTAATGCTTTTTCTTTCTTTTTTTAAACTCCAGTTCTGCCAACCGCCCACATTCACTTTACTTCAAATATATCAGAAGTTACCTGAAAGAACTTACAGGAACACAATGCCTCAGTGGAAACTGCAAAATAGCCTCCATATAAGCTATTTTACTGTGTCCAGAAGGCTGACAAAGATCATATGACTCAGAGGAGGCATAATGTAGCAGGATGATAGTGAAAATGCCAAACAATGTGGGGGATTAAAGGCAGGTGAAGCCTATGTTTTTTGCCAGGGGCCATTCAAAGACTGTGCTAATTTTATTTTCTGCTGTCTTCAAGATCTTAATCAGAGGCATTCTAGTAGGCATACACTTTACAGTCCCTGTGTAGTTTCAGATTTTGCTACCTGCTGCTTTAGCACTTCAAAAATCCTCTGAAGCTTAATATCACAAGAATATCAGACAAACGTTACCCCCCACCTTCCCTTTCTGACTGAACCTTGGTAATATAATAATAAACTATTTAAATAAGTCTATCGGTTCTCTTTTGGAGGGCAGTGGAATAGGGAGCAGAGTTTATGATTACATTTTGATCTTTCATAGATTTATGTTTGCATAGGCTCAAGGAACTTAAAAGATTGTCTCGTCCAGCCCACTGCCTCAAATATTAGTCGTAATAGAGTAAAACCGAATATCATTTGTAGATGGAATGCCACTGCACCATGGTGGGCATTAAAATATCTTGCGGCAGGCAAAACAATTATGGCAATTTGATATGAAGTGCAACTCCTTTAGCCAGCTCACCTTTCTCCAATGCATTGTTTCCCCACTTGCCTTCAGCTACTGACTGCATCGCTTTGCATACCAGCCCCTCCACTGCACATTCGCACCCTGGATCTTTTCAGCCACCCCATCCATCTGTGTGTCTTGCAGCTGGGCTCTTTGTGTTTGCTTCTGACCCACTCTGCCAGCAGCTGCTCTGTTTTATCTATTTGTTGATTATGCTGCTGCCTTTATTGCTGTTTCATTCTCTCAAGCTGCTCAAGGAGTAATGCTATTCTTCCCCCCATTTCAACTCACGCACACCTCGCTCACAGGCCTTTCTCTAGGAAACACGAATCCTACTTCTGACACCAGTGTTGCGCTTCATCCCAGTTTCTAAGCCATGTGAGATTCCAGGCACTTACCCGGGATTTGTGTTTCCTTTGGAGTGAGGTATAGAGTAGACTGTGGTGTCTTTATGATATATGGTTTATTTACACATTAATACAACCTGAGCCTATGATGGAGGGGTTCACAGCATTAACACCCCCGAAAGAGTATTACTACTCTCATAGACGTCACTTGGAGAAGTACATACAAGGGGACAGATCAAAGTTTGCTCCGTATAGACTTTTAGATAGGAGAAGCACCATTATCTCTTAACAACTACATGCCCACCTAAGTAAAACAGAAAATTCCCAGTGTGTTGGTAAATAGTAGCCACTGGCACTCGCGTTCTCAGAGCAGCAGTGGGATTAATAAATATCAAGCTTTTCATTAATTCACCTTGTAGATTTCAGGAGATAAATATGTCATAAATAAAAATATGCAGGAGATAAATATGTCATAAATAAAACAGCTGAAATTTTTGGATTTCCATTTTATTATGGGTGACTTTAAAAGAAAAGAAAAGAAAAGAAAAGAAAAGAAAAGAAAAGAAAATAAACCCCCCCTCCCTTGGTTGCTTCTGAAATCAGAACTGAGCTCCCAGAGAAATATGTCTGCGTTTTTCAGCTCAGTCTCTAGTGGAAAATAAAAATGACAAAAGCTCTTCATAAAATTTAACACAGGTAAGGGGGAAAATTTAGACACAGTAAGGAACATGGGCTGAACAAGAAAACAGAACAATGCAATGATGTTATAACTTCAGCTGGCCTGCTGCGTATAAGAGTTGCCACTAAAGCAAAATCTGAGGTAAATTTGAAGGTCTTTGCTGATACAAAATATCCATAGGAGAATATGAATAATATTGTGGGCGGGAGGACAAAAAAGTAGGGATCGAGGAGGGTCAGGAATGTCCCTATTTTCATATGAGAAATGTTGGAGGTTATGGAAGTAGTGGCACCAGCACCTGCTCTCTCTTGCCAATCATCTGTCCAGCAAGAGAAATGGAAAACCTTGCAAGTCCTGCAAAATAGCACCTGAATTTATATCAGAGCCAAACCAAATTATTCCTTTGTGCATAGGAAGGCACGAGCTTATGATCTCATAATAAAATTATTATAGCAATCTAAGTTATATCTACCCATTATTGCCTTAATATGAAAGTGACTCCTAACACACAACGCTGAGTGTTAACCAAACAATAGTCACATATTACTTCTTTTGAAAGTTGCTTAAATTTCACCTTGTAGTAATCTACAGCAAATGATCCGCTACATTACCCAAATTCTTGATCTACCCCCACTCTTTTTAAAGCTATGGAATGTGAAATGTATTACTTAATAAAGCAGAGGCGAGGCTTTGTGTTTTGTATTAAGATAGATTACTTATGTGAAATGAAAATTAAGATCATAAATCAAAACAGCTCATTACAAGTTCCTTGTTTTACTGTAATTTATCAGTTGTACTTCTATTTTTTATTGTTTGGGTATCTAGCCTATGCCACTTATCCCTTTACTTCATCACTAAATCTTGCTGCTAGATATTGGTTACCTATCCATGAGCAAATGAATTATTGCCAAATGACTACACAGCCTGCCTTCATCACAGACGCTAGGTATGGCCAGGCGGGGTGGGGGAGAAGGTTCAGCCGAAGTAAATACCCACAGTGAGAAAAATGAGCTAGATACCAAATTTCTTTGCAATATAACCAAAGACAGTCTTTCATTAGAGATGTCGTATCATTCCAGTATTGTGTGTGTGTGTGTGTGTGTGCGTGCGCGCACACACAAACAAACAAACAAACACACACACACACACACAAACAAACAAACAAAATGAGCATGTTGCAATTCCAGGCCTTTAGTCTTTCAAGATTTTAAGAGAAGGAATCTTTTCAAGTTCTCAGATCAACTATCCTCTAATAATGGTGCTAAAGTAAATCGTATTCTTAAGAATGTACCTTTCAGGCAGCTAAAAACTAGAGCTCTCCAGGATCAAATCGGAAGCCGGGGTGGCTTTCATCATCCTGGGACTGTACCTAGAAAATTGGGACACTTGCAGGGGATCGCTGTGGTCTAAACCACTGAGTCTCTTGGGCTTGCCAATTGAAGGCCGTCAGTTCAAATCCCCGCGATGGGGTGAGCTCCAGTTGCTCTGTCCCAGCTGCTGCCAACCTAGCAGTTCAAAAACATAACAGTGCAAGTAGATAAATAGGTACTGCTGCATTGAACAGCGTTTCCGCGCACTCTGGTTTCCGTCATGGTGTCCTGTTGTGCCAGAAGTGGTGTAGTCATGATGGCCACATGACCCGGAAAGCTGTCTGCGGACAAACGCCTGCTCCCTCGACCTGCAAAGCGAGATGAGTGCCGCCCCCCATAGTTGCCTTTGACGAGACTTAACCATCCAGGGGTCCTTTACTTTTATGTAATTACAGTATTGTTCTAAACAAATAAGTAATTGCACAGTAAATAAAAATTGGGTTGAGGTGAAAGGATAAATAATAGGCATTCCTTGGCATGCAGGGTCTCCAACACTTATTCTTGCTAGTTTTCAGCTGCAAGTCCAGAAGTTAGTGTTCTAAATTTTGTGGGGAACCTGTAGGTGTACAGGAGACAGACTGCTTCAGACCTCCCCACTCCAAACATGTGGGGGTCTTCTGCCCCCCCTCCCAGCCAACATGACTGAAATAATGTGAAAGGAGACTTCTGGAAGCACAAGAGATTGGGGGGGGAGAGAGATATAGACGCTTACCAGTGCAATAGGTATAGGTAAAGGGGTAAAGGGACCCCTGACCATTAGGTCCAGTCGTGACTGACTCTGGGGTTGCGACACTCATCTCACATTATTGGCCGAGGCAGCCGGTGTAAAGCTTCCAGGTCATGTGGCCAGCATGACTAAGCCGCTTCTGGCGAACCAGAGCAGCGCACGGAAACGCCGTTTACCTTCCTGCTGCACTTGCACTTTTTGACGTGTTTTTGAACTGCTGGGTGGGCAGGAGCAGGGACCAAGCAACGGAAGCTCACCCCGTTGTGGGGATTCGAACCACCGACCTTCTGATCGGCAAGCCCTAGGCTCTGTGGTTTAACCCACAGCGCCACCCGCGTCCCTACCAGTGCAATAGTAACAGCCTTTTGCCTTGCTTTTGTACCACACATATATATGGACCTGTGGTCACATACAATATACCCTTTGTGATTTTCCATTAGACCTAATATACCACATTTGTGGCTTTGCAAACTGACAATAGTTCCTAAAGTGTGTTTAACATGTTATCTTTTAAGGTAACTTTGTTTTATGTATTTGTGTTCCAGCGTGAGAAAGTACCCCTAATTGAATACAGCAAATCCCTTTGCAGGAAATAAATAAACAGCATAAGTACCTTTCCCCTTAAATTTTAGTTGTCACAGGTCTTTAAAGCCCATGAATATTATGAATATGCTAAACCACATCATCTAGTACTCAGATCTCTAGAAGTTCGATTATTAAAAAATGCCCTCTGCAGATTGAAAAGTTATATAGTTTTCTGTTAACTTTCCAGGATTTTTGAAGATGAATACATATGACTATTTCAATATAGTATTTGTTTCTGCTTCTATCTCAGAGCTTTTAACAGGTCTGTATAACATTTGGTATATGCTATACCAGAATCATTTATACATTTGTCTGTAAGTGCAAATGACATGCTACATAATTTATCCTGAAAGTTTAAAAAGGGGGATTTTCTTCTAGAGACACTCTATGGATCTGTGCATAATATAATATGGACAGTGATGAATGACTTCTTGTTCAGCCTTTGCAATACACTGTTCTGAATGCATGAGCCTTTTTTATATGAATGTAACTGCATATAAAATAATGTGTTAACACTTGGATTTTACAGTCAGTGCTATTTTAGGTCCACTTCACTTTTGTTGTGCTGCTGGTATTTTGATGAGTTTTCACTGAAGTAGTGATATATATATATATATATATATATATATATATATATATATATAATGGAAAATTACACTAAAATATTTAAAATTCTGATTCAAATCTTCCTGCTGTATAAACATTCCTTTTCCTAAAAAAAAGATAAAAAGATTGCATTTATGTCATCCTAATAGTGCTTTGGAAACCAGCCCAGTTGAATTTATTAGGACTTTATTTAAAGTAAAGATTGGCTGAGGTAGGCGGAGACCTCCAGGTATCTAGCCTGGGGAGGGTGAAGCCAGCCCGTAGTACCAGGGGCCACATTGGGATCCGGGGGGCTGTGCGTGACCATGCAAAAGGTGCCCCCCTCCATTTGATGTGGGGAGCAGTCAGTATGGTTGAATTGTGCAAGAAAATGAGTAGGGTGGGTCATGGCTCAGTAATGGTGCATTTTTTGTTTCTATCTTTTGCATGCAAGAGGTCCCAGTTTCAATCTCTGGCATCTCCAGATTTGATCTGGGAGCTGGAATGGCTTTAAAGAGTTTCTGCTGGAAACTCTTTAAAGCCATTGCCAGACTGAGCTACACAGTGGTCTGTCCGATAAGGCAGTTTCTTACGTTCCAATAAGGCAGTTTCTTACATTCCTGTGTTGTGTGGCTTTCAAATCCTCTTTCCATTACACAGCTAACCCATAGCTGCTGCTGCTTCTACTGCCATGGATAAGAAATTCATTTAGAACTCACAATCAGCATCTTGTGTTTTGCACATGAGCTGTGAGCTCTCAGATCACATTGCATCTTCCTTCAGTGCGGCATAGAAACATACATAACTCTTGTTCCCAAAGTTGCGTTGCCCTTGTGTGCTTTCATTAAAAGCCCTTCAAGCAGATACACTCTTCTCTTAGCGCCTGAATAGAACCATATAGACTTGAAGCAAATTTCATATGCACATTGTTGGCATTTTCTTAGCTTTTTGGAAAGGAGCCCTAAGGCAGAAATCGTATGCATCTGGATTTGGGAATATGTCACGCTGAGCTCAGTGGGACTTTAAAGTACACATGTCTGGGATCGCACTGTATGGCATATTTCATTTTATAAAAGCAGTGTAGTAAAAGGTTGCTTCACCCTTTTAAATATAAAAGCAAGTCTGAACTTGGCACTACTTCCCCAATTAACTTCCTACACAATTGAATTAATTTTAATATAAAATGGGTAATCATGCCCTTTTAAAATCCCAGCGCTGTGAATCGGCACTGGAAGCATACGGATGAAGAAGGCATTATGAAATATTACCTGTCATGTGCAATTCTATGAATGTTTACTGAGCAGCACTTGACCTAGGATGCAGCTAACTATGAAAGATGGATTTCCAGCTTCATACAAAGTGCTCCATGTAGCATAAAAAATAAATGTTCAAGCTGATCCCCAGGATGGGGGAAAAAAAAAACCTACAAGAAGTCGCAGAAGCATATAGAGCGTGTAAAATGAAAAAAGAAAACGACGAGCAATGGGATGCTAGATAACAATTGGAAATGGGCATATATGTCCCACCCTGCTGGTTAGCTTTTGTTGGTTTTTTAAATAAACAAGATAGAGTTAACTATAGAGGGTGCTGTCTCACACTGCATGAGTAGAAGGCTGTTTGTGCAAGAAATCATTCCCTTCCCTTCTGCTGACCCCTGTGTATCTCCCTTAAAAGCTTTTATCTAGGGGGTTGGGGTGGGCTATCGCACATTGTGAGCTCTGTCTTATGGTGCTGCAATGGGAGGCAGAATGACCCAACACAGGTAACCTTGGATGAGTGATGCAAAACTCCACCCAGTTTGGGGCAATTCCCCCTCCCATCGCAGCTTCATAAGTCAAAGCTCGTGATGTCCAGCATGATCCATGGGGATGCCAATAGTTCAGCTATCCCAGCAGGCTCACTCTTGCTGCTGATCAGCTGATTGGCATTACAGCAAGCCTCCCTTGCCAATGCACACTGGGGAGCACACCTGGAAACTCTCAATTGTGTATTGGCAGCCACATCTCTACTTGCCCAGCACCTGACATCATGTACGATCACATATTGTGTAGTACAGGCAGCCCTGGCTTGGGGGAAATGGGCTTGCAGGCCAAATTGGAACCCATGCCAGGCCTAATTTGGCCCAAAGGCCAGCGTTTCCCACACACAATGTGGGCAAAACTTGACAGGTGAGTGAGGAAACCCACCTGCTAAAGTTCAAATGAAGTTGCTGTAACCACCAATCAACTGATCAGCCACTATAGCAACCTTCTTCAAAGGTGACAATCAGCTGATATATTGCTGGCATTGAATGACCTATGATTTGTCTACAAAGATGCTGCTTCTGCAATGCAAGATTATAGTTTTAAGGAAGCAGGAGATATGCTACTTTGGTGCTATGGGACTATATCAGGGGTAGGCAACCTAAGGCCCGGGAGCCAGATGCGGCCCAATCGCCTTCTCAATCCGGCCTGCAGACAGTCAGGGAATCAGCATGTTTTTACACAAGTAGAATGTGTCCTTTTATTTAAAATGCATCTCTGGGTTATTTGTGGGGCATAGGAATTCGTTCATTATTATTTTTTCCAAAATATAGTCCGGCCCCCCACAAGGTCTGTGGGATGGTGGACCGGCCCATGGCTGAAAAAGGTTGCTGACCCCTGGACTATATAAACTGCCTTTGGGTAGAATAAGATGGTGAGATGATAAAACAAAAGTTGGTGATACTGCTGTACCCATCTTATTGTCCTATAGAACTACAATATTTAATCCAACTGCCCCAGGTTTGTCTCGCGGAGGAGAGAAAACTGGCAGCTTACCCTGGCCTTGCTGTTGATTTTTAGGCGTATTACACCATTTTCAGTGCAAAATGAGGCAGAGTATTATTGTCACTAGCCCCATATAAATCACTGCAGTTGCATGCTCCCTCAAAGTTCAGGGCCTCAGTGAGTGCTGCTTCTTAGATGAGTAACTTTGCACCATGAAATTCTGGTATCATCCCATATCAGAGTTATCTTCCCCCAAACAGGAACAAACAGTTCAACCTCCAATGATTTGAGCAGCTGGCAGTAAGGATCTTGATTTGATCATGTTGCTTTTCTAGACAGACTAATTGTTCTGATTTATGGTTATCACCTGTATTTCATGGGTGCTTGCTTCCAGCTCTAATTAATGGATAATTTTCAACTGCTGAAACTTTAATTGTCCCCTGAATATTTTTTTTTAAAGAAAAAAAAGTGGAAACAAATATGGCTCTGAGCAAAATGAAGTTCCTCTTATGCGACCTTTTGATGGGATTTTATGGGTCAAAATACTAATAGTGATTATAACACAAATAACTGGAATAATAAATAAGACCTAATAAATAGGAGGTGGTTTAACTAATCTGAATGCCATCATTATGGCAATGCTCTCTCTCTCTTTGTATGTGTGTAAAATAAAGCTGACCACTACCTTGAGAAGTCTGGTGTACAGTAGACAAATCAGAAAAGGATAGCCATATTAGCCTGGTGTAGTGAAAATATTGAATAGTCCCGTGAAACCTTATAAAGTAATATATATATATATCATGGCATAAGCTTTCGGTGAGCAAAATTCACTGTTTTAATGCATGATACATTAGTGGTCCACAAAAGCTATTTCCACCATATGTAAGTTTGTAAGTTTGCATGTTTTACCAGTTCAGTAGCCGCATGTGGAGGATCCTCCGTTCACGGCTGCAGCCGCAAGCAGAGGATCCCGCCACCGTCCGTACGGCATTCGAGCGGCGCCGGTGGCAAACCGCTATGTACAACATGCATGCGTGGGGTCGCACGCATGCACTGCATGTAGCGACACCGCACATGCGCTCTACGTAGTGACGCCACACATGCATCGTATGTAGCAGCTCAACGCGTGCGCAGCCGGCGGTTTGCCCCACCCCGGGTGTCGGTTAGCCTTTGTTCGCCCCGGGCACCATGGCCTCACCTTGTTGAGACAAACCAGGAGAGAATAGAGGCGATGTGAGCTAAATAGCATATGTTGGCAGAATTGAAACTGAACGCTCGGCCTCCCTTTCTTAGGTGACACTTTGGGTATGGTTGGCAGTGCGAATGTTTCAGTGGATCTTTTTGCAAATGAACAGCGACAAGGGGTTCCCCCCTCCCCTATTGTTTTTTTCCTGCATAGTTTGTAGAAAGCAAGAGCACTCAGTGTGTAATGGTGTTTGTGATCTAGCTGGTATTTCCCAGCAATTGTTGCAGTACAAACAAACCATATTCATGGCTCAGCAGCTGCCTGAAGTATTGTCACTTCTCAGAGTCAGCCTTAAAGGTGAAGTTGACAAGACTGGTGGGCTTTTGTGTGGGTCTCTGGAATGTGTGCTGAACATCATCTAATACTTTGACTTGGCTAGCTTACTTGCTGATGCTGTAGCTTACTGTTAGAGAATGGGACAGAGTTTTTACGGTTGTGCCGCTGAGTTTTAGAATTAAACTGATGTTCCATTTGTAACCGGGTTCCCTTAAAAATACATCTGAACATCTTTGTTGTTGTTTTTTAATAATATTTATTAAATTTTACAAATTTTTAACGGCTTACATCATTTTGGTTAAACTTTCTTGGGCTCCTCCTCTCTCACTCAGAGGAGCCCCTTTACATCAATTCATCCCCCCCCTCTCACAGATGAATACAAGTCATATTTTGTTTAACCTTATAATATTACTAATCTTGCCTATTCTTGTCCCATTCCCCTGGGTCAAGCTATCTATATCCCTCATGTTGGTTTGTTTTGGACTTCCCCAACTCCATTACATTGGTTACATCAACAATTCTTATTTCTCAGGTTTCTTCATCATCAATTAAAACATAATTGTTTATCTAATATCTTTGAATCTTATTTCGCAATCATTAAAATCATCTTGCCTCATCTCAACTTCTATTTAAGCCTTAGCCATTTTACCCTTCTGCTCCTTATCTATTCTTAATCTTCCCCCTCTCCCATTCCCCAGAAAAGAAAACTTGACTTAATATTCTAGTCATTATTAAAAATCCATATCATATTATAACTCACTTATGCCATTTCCTTGAACCGTACCTATGTTTTAAACCATCAGGAAAAAAGAAAGACCGTCCTTTTAAAGTACATTCTCTCCTTTCATCCCACCCCCCGTTTTTCCTGAGTCCAATGCCAAGAGTTGTACGTTCTGAGATGTTCCAATATTTTTTCCACATTTTCCTGCAGCTTCTTGCCTAATTTTGGGTCATCTCTTCTTTGCAGTTCATCAGTCTTTTTTCTCTTGATATATTTCCTGCAGGGCTTCTTCTCTTGTTGAGAATTTCTCTTTAGCCGATGTGTAAACCTCCTGGTTCCTCTCCTCTTTATCCTCCTCTTTCCCACGGTCAGTGGAATGTGATCATTGTAAATCTCATGTCTTTCTCTGTCCTTCTGTTGTTGCTTAGGAATGCACTCCTGCTGTGAGTTGCTCCCCCCCCCAGGAAATGCCTGACAATTAAGTCTCTCAATTCATCCAGTCTCACGTTGATGTCTTCCAACATTTCCATGGTCCGCGGCAACTTTCTTAAAAGTCACACATGTCCCAAAATGTTACTTTAAAAGTTCCTTTGAACTTCTTAGCCAAATTTCTTCCGAGGGTCTGCGAAAGGGGCACTTTTAAACTTGTAGCAAAAGTTTTCCGCGGTTGCTATTTAACATCTTGCTTCAGCTACAATGTAGCCTGCTCCTTCCTCCCCAACTGCCGGGATCGACCTCCGCTTTTTTAGATCCCAAGCTTCTTGCCAAATTAGTCCAAATAAATGTCTTTTTACTCACATCTTAGGTTGCAAATTCTTCTTTTTGGAGGAATCAAGCCGCTCTGCGGGTCCGGGTCGTGCAGCTTCGCCCTAAGGGGGATAGATGGTATTCGATCCGCTGCGCTCCGGCTCTCCCATTCCCGGGGTTTCCTCGGGAGTAAGAGAGCCGTGCGAGCGTCTGCCAGATCCGCCGGTCCCGGGACGCCCCTCCCGGGAGTTTTGGGGGCAGCGGTGCTGTCGCTGTCACCCCTTTCACCCCTTTTTCAGGCAGGGAACTTCGGAGCGAAGTTCCCCCCGACCGTTCCTGTTCGCGGCTTGATCGGAAGTGATCTTTGTTGTCTTGAGTTGGTTTAACTTATCACACTTTGTACTATTATATAATCTAAATAATACGAGAAAGAGGGAATGTGTGCAATAGTTTTTATATTTATCTATTTCTACCGTAAGCGTTTAAAACTGCTTTAAAAATTACCCAAGGCAACACACAGCTATCCTCAAACACAATACTGAATTTTTGTTCTTAGTGCCGTTCTAATGGCACGACAAATTACATACCCTCCAACATCCCACATGAAAATAGGGACATTCTATTGCTCTAGAATAGAATGCATTTTAATTAATAAAAAAAACTGCTTATATATTTTTAACAGGATTTACATACCACTTAATCAACAAAAAACCTCTCTGTGGGTTATATAAAAAAATAGAAAATGTTTATTAAAATACTGAAAAAAGCAAACAGTGAAAACAAGTTGATACAAACTTATATGAATTTAACTAACTCAACAATTATGTAACTAATAAGATTTTGTGTTAAAAATGACATGTTTAGGATTGCCTAAAGACAATTTAGGCATGTTGCTGTGAAGGTGCCTGCTCAGTTTTAATTTATGAATATTACTAAATAATTAAAATCAACTTCTGTGAAAATAGATCTATCACAATGTGTTTAATTTACAAACAAAGAATGCTAGCTTTGCACCTGTAATTTATTGTACATACAAGCCTATCGTGATTTAAGAAAAAGCCCTGGTTTTCAAGGTGTGTGTTTCATTTCAGAACTTCACAGTAGTCTCTCACCTTGAATACAGTCTCCTCTTGAAAATCCTACTGACTCATGAAGTGTGAACATGACACCATTATGCAAATAAATCCTTTCAGTCAAAAGGACATGCAGATCATAATCTCATTTATACTGCATACTTTACTTTAGAACTTTTTTATACATTAAAAAAAATACATTTGACTGAACTGTGTAACCTGCAGGGGTTGTTTGCAACAGAAAGGCACACATTAAAATAAAATCCCTCATAACATTTCGAATGTTTTAGCTGGCAGCCTCTTGGCACCAAAAATAAAATAAAAATATAGATTTGGCCTCCCTGACCTTGATTAAGTCATGCCACTCACTGCTTGTTGGGTGTGCTCTCTCCCCTAGTGCTCTTTGCCAGAGCCTGGCCTTTGCTGATGACTTGGAGATGAAAACAGGTCTATTGAGGTCTATTATGTTCCCATTAACCTAAAAAGCCAAAAGCACTTACTGTCATTGTAAGAGTCTGTGTACTGGCCAAGCAGCATTAAAGTTGATCACCTCTGCCCTCGTACAACATATGTCATTAGAGATTGAGAGAACAACTTTAAAATGAGAATATTTCATCAGTATCTTGCAAGTTTAGTGTGGCCTGCAAGCCTTTGAAATATGCCCTTGAATATATGAATAGTAATACTCCAGAAAGGTAAACTTAGACTTATCAATTATTTTCTTTTAAAAAAAACTAAAAAGGAAAAAAAGAAAGAGAAAACTATTTCATCTGAAAATGCAAGATCTGGACTAATGAGTGAAGGCCATGTCTCAAACATGAGATCCATTCTATCTTTATAAGAAGAATATAAGTAGAGTTTTGCTGGATTGGACCAGATGCTTTTTGGAGCATGATGGTGACACTCATGCATATATAAATACACACACACACACATAGACACTAGTTTGCTCCACGTATCTGGTATGAGGAGGTATGCTTTCTCTGAATATGGAAAATTTCATTCATCCATTTAATTCATTCAGATTTCTTTGCTGAAAGCCGCCTAAGAGATGTCTTGTAAATGTTTGCCAGGCTACTGCTTTGCCACAACCCAGATGCTGGGGAGGAAAGCGTGCCACAAATTATATATTTGGCATTTTAATAAGATTGTCAAGCTCATCAATTGTCAGAGAGAAAAGTGGATAATCATCAGGAAGAAAGTTCAAGGTGATGTCTACGTTAGCTGCAGAATGCTAACAGCTGCAAACCGCTATGAATACCAGAAACCCTCCTCTCCCCATCCACTGATCGACCCAAAATCTGTATTTCTTACAGCCTATCTGTTCTGATTGGCTTCCTGCTGCTGGTTCTTATATCCTAAATATTTTTAGCATGGCAGTCAATGACACAAAAGGATACTAATTTTCTGCCTTGGGATGTGCTTCCGATAAATATGGAAATCAGCCCTCAGTACTATGACGTGGCATCCCTTTCTCAAAGAACAATCGCTGTGAGTTAAGGGCATGACTACACTGCAAAAAATAAGCCAGTTTAAATTAGACTTTTGTTCCTTGAGTTCAGAATTAATTCATATTCAGGTCCTTTTCACACTAGAGCTCTTTATTACTGCTGATGTCTTGCTCTTCCGTAATCGGTGTTGTCAGATTGCCTCCATTTTGCCTCCGTGTGTTTCACTATGTCTCCCACTTTTATCTATATGGCTGCTAAGTTGGCAATGACTGGCTGCCAAGAAGAAGAAGAAGAAGAAGAAGAAGAAGAAGAAGAAGAAGAAGAAGAAAGGATATTGCACTAACTGGAATAACCTGCACCCTCAACTGCAATGTAGGGGAGAAAGTCCTAATCCCTATTGGATGTGCTAAACCCAGTCAGGATAATACCCCCTGTCATTCATTAAGAGGCAATAATATAATAATAATTTTATAATAATAATTTTTTATTTGTACCCCGCCCATCTGGCCAGGTCTCCCCAGCCACTCTGGGGATACATACATGAGAACCGTGAGTGCCTTTGTGACCTTCTACCAAAGAAACCTATCCAGTGCCTATTGACCTGCCCCCCATTGACCCCTGGGATCTCCATCCTTTTTGTTCACCTTTCAAGAGACACCCTGGCTACCTGTATCCTAATACTAGAACTCATTTTGTACCCTTGGATCAGTAGTGCTTTGTGAAGAGTGGTCTTTTTTTCACCCCTTCTGGAGTCCTGCATTACTGCTCCACACATGTTGTACCCAGATCTGGGAATGCTGTTCTCCTGCTAAATTGCAACCTGTGCTAGTTTAGGGTCCAGCTCTACCAGACTGATACCAGCCCGTGCAGCAAGAATAGAACCAGAGGCAAGGGAGGGAATATGTTTTTCGCCTACCGTCAAATTAAATACCCCAGCCATCCTTTGTTGCTTAAAATCCAATTCCTCGGGAGAATTAAGGTTCAGGAGTGTGTAGAAAATGTATGCCTTTGGTAAGTATCGCAGCAGCATCTGGAATTGCATTTGAAAGTGCTTTTCACTTGGCCATAACAATCCTGAAACACCTCTCTCTGTAGCAAAGGCAAAAAAGTGAGTGGGATATTACTGGTAGGATGTTAACTCAGAGTTAAATCCCTTTCAGTTCAATATAATATACACCCTAGAACAGGGTAGAACAATTTTTCATGCTAAGTGGGCTGCAAGAGTACTTTGACACCGGACCTCTCAAGGGCTGGTCACTGCCTTGTCACATGGGTTAGGAGGAGCAAGGCCAAAATTTGCCACAAACACCCCAGCCCTTGCATGGCATTACTAAAGCCAGATAAACAAGGTTCTGGGCTTTGGGAAGGAGGCACAAGGCTCTTGCAGAGTCCTAGACCATGGGTAGGCAAACTAAGGCCCGGGGGCCGGATCCGGCCCAATCACCTTCTAAATCCGGTCCACAGATGGTCCGGGAACCAGCGTGTTTTTATATGAGTAGAATGTGTGCTTTTATTTAAAATGCATCTCTGGGTTATTTGTGGGGCATAGGAATTCGTTCATTTTTTAAAAAAAAATATAGTCTGGCCCCCCACAAGGTCTGAGGGACAGTGGACCGGCCCCCTGCTGAAAAAAGTTTGCTGACCTCTGTCCTAGAGCCTCCCACCTTCTTCCCAAAGCTGGGAAAGTGCCAACTAGGCCTTGGGAAGGAGGCAGGAAGACTCTAGGACCCTGTCAGAGCCTTCATGCCTTCTTCCGAAAGCCCAGAGTTTTGGTTACCCAGCTTTGGGAAGGCAGTGCAAGGGCATCAAATGTCACTGAGACATTGACAGCTGCATGCCGCAGGGCGTCAGACCACCCTGCCCTAGAATATTTCCTTCTGACTGAAGGCTTCAGTCAATGAAGGATGTGCAGCAGCATAGTGACAACATCACCTGAATATTCCATAATAACTGAACAGACAAGTTACTTCCATTCCAGAGAAAACAGCTAGTATGGAACCAGCCTCAAATATACAAACACCGATGGCATGCTTAAATGTTCAAATATCCTGGCATCCATCTGTTTTGCGAGACAATGGGAGAGTTGTGCCTTTGGAGGCAAAGTCAAACCACTGGAGAATTACAGAGCCTGCTGTGGCTGTAGAGACCAATACAGGAGAGACATGTTTTGTTGCAGCTGGGGCAGATGAAGGTGTCCAGTTTTGCTGCTATAGGTGCACCTATAGGTGTTTCTTCTTCCCGTGCTCCTCCCAGCGGTTATTTCTCCTCTGATCACTGCCGCGGATATGGGTAACCAGGTTACAAGCCATTCTTTGCGCCATACTTTAAGAGAACTGTACCTGAAGGTCCCCAAATCACGTCGTAAACAATGTGTCCTAACAACAAGGCACAAAATCGCAAGCACTCAAAAAACATTTCACAATAAAAAAAAGTTGTTTATTGATTTCAGGCGGGGAAAATTTAAATGGGATTAAAAGCTCTGTTAAATGTTTCCCCCCTTCGAGCTACATGTATAAATAATTAGTGTGAGTACACAGAAAAAAAGAGCACCAACTCTATTATCCAATAAAAATGCACAACACAATAGTGTTTTGTTCTTGCAATTAACAGCTGCGGCTTCTTGTGACCTAATTCAGGCAATAGCTATTTTGATCTTTTTATATGCCTCATCCAAATGCCAAGCACCATTTCCCACATTGAAGCACTGTAATTGGATAATTGCAGCCTGAATAGGATTAAAAACTAGAATGGGAGGTGTGATATCTAAGAATATAATTATTAAAAATGTTTGAATAAGAACACCTTTTGCTAACATTACTTTACACCTTGCATACCTTGACACTCAAATTTATCTTTCCCTCTCTAGGAAAGCAGTAAAAACTATTTCACTCTATGAAGGAATTTCTAGTGCATTTGGTGCTCACAAGTCTACACTCCTTGGAGTCTTTATTAGAGATGGTAAAGCAGTCATCAAAAATATTCTGAACTTTGAGAAAAAGGTCAAAGGGAGGAGAAGGTGGAGTGGCAGAACAACATATTTTTTCCTAATTTCTTAATGCACTCAGATCCCTTTATGTGCTTAGGAAGGAGTGGATCTAGCCAATGGCGTAGGAAGGGTGAGGCGTGGGGGCGGGGCGCCCTGGGTTCCACTCTGGAGGGGGGTGACACTCGGCGCCACCTCCCAGTGACTCCCAAGCCACCGCCCGGCACCCCTTCCGTGTGAGCAGCTGCCACACAGAAGGGGTGCCGGGCGGTGGCTTGGGAGTCTGTACGAGCCTTACGAGTTGCCGGGCGCGGCACGAGGAGCCACCACACAGATGGGGGACCGCCCGGGCCCGGCCCGGCAGCCCTCACAGACTGCGCATGTCTGACTTTTAGAAGACATCTGAAGGCAGCCCTGTTTAGGGAAGCTTTTAATATCTGAAGGACTATTGTATTTTAATATTTTGTTGGAAGCCGCCCAGAGTGGCTGGGGAAGGCCAGCCAGATTGGTGGGGTATAAATGATAAATTATTATTATTATTATTATTATTATTATCATTATCATTATTATTATTATTTGGGGAAAGTGCAAATGAGGAGATGAATCTTTCTCTTCTTTCCTGCCAAACAGCTTTTGTGTATTCAAACAAAGTGCAGGTGTGGCTGCTTACTTTGGGGGTTCTAAATCTTTAGGAAGAGATTAGGAATTCTAGAAAGCTTTTTTTGGCTACACCTCCCCAGCTCCCAACTGTTGTGATCCTGCACTGAGTAGCCCCACAGCTGTTCTTGTTGTGTTAAAAAGCCACAGAATATCCCATCACAGGTTAGCAGCTGCTTTGGCGAGCTGTGTCATCAGTAATAGCTATCTCCCAGATAAAAGAGGTAAAAGGAGAACAGCTTAATTGTCACAACCGCAAGTTAGCAGCACACGGAAAAACAAGATGCCTGCTATGTTTAGCGTTTAATCTTGATACGAGCTTTCTGTTGGCAACTCCCACCAACTCCTGGGCATCCAGTATATTTCCTATTACTAAAAGCCTGATCCCATCAGAGCCACTCGCTCAGAATGAGTTGACTGTCATCACAGATAAAGCTCAGGGGGAAATTGAGAAGAGGACTCCCTGAGATCCAAGGCTATTGCTTTAAATGTTCTTTTAAATTGTACTATCCCTGCCTTGCAGAGTGCAATGATATGTATAGCATCTTGCCCAGGCAGAGCCTTGAAATCCCATGTGAAAAATATGAGGGCAAGGTTTGGGCTGGAACTCAGTTCTAAAAATGAGCCTGGGTTTCCATATGAAATATTAATTTACTCTGCACAAGCTCCAAATCATATATTAATGAATGTGATTTATGCCACCCAAGCAGATGTAGGGATGACAATAAAAATAGAAGCACGATGCACTGGAAGAAATTGGCAGCTGTTCCAGAGGCTTGTTGAAGTAATCTAGTCATCTTACTATTTTCATACATACCAGTGACCAGGAAAATTCAAAAATTATATATAGCAATGACGGAACTCTCAGCTACTATTACCCTAGTTTTAACTGCCTTAGATACTGCATTAGCTTACATGAGCCCAGAATATATGCAACCCAAAACATATACAAAAATGAAAATTTAAAATACCATATTAGAGACACGGTAAATTTAAAAGTTTATGGAAGCACTGACCTTTTGAATTAATTATGTACTTATACATTGCAGGTCACTAAACAGTTAGGCTGTCTAGTATACCGACAGCTTGGCAGAAATATCAGAAGCCACAAACACTGTGGGTGCTTACAAATAATATATATAAATGTGGGTTATTACTGGTAGGTGCTGAGCATAATAAAATTTTACTTATTTTGCTGTCTTATTTAGAGCAGGAAGTGTTCAGCTTCTCTGCTTGCAAAGAAGAAAATAGCAAATTGCAGTACACTGGTTACAAAAACCCCCCACCAGTTTACATTATACTATGGAATGGATTTCATAAGTTGTGAGATTGTACACTGGGAGTGACACACACACACACACACACACACACACACACACACACACACACACACACAACTTCCTAGCTTGCTAACTACACAAATATAATGGAGATGGGAAGCTATGATGGAAGTTTCGAGGAGCACTTGTTTTCTGCATTTGTAAATATTTCTCCTAAAACCACAAAAGGCCAATATCATTTGCAATGCTGGTGAAGTCAAATCAATTTTAGATGTAAGTAAACTCGGGGGGGGGGGGAGACATCACTGAATGGTGGAACCGTTGCTGTCTCCCTTGCAGCCGCCACCACCACCACAACCTCCAAAGGTTCTCTGAATAATATTTTTTATCAAAGAAAACCAGTAAGTGCTCAATACTTATTTACTAACATTTTTCTTATATTTACAAGGTCCCCTTGAAGAACATCCCCAAAAGAGTGCATTGGTATGCATCTGTAATGTGTAGTCTTCATCATGATCATTGATGTCACAGGCACTAGCCAGTCAGATGTGCTGATGACAATAGTACATGAGCAATCAGGTTTAATCAGGGGGGGGGGGGGAATTGTAGCTTGAGTACTAATAAGACCTGGATTTCCAGTCAACTTGAGGGAAATGCCTCTGTATCCCCAGTAACTGTGAGGCTGTGGGGGTTGCCTTATTCAGTGAAGCCCTGTCAGTTTTGTACCCTGCATTGTCCTGATTTCCCTATTTGTACAAATTGTCTCATCACTCTTACTTTGTCAATTCCCCTAGCTGGATGTGGTTTTCTGCTCTAGCAGCACATATTATGCTTGCCAAAGTGTCAGTTTTGCTGAGAAAGGGGCAACATTTTGCCTGACTCCTGAACTAAGTTGCTGCTCCGTATTAGAGTCAATTCCATATGAGACAACTTGTTTACATGTAGATAAGATTTGACAGGTTTCATGTGTCCCAATGAGACCTGAGGCATGAAGGTTACCATAAAAAAAATAAAAATCAATCTGTATATTTCAGAAGAGATACTGCAAATGTGCTTGCTTTTTCAGAGCTTTGCAGAGCTCCACTAATCAGGTAGCTTGGAACTTGTCCAACACCCATAATGTTGTGAGTTGGGTGGAGATAGTCTGTATGCCTGAACTCCACTTCTGATTCCTGGATCCAGCATGGATTCAATTGCTGGAATAGCCAAGCCAGCCTGGTAATGGCTCCACAACCTTCAACCCCTTTCTCAACACTTGACCTGGGGATGTTCTCCTTAAACAAACCAACAAGCCATTTTAAGCTGCTCTGGCGGGAAGGTAAACAGCGTTTCCATGTGCTGCTCTGGTTTGCCAGAAGTGGCTTAGTCATGCTGGCCACACGACCCGGAAGCTGTACGCCGGCTCTCTCGGCCAATACAGCAAGATGAGCGCCACAACCCCAGAGTTGTCTGCGACTGGACCTAATGGTCAGGGGTCCCTTTACCTTTAAGTGGACAGTACTTACAACAATGGCAAGCACCATAATTTTTTCTCCTTTTTCTTTTAAATACCACCTGTGTTTTCTCTGGCTTATACTGAGATTTCAAGCAGGCAAACAGGGCAGGGGTGCCAACTTGAATAAAATATTTTGGAGGCCCAGGTAAGCCCTGCCCCACATAATCGATCATATGATGCAGTGCATACACACACCATTTGAATGGGAATGCCCATCAAATTTGTTGGGGCCCGGCCCCCTCAAATATTTTATTGTGGGGGCTGAAGCCCCTGCAGCCCCTAGGAAGCAGCTCCTATGAAACAGGGAACCAATATATAGTGGGTGTTTAACTAGTGGGGCTGTGGAAATCAGCCCCAGTCCCAAACACAATTAAACAGAAATGGAGGTGGAAAGAAGATGATTGTTGAGATTAAGGAGATGGGGGTGGAGGAAGAATTTATCTGAGATTCTGGTGAAGGGGATTGCATTGCTTGCTAATTGTTTTACAAAACTGCCCAAAGGCTAGAACTTGTATTTTCATCTTTATTTCTTTTTTTTACTTTTAAGTAATATGTTCTCAAGGACTTTATTAACTCCATTTCCCAAGTGTGTAGTAGCCCTGTTGCTGCCCGGACAGAGCTTCATTTTAAAAGTTTTTTGAAAGAAGAAGAAGAAGAAGAAGAAGAAGAAGAAGAAGAAGACTGCTTTAGTAATGTATCAAAAAGCAAAATAATAATAATAATAATAATAATAATAATAATAATAATAATAAATCCTTCCAGTAGCACCTTAGAGACCAACTAAGTTTGTTCTTGGTATGAGCTTTCGTGTGCATGCACACTTCTTCAGATACACCTGTATCAAAAAGCAAATAGTCACGTATCAAAAAGCAAATCAGCAGATAATTAGGACAGTAAATACACAGAAAAAAGGATGTTATACATGTTTGAAATTACACAATTAATTATACAAGACTCCCCACAATAATATAATATAATTTATATTATCTATATAAAGTGATGATGTAGCAAAATACTAGGGTTTCCTTTGTTCACTAGTATGTGAAACTTGTTTTGTCATGCAAACTTTTATTCTCTTCTTCCCTTATAAATATTTAAAAATATCATCAGTTCCTGTCTCAACTGTGCAGTCTTGGAATCTACCTGTCTCTCTGCTTTGTGAGACTCTGGAAACGGGGACGGGGGGGACGGGGACAGAGGAATATTCTCCCTCCTCTTCTGTTAGAAGCTGATCTTCCGATCCAGACCAGCCCTTGACAACCACGGCCAATCGGTCATTGGAGCTGCACAGCACTGGGCAAGGTCTCCCCCCAACAAGGCTTGTGTGTTGAGTGAGGTCCCATGTGTAGCACGCCACTGCCCCCCCTCTCCATCTACAGCCCAAGGTGGTACCTCTGGGTGTTACAACTGCCCATCTTAAATACCTTGAAGATGAAGAAGCATCATTGCAGATTAGCACAGAACAGTATACAGAAAGAGGAATTGAGGGTCCTTTTCTCTGGTATTTGGAATAATGTTTCATGGATCCGCCCCAGAAAATAAGGTTGGGGACAGACCAAAGAATAAGTAGAAAGTAGGACTACCGTAATGGGGGATTTGGTTTGGTTCTCAGTTTTGTGGCAACTCTTAGGCACTCTGCCTGGTGTAAACTTGCACTCTGTCACCTCCCGGTCTCAAATCAATTTTCAAATCAAGTTGATAGATTATTAGGAAATGTTCACCTGAGAGGTTGGTAAATCTGTTGTCCTTTGTGACAGAATTTACTGGATAGGGGCTTCTCGATTAAATACTTTTTTTATTCTCTACAGTCCAGAAAGGAATAGAACTTCATAACTGTCATTGCTTTGTTCAAGGTGGATATATGTATGATAATATCTATTCTGCATAAATGTATACAGGGGCTGAGGAGGATATACAGAAGTAGTATACAACCACTGCCCTACCATGTTTAAGCTTTGGGGTGTGATAGGTTATTAGTTCAGAGAAGATTTCTTGGATGAAATGCTTCTCTCATTAATATACAACAAAGGTAGAAAGTACTTCTTCACTGATTTTTAATCAGTTTATGACATGGACTGCAAGACTCTTTGAAAAGGAGATTCTGCTTGACTAATAATACATTAGCAGTAATCTGGTGATCTGGCCATGCATTAAGGATACAATTTATTCTTTTACTGATCAGTTCTATTTTTCCCCAGTAAAATGAATTACCCAGCTTTTCATCAAAGTGTCCAAGAAACGGCTTTTGTGGTTGAAGTTGACAGACGATATTAGGCACGGTATACCCTAAATGTGAAAATTATAACATTTCATATTTGAATCAGAATGGAAAGGAACTAGTTTAAATTGAATACTTCTGATACCCGCCCCAACCTGTTTACTGCCAGCCCAGATTATCTTAACACAGTATGCAATGCATCTTTTCTTTCAGCTGAGAAAAGGAGGTGGAAAATATTTAAGTTCTCTAAAATAATAATAGTTTTTGGCAAAGCAGGGGAAATATGGCTTGTCAATGATCTTGAGGTGCTTGGTTTGTGCTTCTTTCTTACATCTGACTTTGGGGTTAGGAAATCTCACCACATCTGAAGCCCAAAGAGAAGATTTACAAGCTCCTTCTTCAGACTATACTCTCAGGGTCAAAGTACACATATGCTTAATTCATAGCATGCTTCTCTGCCTCTCATTTGCCTTAAATTAATTATAGCCATGGTGGGGAAGGGATTTTTATTCAGACTCATAGCTTGTGGGGAAAGGAGGGTTTATCCTCTCGAAGCATTGCCCTCCTGGAGAGCTAAAAAGTTCTCATGGGCATGAATGTAGGGATGGATGAATCTGTCGATTTTGATATCTCTCAGTTTCTCATTTTTCAAGTCACTGCAGATTCAGTTCACCAAATTTCTACACCAGATGGTAATTTTCTTATTATTAAAAAAGGTCCTCATGAAAGAATGTAGATGTTTTAGCAGGCATTTTCCTTAATATGCACCTTTCGGTATGTGATTCTGCTTAATATGCAAATTTTCTTTTGCAATACAGCGCATCTTGCAGCGCATCGTCTTATATTACCCCTTTTATCAAAATTTAAAGCCTTGCAATATTATCTGGAATTTGTTCCTGAAATCCTATGCAAATTCCTTTTGGAAGACTCTTTGAGCTCAGTATCCTATGCTGTGGCCAAGTTTTGCACCTTAGCCATCAAAAAACGTAAATCGCTTCTAATGGAAAATATACTATAGATTTCTTTTGCGCCATTGGTTTTTTTTCTAATCCTTGGGATTTTGATGCCTTGTAGCGATGTTCTGATCGCTGGTTTGGAATTATACTGTACTGTATTATATTGCTGGCTTTTGCTGTAATAAACTGAGTTGAGTTGCATCTTGCAACTAGAGTATGGATTTTTATGTTTATCTTCCCCTCATATGCCCACTTTTGAACACATGATTAGGTTGGAAAACTATAGCACAAAATCTGGAGAAATGCAAATTTCAAAAAGATAGGATAGCTGTGTTTTGGTTTCTCTCTTACATTGGGGAGTTCCCATTAAACATATTGCCATTCGTTTCTCACCAATTCCTATGGGTAATGGGATTTCTTCTTTTTCCTTTTTTTGCCACATTGCCATGGTTATTATTAAGGTAAAGGTAAAGGGACCCCTGACCATTAGGTCCAGTCGTGGACGACTCTGGGGTTGCGGTGCTCATCTCGCTTTATTGGCCGAGAGAGCCGGCGTACAGCTTCCGGGTCATATGGCCAGCATGACTAAGCCGCTTCTGGCGAACCAGAGCAGTGCACGGAAACGTTGTTTACCTTACCTATTTATCTACTTGCACTTTGGCGTGCTTTCGAACTGCTAGGTGGGCAGGAGCAGGGACCAAGCAACGGGAGCTCACCCTGTCGCGGGGATTCGAACCGCCGACCTTCTGATCGGCAAGCCCTAGGCTCTGTGGTTTAACCCACAGCGCCACCTGCGTCCCTTAAGGTTATTATTAATTTGATAAAAACAAGAAACACAGCTCCATTCCATGCATTAAGCATGGCATGTACTGTGGCCATTTTACAGAATTACAAAAACAGAAGGAAAGTGCCTTTTTTATGCCTGCAATCCCTGGGCTTCAGGACTCCCTGGCTAGGGCGTTCAGAGCAAGTAATCTTTTCTGGATGTATTATAAACTTCAGTGTTTTGGGTACAAGTATAGATAGCTAATAGTTATACCAGTATACTTAAAGTCATCAATGTGGCTGACCATTTCTTATGTTATGCAGTGAAGAATCATTTATGTGCTTGTACAAGAAATAAAAGAAAATAATAATGGAAAATTCATTTTTTCAGAGGCCACTAAAGGTACAATTTTTCTCTTATTCACAATTAATAACAGACTTGCAATGTTTGTGCATTATCATGCTACCCTGTTTTCTTAGAGCCATACATTCTCCCTATTTGATGGTTTAGATCAGTTGGGTTGCATTAAAAAAATTCCTTTCCTGCATAAATATCTCATATTGAAATAGTGATTGAAAATTCTTACTCATTCTCTCATGCTGACACTATCCATATGACTAAACAGAGTCAGGAAATTATTTCGCTTCGTGAGCATAACCCAGTAAATAATGCCACGGAGCAGATCAGTTTTAACATCATTGCTGATGGTATGCGACATTTAGTATTATTCATGTCTAGTGGACATTCTTTCTATTATTTGGGAAGATGTGTTTTTCATTTACATATTGCTAGTAAAATGGATATGATGATAACATACCTCATGAAAATGTTATTAGCGTTTATCTTTAAATATTACGAAATGTATTTCTACACTGCTTTCACTGTGTTGTAATGATAATACCTGTTGATAGCTTGAATTATAACCTTAGGAGGCATTGCAGCCATGATCCCATGCCGCAGAATCATCTGATGGCTATCACTACTATTTCAACTTGTGAGACTATAGATATTTTTTATGCCATACATAGCTATGGAACTAAAAAATATAGTTTGGAAGAAGAGTCATTCCAAAGAATAGTTTGCATTTTGTAAAGGGGAAAAAACACACCCACAAGCATAAACATATAACATAGTACCTATGTAATAAGGCATGATACTGATCTTCCATATATTAAGAATCCTTTATACTACAGTGACTGTACATGCTCAATTATCACAGTAATCAGGGTAGTAGGTTAATCCACTACTATATGAGATGAACCAGGACGCGGGTGGCACTGTGGTCTAAACCACTGATCCTCTTGGGCTTGCCGATTGGAAGGTCAGCAGTTCAAATCCCCATGACGGGGGGGGCTCCCGTTGCTCTGTCCCAGCTCCTGCCAACCTAGCAGTTCAAAAGCATGCCAGTGCAAGTAGATAAATAGGTACTGCTGTGGCGGGAAGGTAAACGGCATTTCCGTGCACTCTGGTTTCCGTCACAGTGTTCTATTGCGCCAGAAGCTGTTTAGTCATGCTGGCCACATGACCCGGGAAACTCTCTGCGGACAAATGCTGGCTCCCTCGGCCTGAAAGCAAGATGAGCACTGCAACCCCATAGTCACCTTTGACTGGACTTAACCATCCAGGGGTCCTTTACCTTTTACCTATATGAGATGAGGAAATAACTGGAGTGATCACAATGGGATCAGTATAGAAAGAAGTTGGTTGTTTCCCAAATGGAAATGATCACAGTAAAGTAGGTAAACTTTCCAGGAAAAAAAAAAAAAGTTTAAACATTAAAAAGGAGTGAGGCAGTATCACTTACTGAGTAGGTTGAGGGTTCAATCCAGAATAGGAAAAAAAAGGTGAATGAATGCACCTAAGGGGAGCGTCATCACAACTGCAGGCCCTATCTTCTCCTTCATCATTATTATATGCAAATTTCTGGGAAAGTATTGTTTAGAATGGAAACCTGAGTTTTGCAGGTGAATGGGGCAGAGGGTATGCTGCAAGAGAAAAATGGTAGGTGAGGATTCGTTTGACAAGGTACCAATGTATCATGGATTGCCTAAAGATTTACCTGTGAGCTTAGTAGGACTGACATGCTTAACGTTTTTTTCGTATTTTGCACCCTTAAAATTTGGCATATGATATTTGCTGTCACATAATAATGAAACAGAACTTTTATCCAAGATATGCTTAGCAATTTATAAGAATATCATATGTTATTGAAATAGCTGGAATAAAATTACAAGGGCCATCAATCTTTGTTTCAAGACATGAGGTAATCACAGGCAGAGGGCAAAGATGAAATGTCCCCTGTCTTAGGAAATATCATAATTAACTGCTTTAGGGGGAGTATGTAGCTATTCATTTCTGTGAAGCGACTGCAATTGGCTATTCTCAAAGACATGACACAATTCCATTATATATATTTTTCATTTCTAGGTTAATGTGTGTGCATGTGCAATATTTATTCTTTCACTGAATGAAAAGAAAGGCCTTCTTACTTTTCTTGACATCGGACAGCTATTATCAATATCCTGTGCATGCACTGTAGCATTTTAGACTATGGAAAATATGGCAAATATTACACCAAATATATAGTTTTATGTTGAATACAAACAGTGACCTATTTAAAATGACCTATTCAGTTATATGATTATGCAGTGCTGTGAATATCTGTGAAATGTAATATGAGAGAAAATAAGATAATTAAGTTCAGTATTATAATAGACCTGTTTACACAGAAGCATTATAAAGTAATGAGCTGAAATGTAGCATATGGAATAATGAAACCTTGTATCTTCCTGATGGCAAATTCTCAGAACCCCTGTACATTTCTTTGAGATAAAGCCTTTGATCCATGATAGTGGCCTTTGGAGAGTTCGGTTTTGTATCTCTAACCTAACTTTCATCATGTTCTAAGTGAGGTCTGTAATATTCTGCCTGCATCAAAGCTAAAAAAAATAAAAAAAAGTTCATATACGATACCAATTACTGTAAACATTATTCAAATAACCCTCCAATTCAGCACGCTAATAGTTTTCATGCCTTTCATAGACCAATTAGGAAGCGAAGCATAATTTACCTTATTAGCACTACAGTCGGCACAGATCTTCACTTTAATTGCCCATCAAAACTAACACGGACTAGACTGGAAACGAACCATTAAAAATCCTATTCACATCAAAGAGGATAACATTTGTTTGGATCAAGGTGTGCCAGCAATCCAGGACAATATGATCAATGTACAATAGCTCTTTCTTCCTCTCTCCCACCCTTTAATATTACTTGCTACCAAGTAAGGAAACCACAGTAGTCATCCAAAGAAAAAGGCACTGCCTTTTCTGGCACTTCAATCTCCCAGGACACTCTATACAAGATCTCAAAGTAGCTGTCTTATTGCAAAGGAATTTCAGAAATAGACTGGAAAGAGAAGTTGCTGAATTGCAACTCATTACCAAGCTTAAAACCATCGAGAGACCTGGTCTGAACAAAGACATTGGATTCTTATCTCATTATACATGACAAAGCTTTTTTAACCTTCTCACCCCTTGCTTTTTCCTGTAAGACTAATTGAGGTCGTTAACAGTCGTCAACAGGTTTACCACAGCTATCAGCCTTTCACCCATTCCCACCACCCCTCTGAGTAATACCCCTCCCCACCCTCTCACTATATATAAGGGTCTGGTGACTTCTGTTTCAGTGTATCTGAAGAAGTGTGCATGCAGACGAAAGCTCATACCAAGAACAAACTTAGTTGGTCTCTAAGGTGCTACTGGAAGGAATTTTTTTTTATTTTGTTTTTTCTGGCAGAGAAATTCGTGTTAGTTGTATCCTTCAGAGAGAGGGGTGGGAGAAAAAGAGAAGACAACTTTCATATAAACTGTTTGTTGCAAGTCACATTATCCTGGGTCTCATTCTCTCTCCCCCCGCCCCCCCCAATAGCCTCTCCTGAAAACCATCTGCATCAATTTTTTTTTTAATGTGGCATTTCACAAGTCCAGTGAGACTGCAGAGCTATGTGGTCAATGATGCTCTGCTCTAAAGTGGGGAGTGGCCGCTTACCCAGTCCTGGGGTGCGCAGTGGATGAGGCCCGTCGTGGCTGGTTCTGACCCCTGGGAGCAACACTGGGCTGGGCGGCGAGTAGTTGAGAAATCCCTGTGCCGGCCAAAGATGAGGGCAGGAGTCCCCACCAGTCCCTATTTTGAATTCCGCCCAGTCAGGCCGGTTCCTGAGGGCAGGGCTTGGGAGTGCAGCAGAGTGGAGCAGGCTTTACTCTGGTCTGCCCCCTGGCCTTAAAAAGGCTGGCTGCCCCTGACCTTGGGACTGCGGTCGAGTGGGGAACATTTTTCAGCCTTAGGTCTGCATATCCTTCTGGGGAGCATTGTGATGCCCACATGCTAGTGATGGGCAGAGCCAGAGCCGAAAGTATGTGGAGCGACAAATGTGATGTTTACATTTGTTCTGTTGCCAACACATCTCTTGCCATCTAGGCAAGCAAGAAGCATTACCAGACACATTCCTGCCAGGCGAAACCGCTTGGGATACAAAGCAGGACCAATGAAGGGTATGGCCTAGGGCCCATGGAGAACTCTGAGGGATATATGAAGAAGACTGGAGGGCTGCATGCCACCATTGCTCTGTAGCAGGATGAGGGACTCTCCAAAAGCTGGACTCTCATCCCTGACAATTGATACTGACAAGCTGGAACGTGTCCAGAGGAGGGCAACCAAAATGGTCAAAGGCCTGGAAACGATGCCTTATGAGGAAGTGCTTAGGGAGCTGGGTATGTTTAGCCAGGAGAAGAGAAGGTTAAGGGGTGATATGATAGCCATGTTCAAATATATAAAAGGATGTCATATAGAGGAAGGAGAAAAGTTGTTTTCTGCTGCTCCTGAGAAGAGGACACGGAGCAATGGATTCAAACTACAAGAAAGAAGATTCCACCTAAACATTAGGAAGAACTTCCTGACAGTAAGAGCTGTTCGACAGTGGGATTTGCTGCCAAGGAGTGTGGTGGAGTCTCCTTCTTTGGAGGTCTTTAAGCAGAGGCTTGACAGCCACCTGTCAGGAATGTTTTGATTGTGTTTCTTGCTTGGCAGGGGGTTGGACTGGATGGCCCTTGTGGTCTCTTCCAACTCTATGATTCTATGACTATGCTGGGTGGGGCTGATGGGAGTTAGAGTCCAACAACACCTGGAGTTCCCCACAAGTTCCCCACTTCCGATCTAAGGGTAACACTGCTATATTTGCAAGGGCTCACTATCCAAAGGAGGCTTCCCCCCACTCCCCAGTTAGAATAAGCATACCAGGAGTTTTTCCAATATGGCAGAAACACCTGGTCTGTCTTATTCATTCAATTTTGAGAATGAAGGCAGCGTCTTTACGCTTACTAGTAGTGCTAGTTCCCTTACACTAGTCCTGACATTGTAATAATAGTAGTCCTCTGTGTGTGTAAGTCACATGGAGGTTTCACCACGTGATTGCTAGAGTGTGGCTCTGCTCCTAAGCTCTGCTCCATAGGAGCCACCTCCTAGGGCAAGCATAGGCACACTCGGCCCGCCAGATGTTTTGGGACTACAACTCCCATCATCCCTAGCTAACAGGACCAGTGGTCAGGGATGATGGGAATTCTAGTCCCAAAACATCTGGAGGGCCGAGTTTGCCTATGCCTGCCCATGGGGCTGAGGTCCCTTTGCCCCCCATGAAATATTTGAGGGACTGCTCCCCAAAGTTGATGGGTAAAAGGGTAAAGGGACCCCTGACCATTAGGTCCAGTCATGGATGACTCTGGAGTTGCGGCGCTCATCTCGCTTTACTGGCTGAGGGAGCCGGCGTACACCTTCCAGGTCATGTGGCCAGCATGACTAAGCCACTTCTGGCGAACCAGAGCAGCACACGGAAACGCCGTTTACCTTCCCTCTGCAGTGGTACCTATTTATCTACTCACACTTTGATGTGCTTTCGAACTGCTAGGTTGGCAGGAGCAGGGGCCGAGCAATAGGAGCTCACCCTGTCGTGGGGATTCGAACTGCCGACCTTCTGATCGGCAAGCCCTAGCCTCTGTGGTTTAACCCACACTGTCATTCAAATGGTCTCTGTGTGCCACATCACATGATTGGTTATGTGGGGTGGGGATTACCTCTCCTCCCCCCATATTTTATTGAAGTTGGCACCCCTATCTGCCCACAGCATCAGTGTTTGCAGCTGCCCACATATTAGCATGGTCATCAGCAGGGGGAAATCAGTGCATTAGCAACTTCTCATGCATTGGCTCCCTTACAGTCAGGACATGAGTGCAATTGGGGGCTGCAATGAGCATGCTATGCTGAGGGCGCTCTCAAACCTGGAACCAGTTCTGGGTTTATATATTTAATTGGTAGTAGTTAATTTAACTACTACAACAAGAGGAACAGGGGCTCAGATGGGGAGATAATCACATTTAATGAATATTTTTACAGCTTTCATGAAGGAAGAGGTGCAAAACCAAGTTAAAAGAATAAACTGAAAAGACTGTACAAGAACATTTATAGTTGAACTAGTGTTTGTGGATAAATTTGATTCAGTTCACATTTAAAAGCAAACCTACCTAATTTAGACTTTCCAAAACAATACGCAAACTGAAACACGGCCATCCTTCGAAACTTGCATGTCTCCATATTTTGCAATGCAATTCTCCTGCCAAGTAACGTTTAAAAAATGCATAGATTTCATGAGCATAAAATGCATATATTTTGAAATTAACACAAAAATGCATCTCTGAGTAATATGCAAAAATAACATTAAAATTATATCAACATTTTGAGCTTCTGCTCAGGCACAACATCAAATAATGTTGAGGGAACTTTCAATAACTTCAGCAAAATTTGCAGGCAGATTCCATATTACTCTTCAGATATTCCAGTCTTGCTCTTCTACAATTTTAGTAACATACAAGCTAGAATATATTTCGTCCACATTCATGCTGTCCATTTAATATTTCCCAGAGCTATTAAACTAATGAGTTAGCTTACTAAAATGGATGATTAAAACGTCACAGACAATCTTCCTTAGCAAAACAACTATACTGTATAAAAGTTCCATATCAGCTTTGCTGTAGGAAATAATCAAGAATTGAGAGGTTTTTTTATTTTAAAAATGCTCTTTCTTCCCAATAATGTTGTCTCAGATTACCTGGTTCACAGGACACATGCTCAAATGCACATTCCTGGGGAAAGCAAGTATTCATTTCAGTATGCTATCTGACTTTATGAGTTGTTTAAATCTGAGAAGCCCTGGAAAACGGGCAGGACTTGTTCATAGATTAATATTGTTTGAAGGTTAATTTTAAAACTTATATCTTTGCAAAAATGCTTCCCAGAAGCTAGTGAAAGATATTCGCAGCATAATATTTTTCAGCAAAATTCAATTTTTATCTTTGCTTCACCTTAAGGTAAGAAAGTCACTATAATTACTATCCCATAACTTCATGTCTCCTGTCATAGTAAAGTCTATTGATCTTGTGTAACCAAGGGGCTCTTGAACCATGAGTTCAGTCAATAAAGAGATAAACTAGCCTGATGACTTTTTCATATGCTACTGTGCTGCCATGTACCGTTAGACCAGTTTGATATTGCGCCAGCTGAAATCTAAGATGCATGGACAGCTGATAGTTATTCCTTGATATCTTTTTAAATATCAACCATCTTTTAAACAAGGATGATCAGCAAATGACTTGTCACAAGTCTTTGCTGATTAGAAAATAAGTATTTGAACTTTACTTATTTCACACTTTATTTGGGGTGAGAAGAGAGTGGATGTATTGGAGATGTTTAGTTATCCCAGAGAGTTCAGATTCTTATTTCATCTTTGTTGCTGTTGTTGTTTAGTCGTTCAGTCGTGTCCGACTCTTCGTGACCCCATGGACCAGAGCACGCCAGGCACTTCTGTCTTCCACTGCCTCCCGCAGTTTGGTCAGAATCATGTTGGTAGCTTCGAGAACACTGTCCAACCATCTCGTCCTCTGTCATCCCCTTCTCCTTCTGCCCTCAATCTTTCCCAACACAAGGGTCTTTTCCAGGGAGTCTTCTCTTCTCACGAGGTGGCCAAAGTATTGGTGGCTCAGCTTCAGGATCTGTCCTTCCAGTGAGCACTCAGGGCTGATTTCCTTCAGAATGGATAGGTTTGATCTTCTTGCAGTCCATGGGACTCTCAAGAGTCTCCTCCAGCACCATAATTCAAAAGCATCAATTCATCTTACCAGATTCGTAATATTGAGATACTGAGTAATGCTAAGGGTACCTCATCTTAACACAGCCATTTGAGCTTTTGGTAACCTTTCCTATCAAGATCAGCTCAAGCTAATTCTTCTCCCATTGACACAATGCATCATGTCAAACCTTGATTCTCTTACATGCACTGAGGTCAGCCAGATTGCTGTTTTCACCTTCTCACAGCTTTTGGGATGGTCTGATTTGATTGCAAATAGTTGATGGTTGGGGTATAATTATTATTATTATTATTATGGAGCAAGGGAAAATGAAATTTCAAAATACAACACATGCTATATAGCAAATAGTTAATTTCAGCCACCACCTTGTACCTTGCAAATCCATAGAGCAGAGAACTGAGTGCTTCTCTTAGTGTTCCAGCATTTGCACACTCACTCACACACCAAAAATTATAGAAATTGTAAATTAAGGCACATGCATTAACTTATGTGCTATGTAGGCACTAAGCATCACTTTACAGTAGGGACGGGGAAGCTTAGGCCCAGGAACAAATATGACTCTCTAGGGCTCTTCCATTACCTTGTTTTAGCAATCTTGGGTTGAAGCTAGATTTCAAATAAATGCCTGCTTTTCAACCAATCCTATTAACACATTTCCCCCCCTTTGAAAAAAAAAATTCACCAGCATCAATAAGTAGGTTTTGTGCCTGTATCTTACTTTGAATCCTCATGGAGTTAAAAAGTGTCAGCCTTTGGTTGCCACTCATTTTGTGTAAAGAAAAGATTCTGGAAAAAATAATAGTCCTTTTAAAAAAGTAAGAGTCAGTCCTATCCTGTCACTTAGACAGCTAATTACACCATTACATGCTGCAATTACAATTAAAGATTTTTTAGCTGATTGAATGCTGATGATGCCTTCTCATTACCTGATGTTTCCTCACTAGTACTCAAGAGTATCATGGTTTTGATGAAACAAAAACATCACAAGTGTCTTCATTTCTTCAATAGCACCAACAGTCATGAGCTGCAATCCAGTGGGCACAGTTAAGCGTTTTAAATCCCATTGAACTCAAAGCAGACTAATTGTCCACCAAATTAAGCCTACACCTGTAACCACCTTGCATTACCTCCCATCCCCATTAAAGTTATGTGACTCACATTCCAGATTCTTGGGACCAGCCCATTGTCCCACATCAATTGGAATGTAATATGAAAGCCTTAATGGAGAGACCCATTCCATAATAGACGAGACTCACACCAAGTTCTGCAATGAGGATGTGCTCTGTAACTCTGCCGTTCACTGTGTCAAACCCATTAAGTTAAACAGAGTAGGCAGTATCAAATCAGTTAGCCTTGGATTTCTGCTTTCCTGTAACAATGCTAGCTAAAATGAGGATTTCCAGATATTCTGTTTGCTTTGTATAACAGTGGCCTTAGCATCTGGGTTCTTCTTGAATATCCAGTGTTGGGTTCTCCCCCCCAAAACAATTTTCCTTATCATGTGACTACTTATTCATGTCATATTCATGACTAAAATTTAATCACAAAAATATTTTTACTATACTCATTCAAATAGTGGAGGTACTTTTGTGCCAAGTTGGCTCTAGTTTCATTGCATACCTTGTCTATAGATATAAATCTTATATCATGTAACCATGGAGAATTTCATGGAGAATGGGTTTTAAGTGCTTTGCTGGGAGAAAAAAATGTGATTCAACCTCTTGTTATAGTTGATATAATAATAATAAACTTTATTACGGTCACAGACCAGCATAAGAGGAGCATATGAATAAAATAGCAATTGGGATTTAAACGGGTAATTGTTAAAGCAAATAAGAACAAAGAAATACGCATAGGATAAAACATGTGAATAGAGTACGAGATTAAACACAAATAATTAATGAGTAAGAACTGATAATTAAAACAGATAAGGACTAAAAGTTATAGTTGATAAAGTCATGTGATGAGAAGACAGAGTCCTTTAAAAATGAATTAGACAGATCTTTTTATCCTATTAGCATTAAAGTGGGGCGGGGGAGGAAGCAAACCTGGATACTTAACTATCATCAATAATTTATTTTTATTTTTTTCAAGATCCATTAGCATTGTGCCAGGTGGATGGAATTATATTATCATGGAAGATGCTCTAGCCCCAAAAGCAGAGGTCATGACCCTTTTAAGTGGAGAAAAGGGAAATTCAGATTAATTATGTGAATTGAGTTTGAACTCCAGTTATTATACACTTCTTAATCAGTTGCATTGTCACAAGAGAGCTTCTCCATCTTAGTCAAAAATCCATTATTTTTCAAAGGATGAAGGAGACAAAAGCTATTCTGATAAAATGCGTTTCCAACAAATGGCACTGTAATTCAAAGGAAGGGGGATTGACCATTTGTGAAAGAAATTTACTCCATTTGTAATGCTTGGCCATAAACAAAGCCAGGTAATATCCCCACTCAATTTATTTCCAGCTCATATGATAGTACTACTCCCTGTGCACATTCCCACTTTCCTGTCTTGTTCTGGAGGCAGCAGCCACTGGAATATAGAGAAGGAACAACTTTCCCCCCCTCTCCCTACTTCCTAGAATGTTAACATCCCAGAAAGATATATCTCCCAAGGACGTGACACATTGTTCCTGGCTCTGCGAATGTTAGCATCCAAAAAGGAAACAGTAAATGAAGATACTCTGACCCTCCTCTGCTGGTCATGTTCTTGCTACACCTGCTGCCAGGCCACAGTAAATGAAGGACAGGGAGATATTGGGAGATCCATGTCTGAAAAATACTTGGGATTCACTTGACACATTCAGAAGCCATATCCTGCTCCTCTTATCATCAATATTATAAAGGAGTTACTAACTTGGAATTAAGCACAGAAAAACTGGACAATGCAGGGGTAGGCTAAAATCAAATTTAGCTATCACTAATGTTTTCTCAGTTTCTGAAATACTTAATAAATGATGGCTGGTGTAAGTTTTATCCATAGAAAATTCAAGGAATGGTGGTAAGGGTACCCTTTGCTTTGAAGGTAAAGGTGAGGGTATGGACTTCTGTCTATGATGCAGATTAGGACATTAAAATACACCTGGTTTCACTACTTAACACACTATAAATCTCTTTGAGTCCTGGGTGTTTTCAAGTTCCATTTCTGTTGTGGCTGAGACTGCATTCAGTTGTTCAAACACATCCAGCCTGTACACGATGGGAAAAAGTAATTTTTGCCAACTTTCTCACAGACGTATTTGATGAGGGTAAGATTTAAGAGACAGTGTGGTGTAGTGGTTAAGAGCAGTGGACTCGTAATCTGCTGAACCGGGTTCAATTCCCTGCTCCTCCACATGCAGCTGCTGGGTGACCTTGGGCTAGTCACACTTCTTTGAAGTCTCTCGGCCCCACTCACCTCACAGAGTGTTTGTTGTGGGGGAGGAAGGGAAAGGAGAATGTTAGCCACTTTGAGACTCCTTTGGGTAGTGATAAAGTGGGATATCAAGTCCAAACTCTTCTTCTTATAAGGACATACTTGATTGAGGTTGGGGGAACTATCAAAATTGTTCATTTTGAATGTTGCTTATAGTGTGTCCTGCAAAGGGCGGCGGGGTGTGTGTGCTGCTCACTCAGCACAATTCCTGTTACTGTCCTAGTGATAGATAGATATAGATAGATGATAGATAGATGATAGATAGATAGATAGATAAGATGAGATTTACAGTTGACACAATTGCCACTTGGTGCTCTCTCCCAATGGGTATATCCAATATGCCTCCAAGTTCTTGGAGATGAAAGAGCTGAGATTATAGCTATGTGGTTGAAGACTCAAGAAGACTATGACTGAACATAGCCTAGACCCCATTTGAGAACCAAATTTGCGGCAGTGTTGACAACAAAGAAATCTTACCTATTTTTCTGTAAGCGTTTCATTTGAAGAATGTGGTTTAGCAAAAATATTGGAGGTTGTTATATAAGCTCCTGTTAGTGAACCAGTAGAACTAGCAGTGACCAGTTGTCACCTGTTTATAAATCGGCTTGTGCAACTTCATAGTTTACGAAGCTGGCTTGCTCAGCGAACCATAGTAACCATGGTTTATGGTTGGGATGGCACTCTGAACTGTGATTAATCTAAAATGGAAGCAAAAGCACATGTGCTAGAGCAGGGGAGAAGTGAGCCTGATACTTGCTGTGTCTCATTTTCATAATAATGCTAAACAACATCCAAGCATCTTGTCTCAACATAGCCATTGGAATGAAAGAAAACATTTGTGCTGTAATTTTATTGTTTTTTATACACCAGGGTTTGGTCTTCATTGTTTAGACCTCCACTTGGACAAATTGCACCTAAGTAAGCTGTGTCTTCTCTTCCAGCTGCATCAACCCCTTGTTTCTGGGCCCATCAACTTGTTTCCTGTGGAGCTCATTTCCTCTATTTCTCCCTTGGGCACATGCAACTGAGTCATCCTGTTTAATGGTCCTTCAGACATGGGGATAATGTTCAATAACACTCCCATCTCCTGAGGTTGTAAAAGTCATTAGCCCTTGTCTCTGTGAAATCCCTGCCATCTAAAATTGACTCTTTTCTTCTAATTATGCAATATAATGACCCAAATAGGAGTTTAGGCATCTGGCAAAACAATCCTATACATGTTTACTCAGAACTAAGTACCACTGTGCTCATTGGGGCTTATTCTCTAGAAAGGGTGTTTAGGATTGCAATCTGAAGCCCTCCCACATCTAGAGTTGCATGCTTCTAAAATACTTTTGTTCATGAAGACAAGTTGGGACTATATGTACATATGTGCAAGTGTTTTTTTGTTTTTGTTTTTTAGTATCAGGGAAATATATATAGTCGTTTGTGACCCTTAATTTTTCATTTACGAGAAGACACCATTGAATTTGGCTCTGTATTTCTCTTCATATGTAGATGGAAGGGGGGAGACTATTGGTTTTTCTAGTCTACAGAACCTTTCTGTACTGCTATTGTACTCTTGAATTCGCTACATTATTTATCTTCTATGCATGAGACAATGCACAGCTGAAGAATGTTGGTATTGTATTACCGGTAAAGACTGTACTGCTTTGTTGTTCTTTAAAATGTTTTTAATCATGCAAAATCAAGAGGGGCTTGTTTGACTTTATTTAATTAGCAAATGTTTTGTACAAATTGAGCAGTGAAGATAACTTTGTATATCAATAATCAGATTAATAATCCACATTTTATTGGAACAGTTAACTATCACTTCCGCCAGGTTCTCTCCAGTGATTCAGGATTACCCAGTTTTGAAATAAAACCTTTGTGTGCTGTGTGCACAAATAATTTTGCAATGCATGGAAAGATAAAAACATTGAATTAATTCTGGGACTGGCTTATTGAAACTTCTGCAGTCAAAACTCAGAGTTGCTACTGCTGCAGCAGATGAAATAAAGGATTGCACATTTTGCACACCCCAGCATCCAAATAATTCATTGACTGAGAGTTGTATAAAACTTAGGATAGTTAATATTATTAGCAAGGAGAAAGATGCAAAGCTGTGCATGATTAGCGGATGATAAGCATTATTTGTTTTTGAAATGGGTATATATGTTTCCCAAATAATGGTCTAGAGCAGGGATGAGGAACCTGGTTGGCCTCTGTGATGATGGCCAAGAAAGGCCATTGGCCTCACCCAGCAGGTAGACTGAGGTGAGCCCAGGATGCAAAAGTTGTAGAAGAAATCTGTAATCAAGAACAACAAACAATTTAGGATGGAAGGGCAAGCCAGAAGGCAGGTTTGAGAGAGAAACTAGACATCAGACTGAAAACATCATTGCTTGAGAAGAGTTGCCACATATGCACTACTGTTATATAATCATATGCAGTACTTTCTTGTTGACAGTAGCCTTCCTTGACATTGATATATGAAAGGGAGGAAGAATTTTCTTTTTTTCTTTTTAAGCAAGTTCTAGTTTGGCAATGCTGTTCTCCAAGGCCCCCTTCAGCATTGCTTCAGCTAGATCCAGCCATTGTTCAATAATCACTTTCTTCGCTAAATTTATGTCCACTCTAAGCCAGATTTAGGCTTCAATTAGTTTTGAGTTCACTTTTTAAATCAGAGGTTGTGCACATGCCTACTTAGGTTTTCTGAATTTTTGTATAAGTTGTGCATATTAGCTTTGAATGAAATACATAGTTTTGATTAGCACACCCTGTCTAAAATAGGTCACTTGGGGTGGGGGTACTACAATAGGTTGAGAGTGTGTGTTTGTGTGTGTGTGTGCACTATGAGCAGCAGAGAAGCCATTGTCCCAATTTACGTTATTCATTTTTAAATAAATGCACTTCTGCCACCATTCTGCCATCACCAGTGCTTTTTTTTTCTGGGGGCACTCAAGGATACACAGTACCAGCACCCCCCTTTTATCCCTAAAGGAAAAGCACTGATTAAAAGTGTGGCACTTACTGTAACAACTTCATGGTTAGTACCGACAACTTTTTACTAGAAGAAAAGCACTAGCCTTCACCCTCCAAATTGGTGGTTAATGGTGAAATATTTAACCTTCTTTAAATAAATCTCAGAGAGTCATGAACTACCGGTAATCTTGGTGGAATTGTACTTTCCTAAAGTTTGCATGTTCTATACTGAAAAGGTGTAGCTTTGAAATTACCCCTGAAATGTCTGGTTTGTATCATCTTACAATAAAATATAAAGAACAGAAAATAAACCATTTATCAGGGAGAACCTTTGACTAAAAGCTTTTAACAGAAACTAAGCGGACAGCATTAAACTTGAGCAGCGCAGGTTAAAATGATAATAGCTCAGGCCCATTTCATTATTTTGCTCCTGACAGTCATGTGTTTTCCTTGCTTTAAGCCTTATTGCATGTACATAAGATCACTATTTGGAGACACTTCTTGTCCGAAAGATTTTTAGAAACCTCAATTTAATGATGCCCTCAAGAGAAACATGTCCTAAAAATAAAATAAAAATAAGAGTACTTTCCAGAAAACTCTTGGCAATACACGCAGCATTTCCATCATGTCAAGACAAGCTACCCTGAGCTGTCAATAGTGTCTGCCATATAAAAAATTGCACCAAATCTGAGACATGTTTCCCTTTATACTTTTTTATTGTTTAAAAAGGGGTTCTCTTAAGTGTACAATATACACTCCAGATTTTCTGTGTGTGCAACTGTTCTGGCCCATAAATAGGTCAGTATAACTATTGCAGTCATCTTGTTCCTAAAGATTAAGAAGGGCAAGACATATTGCTACGGCAGTATCTTAACTCGGCCACCTTTCATTGGGTTAGGTATAGCATTACACACAGAACTTCTTAATACGCAGAATGAAAGAAAACACAAATTCAGCTATGCAAAGTGCAATGGGGCAAGTGATTGCAAATATAAATGTTTTTGGGCCATTTCAGAAGACATAGAATCTGTTATATGTAAAATATATATTGTTATATGCAAAATGTATATATTAATAGGCCATAGAATGAATTGTAGCCATTCTTGCCTAATGAACCATAATCTTCTTCCCAATCTGTTTACTAAGGAGTATTGTCGTGAAAGTTTGAATATTGAAACAGTAGCAGAGGTTAGTGTAGATGAAAGAAAGAAAGAAAGAAAGAAAAAGAAAGAAAGACCCTTAAGTATTACATATAGGATAAAATGTAATTATATTAAACTGAGTTTGACTCACATCCAACAGATTTAAATCAACAGATTTTCACTGCAGTTAAATGGGTATCAAATTACATCTTATTGGTGTTGTTCGCTATCCACAGACACCTCACCCCCGGGAGCAGAAAAGAGGGAGACCAGGCCAGTTATGGTTAAAAACAGACCACAACATTATTGATTACAGCAAGTAAGCAGGGTTGGGTAGGCATAGAGTAAGGATCAGTAATCAGGGACCACACTAGCTGTTGGATGCTTGGCCCCATCCCCAATGGTCTATGCAGCTGCGGAGCAAGCCAATTGGGCATCTGGGGCAGCATGCATGCCCTGCGTCCAGGGGGGCGGGGCCAGCCACCCGTGGGGTGGGGCAAGCCGGGGCAGGACGCTCTGTGGGGCCTCCGATGATGTCTGCCTGCCTCCTCCCAGTCAGCCGCCCTACAGCTGGTGGGGAGGCAGCAGACAGACTGTTTGGGGCAGCGCGGAGCCTGCGGGCGCCCAAGCCACCACGTCACTCCCGTAATTTTGTCACCCCCTCAGTGGTGACACCCAGTGTGGACCGCCCCCTTCCTCCGCCCCTGGGTCTTTGGTCCTCACTATGGCACAGGCCATGCATCTGGGTCCCACCTGGCAATCTGGGCTGGATGGTGAAGCAATTGTGCTTCAGCCATGGCCTAGGCCAAATGCACTGTTCCCGAGGTCACATAAAGCCCCCCCTCCCCTCTTAAGTAACAGAATCCTACCCAAATACCTTTTCCCACACATATTTGTGACAGACATATGAACACTGAAAAGTATAAATAGCTCATGCTGGTGAGGAAGAGAAAACCTCAGCACCAATGCCAATCTGTCATGGGCCAGGAGTCGGCTTTACCTGCTGAGCAGCAGCCTGAAGGAGCAGAAGGTAGAGTGACTCCACCTGCTGCTGATCAGCCTTCTTGCTCCTGATGGGAACCAGCTGGCTCCAGCTTTCTTGAGCAGGGTTTGCAGCCTCAGTCAGTTGCTGGAAACAACATTCGTTGTTCCTGACCAGTTCTTGCTGTTTCTTGCAACCTTGGACCATTGGGCTTTCTTGACTCCTAGATTGTCTGACTATGTGAACTGATATACTCCTGACCTTAGGAATGGACTGGACCTTGTATACAGACTTTGCCTCTAGGCAAGTACCCCTTGAGACTGGGCTGGTTGGCTGGCTTTTCCCTCCACTGAGCTCTGCTGTAGCTGGCAGCACAGGACTACGTCACAATCGGGTGGGGGGAAACAATCATTGTCAATGACCAACCATGTTCCCAGCAAAGGCTTAGCCCTAAGGCAGGGATAGGCAACCTAAGGCCTGTGGGCCGGATGTGGCCCAATCACCTTCTCAATTCGGCCCACGGACGGTCCGGGAATCAGCGTGTTTTTACGTGAGTAGAATGTGTTCTTTTATTTAAAGTGCATCTCTGGGTTATTTGTGGGGCATAGGAATTCGTTCATATATATTTTTCAAAATATAGTCCGGCCCCCACAAGGTCTGAGGGACGGTGGACCGGCCCCCTGCTGAAAAAGTTTGCTGACCCCTGCCCTAAGGGGCTAGTTCTCATTGGGCTATTTCTATTGCCCCTTTGTCTCTTTAAAGAACAACATAGTTGTGTCCTATACTCCTCAAGATCCTCCGGACATCAATATGCTGATGGACTCCCACTAATTTCCTCAGTGGCCTCCTTTTAGCTCCATTTCTATTGCTACTCACGGTCAGAATTTGCTCTTGGAAAGGCTTATTTATTTATTGCAATATCGCCCCTCTATAGCCTATTTTAAATGGCTTACAAACAAAACGGAGAAATTCTTATTTCCTACTCCCATGACAATAGCATAAAAACTAACGGTTTCGCATTCTGCATTGCATAAGTTTATTACTTTGGAAAACAGAAGGTGATTACTAAGCATTTAATGTAATATATATATATGCCTGAATACCCTCAGAACAGTTGCTGCTGAACAGTTCATGCTTCAGATACACCTAAGGCCTAAACAGAGGGAGCTGCCAGTCAGCATAAAAGGTAAAACTGCTGGATTTTCAAGTGAGATTAAATGTTAGGTGAATATTGCTAAACAGACTAAAAACAATGGAAAGAGAGATCCTCCTCTTATCAGAAACCGTGCCTTCAGGTCTATTGGCCAATAGTTCAAATGCTACTATCCCTTTTACTTTGTGATTTGTGGTCACTTAACCACAGCTGTGAGACCTTCAGGCCAAGGACTAAGAGAAGCTGCTTTTCACAGCAGACACATATTGAGAAGGTTAAGGGAAGAATTATGTGGGCAGTTGGGTTGTACAGACTGGCTGGTTTTGCAGCAGGAGAGAGGCTATTCTAAAAGCTAGTTTCCTTGTAATACACTGCTAAGAAAGAAGAAGAGGCAACTGTGATGATATCTACTGCTAACTTTTTTAAAAAAACAACAACATAACTTGTGGGCAGTCTCACCTATAATTTAACAACTGTGGATATTAAATTCAAACCTCAACTAAGTGTCCCCGCAAAAAATAAAAATAAAAAAAGCTCCATGAGCAGTATCCTAAGTTACTCCAAAGTGGATATCATTTGTAACCCTGTTTATACAGTGACCTAAAAGGTCAGAGGCCCCCTTAAGAGCGCTTCTGGTAGCTGCTTCTTTATGAAAGCTTTGAAGGTGGGAGATGGCAGTAGAAGCTCTGTTTCTCCCTCTACCCCATTGCAAGACCAGGGAAAGACCATTTAGTCTGTAGACCAGGTTTTCCGGCATACCAGTAAAAGCAGGGGTCAGCAAAGTTTTTCAGGAGGGGGCTGGTCCACTGTCTCTCAGACCTTGTGGGGGGATGGACTATTTTTTGGGTGGGGGGGGGATGATGCAAGAACACCACGAGCCCCAGTGGCTGCTTACCTGTGTCTTGTGAGTGGCAGGGACTGGCGGTGGTGGTGGAGTGACGATGAGTGGCGCGCGAAAGGGCTCCAGAGAGGGCTGCTTAAAATGGCGGCCGCTCGAGCACTGCTGCTGCTGGAACCAACAAAACCCAGCCCCCTTCCTCCTCTAGGCAGGGCACGGATAAGCCAGGAGGAGGGAGAGAGGAGGAGGAGGCGGCGCCATGGGAGGGAGAGGGAAAGAACGCGGTTGCTGGTGATTCACGCGGCGATTCCCGGACTGTCCGTGGGCCGGATCTAGAAGGCAATTGGACCCGATCCAGCCCACGGACCTTAGATTGCCTACCCATGGGTTAGTCTGTAGACCAGATTTTCTGGTATACCAGTAAAAGGATCTGATATAAGCGTGCATATGTATTGCTTTGTATTATTGAGCAATAAAATCCAAACTCTTTTATAGAAAGATAATGAAATGCAGTACATAAAAAGAAAATAATATAAAGAAAAGTATTGCAACGAAGCCCCTTTCGTGTTAATTGTTTTTATTTTGGTGGTGGTGATAGTGAGATGCCCTTGTTCCTAAACAGCAGAGATGTCGTCTTGTACATAAACAATACTGAAAATGAGATCAAACACTTTGAAAGAATGGCTTTATAATATTCTTGTATATATTCATCTACACCAAAAGCTACCTTTCAGAGGCTAATCTAAGCATTCACCATAGTGTTCTTGTTTACACAATGATAATATCACACAATTAATCAGTACTCTATTTGGAGTTTTGTTTGTTTATAATGCTATTAGCATTGCATTGGATAGTTTGCAGAAAGCAGATTGACTCCTTAATGCATTAAATCCTTTGAAAAGGATATTTCAGACTAAATTGCTCTGGCTTCTTATTTGTCATTGTATCATCTGTGAGAACTAAAAATCAATCATCCATTGTGCTTTTTTCCTATTCGGGCAGGGGGGGAGCTCATAGTCACAGTGCAAGGGAATTTCATGATGCTATAGAGAGAAAGCAACAATTATAAGCACCTTCTAGTACATTACTGAATAAAATATGGATAATATTTTTCACGTGTTTTCATATAAACTCAAGCCTATAAAGAACACTTAGGACACGAGTGCCACATTGACCCTGTGACCATGGGTGCCTGGGGCCTTGGGTGCCATGAAGTGTGCATGGCCTTGGCATTGAAATTTGTGGGTGCCAGGCCCCTTCATGGATAATTTTGTGAGTTCTTGGGCAGTGGCGGAGCTTCATTCTCTGGCACCAGGGGGCGGAGAGCAGGCGGGGCTGGTGCACATCCTGGGGGCGTGGTACGCCACACACAGGGGCGTGGTGCATGTCCTGGGGCGGGGCACACTGCCTGCAGAGGTGTGGCATGCATCCTGGGGGCTTGGCTCCCAGCGCTGGCAGGTGGCAGCTGCGATGGCACCCCACCAGGATTGCGCTGCCGGGGGCAGTGCGCTCCCCCTGCACTCCTCTTCCTCCACCAGTGTGCTCAGGCACCCAGGGCCTCAGGGAGTTGGCACCTATGACTTAGGATGATATTCAATTGCAGCCAATTGCAGCAGGAGACTTACACAACAGCCATTCTAGGACTTCCTGAGCCCTTGCATTCTAGCCTGTCACTAAGCTTATCCAGTAGAGTACTGTTAGTTGCCCCATGTATTACAAAGACAAGACTGGCCTCAACCAGAAATCAAGCATTTAGTGTTTCTCGTCCCATGCTGTGGAACTCTTTTTTCAGCAGAGATTCGGACCATCTCGTGAAGACTTCTTTATGCCTATACAGCTATGGTTGGTGATCATTAAGCTTGGGTGCTATCTTGTTGCACTTCCACTTGCATAAACACAAATACTTTCTAGGAAACATATTTCCAGGAAGTATGTTTAGGGTTTTGTAGCTTTAATAAAGTTTATCTGCAATAAGCTATGGAGGAACAATCTTCCACATGAACTATTGCCACAAGCTGCAAGGAAACCCCTCTTTGCTGCCACTGTTTTGTCGAAAATAATCCCACACTTTAGTGTTTTTTTCTTTGCTTAAGGTTATAACCTTTTACTTCTCTCTCATTTACTGCTGCCACCATACATTTAAATACTAGGTCAATTATGTGCCTCTGTTTACCCAACAGTAACTGTGAATAACTGTGGGACAAAACAGCACAGTTTCTACTTTAAATGGTAAAACAAAGTAAATCATATTTTATTTCAAAATAATTATTATAAACATGGATACTATGAACTTAGTAACAGTTTCTTTCACTCAGAATAGTTTCAAATTAAGCTTTCTGTTTCTTTAACAATTTCACTCTTGAGTGATTCAGTTCCTCCCTCTTTTCAAACCTACAGCAATTTCTCCTAAGCAACCTGTACCCGGTTAACATTGATCAGCTAGGCCAGGCATCCACAAACTTGGGCCTTCAGATGTTTTGGCCTACAACTCCCATGATCCCTAGCTAACAGAACCAGTGGTTAGGGATGACGGGAATTGTAGTCCAAAACATCTGGAGGGCCGAAGTTTGGGGATGCCTGAGCTAGGCACTGGGGAATGTCCACAACCACCTCCCTCTGGAGTCTCCCTCAGCTTCTTTCAGGAGTCCTGAAGTATTTACCAGGATCCAACGTCCTCAGATGCTCAGCAATCTCATGGACCCTTGGCTTCAGAACTGTCTTGAAGGTTGCTTCTTGGGACACACGCTCTTCCCCGCAGATGCCCTTAGCTCCAGCCAGTGATTTCAGCTCTTGGCTTCTCTCAAGAGTCCTTAGCCTCATGGTCCCCTGCCTGACTTCAGTTTCTTCCTTCAGTTGACTCTTCTGTCCTCTTCTGTGCACACAGGCTCATTATCCACTGTGTTGTGAGAATTGCTCTTTATGCTGTATGGTAACTATAGCAAAGCTGTCTATGACATGCAGTGATGATGACTCTCCTGGGTCTAAGAAATAAGTTTGCTGGCAGGGCCAGCTCCAGGTTTGTGAGAGAGTCTGCCATGGTGCCCTGCGGTGGGTCCTCAACTTGCTGTACAATCAGTTCAATAGTATTGCATATCTTCACGCAGAGTGTGAGATTGTAAACTGGCTATTATTCCTGAAAATCCCATCATATTTTGTTCCATTCTAGCTGTTATAGCCAAAGAAGCATTAATACTTAATCAGATTTTATAAGCGGCAGAAAGGCTTGATAATTTTGCTTCAAACTATTCTAAATGGTAATCAGGTGTCTCTGACCAGGAGGGACTAGCCACTGAGGCATAATTCCTCTCCCCTCCAAGCTAGTAGGGGCCATGATTTTGCTCAGGTTGCACCTATAAATTATCATTTATATGGCAAAATTGCTACATAAGGAGCTTTACAACGTGCTTCCGACAATCCTCAAAATTGTCATTTTATAGATGCAAAGGAAAAGACAATCTTTTTTAACAAGACCACCCAATATCTTTCATCAAACTGCAATTAGAACTCATAATTGTAGTAAGTGTACAACATCTGATAGAACTTAGGGGTTTGTTTGTTTTTTAAAGTAGACCTCATAACTCCTTTTTTTAGGCACCATTACCTAGAGGCGGTTCCAGAATGCAGTCTAATCGAACTAATGTCCTTCCTATACCCTGTGGACTAATTGAATCAATGCAGTAAGGAATCAAGTATGCTTAAATAAAATGCCCAGTGAAGGATGCTGAGCAAGGAGAATGATGACCACTATTAACGTTTTGGTGAAGACTAAGAAAAGTAGTGACTAGGATAAATAACATGGGTAGTAAGGACAGAAAGTATTCAAAATATAATGGCTGTTAGCTTTTAATGGACAGAAGTAATTAGTTCAGGAAATGGTATATAATTCCTTTTTTATTTTGTGTCACCCAGTTCCTGTTCTTTCTGTGTATTAATTGCATTAGCTATTGGCCTTAGCAATACTAGATGTAAATATAAATACAATAAATTAATCCAATTCCTCCTTCGCCATGGAGCACCCATGCTATTTTGGAATGTCCTTGACCTTGAGGAGATTTGGGGCACAGGGAGCTGAAGCAGAAAGGAGGAATCAGCAAAAATTGCCTCTTTCCTCTTAACCTTACTGGAGGTCTCTGCTGGATCAAAGCTATTACATGAGTGGAGTGGCAGCACTGGATTCCAGACCATTTTTTAAAGTCTACTAGACTTTTTGCATAAATTATCTGCTACCAGTACATACAATAGCACAACCTTGGTAGAATCATAAAGTTGGAAAGGACCCCAAGGGTCATCAAATCAACCTCCTGCAATGCAGGCATCTCAACTAAAGCATCAATGCATCATCCAGCCAGATACAAATCTATGTAACAGTTACCTTGTTCAACCCATGTTTTACCAGCTCACACAAATATCATGGGGCACTTTGTCAAAAGCCTTACTGAAATCAAGATACACTATGTCCACAACATTCCCCTGATCCACCAAGCTTGTAACTCCATTTTAAAAAAAGAAAGAACTTGAATTTATCTGCCATGTCTTGTTTTTGAGAAACTCATGCTGGGTCTTAGTAATTCCCGTTGAGTCTTCAACAAGAGAGGATGCTAATTGAGGAAGAAAAGTCATATATTGTACCATTTCCGATGTAGTTCTATTTTTTCAAGAAAATCTAACCACAGGGTAAAAATAAGTGAAATGAAATATAGTGGAAATATAGTGCAGGGTGAATTTCCTTTATGAAATTCACCCTGCAGACACACAAATGAAGTTCAAAGGGAGTGGCCCATTGGGCATATTCACAGCCAGCTTTTAGCTGGGTGGGTTTTTTCTTCGTTTTTCTTTTTAACATAGAAAATTTTGTGGTTAATGTGAGTGTGCTACCACCAGGCTTATTTTGCTGCTGACTTCGTATTTTACTGTAGACTGTTGTCTGAGTTTACTGAATTTTAAAACTGTTTTAATTATTGACTGTGGTCAGTTGGAAACAGCAAGCTTCACAGCTAAGAGGGATTTCATTTAATTTCATCCCCATTTCTCTCTCCATTCCTTACACATTCCCTGACCCATCCAGAAGGGTACTCCAATCACCAGAGTATTAAAGATTGACTGCACTGGTCACAGGAATAGGGCTTCTAACCAAGCTCATTACACATACATTTGTCTGGATCCAACCCATTGTATATAAAGGTGATCACCTATAGGAACTGTCTTTTTGAGCAGGACTCCTTTGCCATTAACAGCTGTTAGACTGGTGTGTGTTCTCTCTCTCTCTCTCTCTCTCTCTCTCTCTCTCTCTCTCACACACACACACACACACACACACACACACACACACACACACTGGTAGTAAAAACATGGTAGAAAAAGCTGCACTTGGTGATCTTCAGCTAGTAATACAGCTTTTAATGGTACTGAGCTTTTGCCAGAGAACAAGGCAGTGATTCTGGTAAATCATGGTTCTCATAAACCGTTCTTTACCATTATAGCTGAACTGGGACACACACATTTTCCCTCCTGGGTATGTGGTTGAAGTTTTCTGTGCATAGAAATTCACTTGAGCAAGATCTCTTTGAAAAACAAGAGCATATATTTTCCTTTATCAAAACATGGTTCACGTGACTAAACATCATACTGTTTCAAGGGTTATTGGTTGTGCATGAAGTCACCCATATCTTAGTCATTTATTTATTTTAAAACTGATGTGATGTATTTATTTTTGCCCTGACAAATTAAAAAAGGGGATTAAAAAAGTTGTTCCTTTGTTTTTGCTGTTGTCTTGCATGCGCCTTTTTCAGTTTAAGATGAAAAGGCTTTTATATTCCTACAGAACGTAGCAAAACTGTAACATAACTTTTAACATGTGGGCTGTATAAAGTAATACTGTATACTCCAGAATACAGATGGTTAACCTTACTACACTGGGAACACATTATTGCTCAGTGCTGAAATTCTTTAGGCTCTGGTACCGGTGGGAGCTGTTTGAAACCTGCAGCTGAGAAAATGAACAGCAGTGATGCAGATGAGCTCTACCAGTTCTTCACTTTTTACCAAATGTTTTGCCAGCCAATCAAGTAGTTTGTTTTTTAATTAAGTGTTCTGACAATATGAATTGATAATATATCATGTCTTATTTGCACATATGTCTGGAAGTCAAAGGGATGCCGAAAATACCTAGAAGGGTCTTCAGCATTTTGCTGCCTATCAAAATAGTTTTAAGTAGAATTGCTACCTAAACGTTGCCAGAAGCAAGCTTAGGGGTTCCACTGCAGGTGAGCCCTCTGAAGAGTAGCATGGGGATAGACTCCTTGGTGCTCCCCAACATCACTTTTGCTGCTCCCATAGTTCTCTATGCATTAGGGGTCTACATTTCTGCACCAGAAAGCCCACTCTACTCATGGGATGTCAAGTTTCTAAATTGCACGAGGAGTCAACATGATTAGGAAAGGCTTCCCACTGCAGACATACACAGAGGCCTGAGGGAGAAATGATGTTGACACAGCGCAGGGAACAAGACCAGGGAGCACATATGCACTTCCCCTCTTCTCATGTAAAGAGATATGCCTGAAGAGAATTTAAGACTACAGTGGTACCTCCGGTTATGAACGGGATCCGTTCCGGAGGCCTGGCTGCATCCCAAAAACTTGGTAACTGGAGGCGTCCTTCTGCGCACACACGCGGTGTGATTAAGCACTTCTGTGCATACGATTGAGCACTTCTGTGCATGCGGCCAAACCCGGAAGTATACACTTCCGGGTTTGCCGCATTTGCAACCCGAAGTTTACGTATCCAGAGGGATACGTAAGCAGAGGTATGACTGTACCAAAATTCCTCACGTCAGGTGGGCGAGATGAGGGCATGTTCCCAGTTGCCCAGCGTTGCTGTTTTCTGAAGGATAACGGCACAGTATTGATGGTAATATAGTTTTCTGCTGTTTCAATCCTTGTTTCAAAGTTCATGGCAAATTGATTTTCATAAGACAAGTGTTCTACACCCACCCACCCCTAACTCAAGATACCTCTAGAAACAAAATTGACAGAATAAATGTTTCCTCTTATAACCAAGCAAACAGCAAGAACTCAGGAGGGATACATCAGGTTGTGTCATAAAGTTGACATATCTTGTCACTTTTCCAGTGCTCCTGAGAAATGATTGCTCTCTCACTTTGCACCTGTGGTTTGGGCTTTTGATAGTCACTGTATGGATCATTTATTTACTTGCCTGGTATTTTCTTGAAGGCTTCCAAGAAACATACATTTTATTCCTGTGCCCCAGGAAGCAATAGTACTTTGTGCAATTATATTATTTCACTTGTCTTGCTTTGATTGCATATGTGTATGTTGTTGTTGTTTTATCTGAGTGGCATGATGGTTTGAGCCATCTGGATTGTTTTACTACAATATTCATTGAATAGTTCACGGCTGCTTATTCAGCATTCTCTGCAATTTTGAGTTAATAGCTAGGCATTCAAGGTTCTGTATGGAAGTGCTACTATTAATAATACTTTCTGTGTGCACCCTTGAGATTCCATATCTCATCCTCCCTTCATGGGTAGTATAACAGACAGTCAAGACAATGGATATGAGCTTGAAATCTAATCTATGTCCCCAGAAACAAGACCCCAGAATCAACACATTTACCGTTTCAGCATATGTTGAGAACCTTTCTATTCACCATGGTGTTTTTTGACATGTGAGGCCAGGCACTATGACTTTAAGATTTTTTTGGTTATTGATTATTTTTGAACATTTATGGGTTTTTAATTATACTGTATATTTGCATATTTTATTGCTTTACATTTTATCATTGTGCACCATCTGTAAATGTGAGCATGGCGAGCAGCATATAAATATTTTAAAATATTACACAAATGGGAGAATGAGGTAAAAGAATGAGATGGTAGCATTTTGGTGTGTACTGCTTGCAGATGCACTCGCAGTGACACACACACACACACACACACACACACACACACACACACACACACACAAACCCCACTCACACAAACCCCACTCACACACACCTCCAGGGAGCAAGGCCTGAGCAAAGAAGGTGAACAAACTGGACAGGATGACATACTTGGATTTTAAAAATTGGTCATAACTTTATTGATTTGAGATGTAGGTTGGATTTGGCTTAGGCATTGGGTGTATATCCTTCACAGTCTCCCCCCCCCCCGGTGCAGGGCTGTTGCATGACAGGGTCATGCCCAGGATTAACAGGTCCTCTGCAAACCACAAATCTACACGGATAACCCTCCCAAACACGGAAGGAAGCTCTATGGCCCATCTGCCACATGCCTTGGCTTTTGGACAGAGACTTCCTACTAGACCCCTGTAACGGGGTAACCTGTTATCACACATTTCTGAGCTGGGGGTGATGCACCATGGGCCCTGAGATCAGACAGACCGCTTTTATCAGGTCCCAAGCCCCACCCACTTGAACCAGCCGGATTGACTCAAATAAACAGATGGGGGGGGGGTATCTGCCACTCCCCAGTAGGCAGCCTAAGAGTTCCTCAACAGCCAAGCGCCTAACCCAGGCGTTGCTCCCAAGGGGTAGGTGTTTAGAGTGATGGGCATCAACAGCTGCCTACCCTGTGACCATTCTCACTGTAGGTAGCAGATACATTAAGCCCCCCTTGAGGACAGTGTTGGAGATGTTACTGGGTCTGAAGGGATAAGGGGATTGGCAAAAGTTGCATCTCTCCCCTCCCCCACCAGCCTGCTTCTCCACCAGTGTGCATTCACCTTACTAGTGCTTCATTCCTGCCCCTCTCTGTCCCTGGTAGGCAATAGGGATGTTGGCAAGCAAAGGCCAAGTGACTGCTGCTGCCCCACTCTGCCATTTGCAGGGGTCCTCCACTGGATCAAATGCCTTCCATGGATGGAAGGATACAGGAACCCAACAGAGATGGTGAACAAGAAAGAGAAAAGATCAGGGGGTGTTTTCTTATTTGCCAACATCGAGAAGCACACACTGATGCAGTTTTATTCAGTGAGCAATAATTTTAATCTGCTTTTAGCTACTGTGTTATTTAATTTTTTTGGTAGAAAGTCTACTTGAAAATTAGCTGGGAAATGCAATGATCTGGTTAGTAAACAATCATCCTTATCAGTTACTTTTTTTTAATTAAGAAGCAATGTCAGTTGAAGATAGCATCACAGAAGTATCAGCTCTTCCTTGTTTCAGAAATTCTAATGTTTGAGGCTGCTGGAGGCTTGTCGCTTAAGTAATTTGCATTAACCATGTCTAGGAATGAGGGCATTCTGCCCAGCAACATCTGCTGCCCCTACAAGAATTAAGGTGATAAAGAGAAAACCAGGAAATTACCATTAACTTCAGAGGAACCCTGACTCATTCAGTAGACAACAAACAAAACCTGAGACATAGACATGCATCAAAAGGAAGCACAAAACAAGGATGTTCTGGGGAACCTAAGTACCGGTAATACCATAGATCCAAAATGGCTTAGTAATTTACAGAAAGGGGGGAAAGAGTTTAGAGAGCTGATTATATATTATAACGTGGAAAGGCCTTTCACTTCTCCTGGCCCTGGCCCTCACATCCTGTCCACCAGTAAGTGTGGATGGCCTTGGCTGGCAATATGTACCTCCCTCCTCACCCCAAAATGCCCCATCTAGAAATGTGATTGCTTCACCTAACAGAGAAGGCTGGCTACAGGGCTGATCAGATACTTGAATTCCCCTGGAAACAAGTCATGGGACTCATTCAGAAAAGTAGTAGTACTTACTTGTTATCCATATACAGTTTCCCAAATATAACAATTTCCATTACCCTTTATCAAAACTGCGTTGTTAAAATATTGTTAAGAGTTGCGTGCCACCCCGAATCTCCAATGGGTTCCAAGCACTCACCCAGGGTTGTATTTCTGTTGGGAAATCAATAAACAACAGACACCAGTGTCTTTAAGAAATATGGTTTATTGTACACCTATTTTAGACCTGGGTCTACTTCGAAGAGAGTTCAGAGCATTACATCTCCAGAGGGGCTTGTTCCTCCCAGCAGTGCAGCATTGTAGTCCAGGCATCATTTCTGTGTTTCTATCCCAGTCTGCCAAGATGGCCTCTAAATTTCAAAAGGACACATTATTTACTGTGTGAATTCACACTTCCTGTAATCTCCCCATCCCGGCTCTATTTACCCAGAGCTCTGGCCATTGTCCAGCTATTACTCCCTGATGGACCTTCTCCCCAGGCGATTTCCTGGTTTAGTCTGCCTTTTCAATCTAACACCTGACATCTTCCCTTCAATATTGTAAATATTATCTAAATTCTACCATTTATTGATTTCTAACATTCCCCAATTCTAGCAGATATGGGTGTCCTTACACCTCCAAACTCTGTTACCCCAGATCTGTTAAAAAAAAATACATTCATGTTACAGTGCCAGAAAAAATAGGTGCCAGAACTCACCAGGAACAACTCCCTTGTTCTCTTACAACGGCAATGGTGCCCACCTGAAAGGTGCCGGAACTGAGTTCTGGTGAGTTCCTCCCGTCTCTTCACTCTCATTAGCACTTGGATGCTGGAAGAGAGCAGTCGAACAGGGAACACCAGCAAGGAGGAAGAGCAAGACCAGGAGTCTCTGGGGTTGGCAGTGAGGCACCTGCAGGACTGTGGCTTGGAACATTACTGCCAATTATGGCAGGAGTCCATTCTCTCCTCACAGTTCAGTCTGGAATCTGCAGCTTGGTGTCATCACTCTATTCTAACAGCATATCAGGCTCCCACCACATTTTTGCTGCATATTTAGACTGTTGATTAGAGGTGGAGAATGTCTTCTCCACCTCTAATCAACAGTCTAAATATGCAGCATGTGTGTTTTAAATAAATGAATACTGTAAATTTCTATTTATTAATTTCTGGTGATAACATTCTGGTGTCTTATTGTGCTTAATCGCTTTTAGGTATTTTTAAAATTGTTTGGAAATGTTTTAAATAAGCTTTTATTTTTAATTGTATTGCTATTGCTGAAGTGTTGTGATTAGCATTATTTCAACATTTTCTTTGAACTTCAATATGAGATGACATTTTCTCTTTCTTTTTTTGCCTGTTTCAGGTCTCAGGGTGGAGAATTTGGAACTGAATCAAAATCTACACACTCAGGGTAAGACTGATAATTTCTGTTACCTTTTTTTTTTGCTGCAGTGTGCTTAATAATCTAAGAAATTAAATTCTAGTAAGAAGGTGCTCAGAGATGGATAACAGGCATGTTTTTGCTACTTGAAGTTATTCTGAGACAGCAGGAAGCGGCGTGGCAGATATGTGGGCAGATGTTTCTGCAGTTTCAGTTTTAAGAAGCCAATAAGATGGCCCTTGTTTCTATCTAGAATTGGTTGAACAAATCAGTGCTTTTTGACAGACTGATCTGCTACCATGTTTGAGCTTCAGGTAGGTAGCCGTGTTGGTCTGATGCAGTCAAAATAAATTAAAAAATTGTCCAGTAGCACCTTAGAGACCAACTAAATATGTTCTGGGTATAAGCGTTCGTGTGCATGCACACTTCTTCATGTTTGAGCTGTTATTATAGATCCTGTATTTTTGCACTGTTCATGATCCAGAGAAACATATGACAAACTTTTTATAGTGAGCCGAAACTTAATGTCCATGGTGAAGTCTCTCTTTGAAGTTTAGGTTAAACTCTGGTTTTTGTTTGTAGCCTTTGGTTTGGGAAAGGGTGTGATTTCAAAGTAGATTTTGAAGCATGCCTGAGATATAGTTGCTTTTTAAAATGGAAGATGTTCTGCTGAAATAAATTCCAGTTATAAACACAAAAAAGATTCATGGTAAGAGATTCCATGATGGAAAGGAATAAAGCCTACCAGAAGTAGAAAGTAAAATGTGCTTTATCACCTGTCAAGCATTATCAAAATGGTTTTCAGCAACCAAACTTTAATACCATAGCTCCAGGAAGTGGAGCTAAAAATAAAAATTAGGGTATGTTGTTGGCGCTTGGAACTGTTTTATATCCTATGCATTACAATATACGGGGGGGGGGGTGCTCTGAAAAAAACCCACAGCTCTAAAACTATTGAGAATAGTGATTTTCCGATGATCCTGTACTGTATTTTTACATGGAAGTAAGTTTAACCGAATTTACTCACAATAAGTATCAGTCTGCTGTGATTTAACAGCCAACAAAGTAACTGTGAAAGTTGAACTGATAACCTTAACACTGTTTCCAGAATGCTCTGCAATGTTTAAGACTGTTCTATAGGATTATGGATAATAAACTCAAGTGCTTGTTTACACAAAGAGATGCTCTAGTTAGCATTCCACTGAGATAAAGCTTATAAGGTAACATCATTTGTATTACACAAATTAGCTGTCATGCACAGAACATTTGGGCAGACAACAAAAGCCCCAAAGAGCAGAAACCCAAGCCCGGGAGAACTAGCTTGTCAGCTCTGTTTTGTGGTTTTGTTGATTGTGTGAAAACAGCAGTACCATCAAATGTATTCCAGGAAAAGTGATATGCCTCACTACCCCCTTCCACTGTAAAAATACAACCTCAACTGTTTAAAGCCAAGTATATGGTTCCATTCACGATACACCTCTGAAGCAGGTTGCAAAAACGAAGGTTTTCCCTAAACAACATATATGATGCATCTGGGGGGAAATGGTTTACTGTACCCAGTTGTCCCTGAATGTACAAATCTTGCTTTCTTTTAAAATGTCTTTTTACATATTATGATGGGGAATACTACTGTTGGGTTATTCAAGAATCAGGAGCTTCCTCTGCATTCCCATCATTCTTGGTCTGCTCCTTGACCTTGAGATGAAACCATATTTTTGTTAACCATTCTGATGTTGGATGCCACCCCAATCTCTGAGTACTGCGATATTCCAGGCGTTCCAGGCCCTTACCTGGGGTTCGTGTTTCCTTTTAGAATGAGGCACGGTGGAAACTATGATTTATTTACACCTTGAGCATACGATGGAGGGGTTCGTAGCATTATCAACCCAAAAGGGTGTTCTTTTTCCCACAGCAGCAATCTTGATTCAAACAGAAATCAAACATTGCTCTACAGCATTGCTCTTCCCTCCCTCTCCAGCTTGCTGATTTCCTTCTAGATCACATCACTGCCAACTATCCCTATTTTAATGGGACATTCCCAGAATAGCAGAAATCATCCCAGCTTCATCCCGGAATGTCCTGGGGTTGAGCTGGTGCTTGCAGCCAGCACTGATGCTTGCAGTGGTGTCATGCTCTCGCAAGGGTGCAGCACCAAAAGGCACATTTGTTTTGGTATTGTGCTTCCACACAACCCAACTGACTCACACGGCAACAAAAGACACACTCTCATGTCGCGATTTTCATCAGGGGAATGTTGGAGGATATCTCCTGCTACCTCTGCTCCAAACTCTGCCTTTTTCTGTTGACCCATTTGCTGTCTCACACTGAGTCTCTTAATGCCCTTTAATGGCTCATCACTCAGACTTTAACCTCGCCAGGAGGCTAGCCTGTCTTTTCCAAGAATTAGAAGCCTTGATAAATTTAATACTTCCAGGATCCAGGTATTAGAGGAGTCTGGCATGCAGCTTACTTCACCTCCCCCCCCAAAAAAAGACCCATAACACCATATAACAGGGATAATGAACTATGTGGTTCTCTGGATGGCACCATCATTCCTGACCATTGGCCATACTGGCTGGGGCAGATGGAACTTACTAACTAGCTTACTCAATTTCAGATTGCTGGCTTATAGAATAGAATAGACTATATTTTATTGTCATTGTCCCCTTTGGGGACAACGAAATTACTTGGCTGCTCCATCCACCCAGATAGGGCACTCCACGCAAAAACAAAACAACTACAAAAACACTGATTAAAACCATACACACTGATTAAAAAACATAACAGGTAAGATTAGATGACTTCAAAGTCCAGGCTTCCCATTCAAGGCCGCGATCGCTCTGGAGAAGAAGCTGTTTCTAAGACGGCTTGTTCTTGTTGTCATCGTCCTGTATCTCCGTCCCGATGGCAAAAGTTCAAAGAGACAGTGACCAGGATGCAGTGACCAGGATGCGATGGATCTTTCACTATGTCCAGTGCCTTTCTGTGGCACCTCATGGCATAAATCTGCTCTAAGGTAGAGAGCGAGCAGCCAACAATGCTCTCTGCTGCCTTGACAACTCTGCACAACCCCATCCTGTCCTTGGTAGTACAGCTTCCATACCACACACATAAGCCATAAGCCATGGGAGGCCTTGAGCGTTTGCATTATTTTGGCAATGAAAGGAAACAAGCAAGTTGTTCCGTTTTGATTATGGAATAGTGAAATGTAAGGATACTTGGAAACGAAACGGAAATGGGAATGTTTCCTATGAAAGCTAGCCATGTGATGCTGTGCAGTTTTGAGTGAAAATCACCTGTGCATATATCTCCTAGGAAATCACACGGAAACTTTAGAAGGTGCACTTGTTTTCTGTGGTTACTATTGACTGCAAACTGATTTAGTGTCATAGGGTTCCTCATCCCAGTCATGAAGATCTGCTTTCAAATGTAGGTGATGAAAAGGAAATCCTGCTTCTTTTAAAACCAGAAGTACATGGCCTTCTGCAGTTTCATTATTTCAATGCTCAGAGTTCTCCCTTTATAATAAAATGGTACATAGAATGACTGCATTAGGTTAATCCATAGATTATAGGATAGGGTTGAAATGAAAAGGTTTTGAAACTTTAATTAATGTAGTCTAGGAAGGAAAAAGATGTTTAAATGGAACAAATCTAATTGAATTATATAAACTTTAAAGGGAAGTACTTGATAATGTCAGAAAGATTAGCTTCTTCTAGCATGGCATAAATGATGAGTCTATGAAGCAAAAGACAGTCTTAGAAATTTGAATTCAAATAGGCAAGGAGGAGTTCTTTGTGTAACCTGGCAAAAATGCAGGAAAGTCTTACAGGCACCATTACTCAAGCAAGTCAGGCTATACAGCAAAAGATGAAACAATACATGATATAGTTGGTGTATTATAGACCAGGAAATGTTTAGGTGTCTTCCAGACCTGCCAGTGGCGATTTGTGTTTTAATTTATTTTCAAAAAAATTAAGCCTAATCAGTTGCATTAGAATTAGTGGTGAGAATAGAAGTATCGGTTGCAATTTTATAGGTTTGTAATGAAAGCTTTTTGTGTTGCACTATCACATTGCATACATTCAAGTATTGACTAAACTTTTTTGTTTTATTTATTTATTTTGGCCTACTGATGTGTTTAGTTAGTCATAAGTAAACCACACTGAATTCAGTGGGACAAACTCCCAAGTAAATGTGCGTAGCCCTGCACCGTCCAACTAGTATAGATCCAATGAATTTTGTTGTTTATGCTTAATAAGGTGTTACATGCTGTGAAGATGTAGATCTGTGCATCAGCAGTTTAAGCCAGGAATTCTGGTCTATTAGCTCTTTGAGGTTTCCTAATACCATATCTAATACAATTTTTGATGTTGTCTCATAGCTTTCCCCTCAAAAACATGGTACCTTATCAAGCTGGCTGGCATATCCTGAAGTACTATACTACAGTTGTACCTTGGTTGTCAAATGCCTTGGTACTCGGGCATTTTGGCTCCCGAACACCGCAAACCCGGAAGTGAGTGTTCCTGTTTGCGTATGTTTTTGGGAAGCCAAACGTCCGTTTCGGCTGTCAGAATTATTTCTGGGGTCAACCAGCCAATCGGCAGCCATGCTTTGGTTTGCGAACGTTTTGGAAGTCGAACGGACTTCTGGAACGGATTCCGTTCGACAACCAAGGTATGACTATCACATATAATAAAGTGCAAGTGTCTCTGCGTCCAGTCCCTGTGCCCCTGGGATTGCGCTACTGCGCATGTGCCCCACGGACAGCCGTTGGGACTTGGAGCGCAGAGACTTCGGGTGGCCGGGCAAAACAGTTGAAGCGGCGGGTGTGCGTGGGCACGCAGCGGGTGCGCGCTTGCGTGGACTTACAGTTGAAGCGGCAGTGGCCATTACAAGTGGCGGCGGGCGGGCGAGGTCAAGCGGGAGCTGCTCGGTCAGCTCTGCGCGTGTCCCGGATGTTGCTAGGGCAACAGGGACGCTATGCGCAGAGCTGGCTACGTCATGCGGCTCTAGTGCCCGTTAATTTAACGGGCATAATGTCTACTAGTATATTATAATATACCACACTTGGTATGATGTATATTTAAATGTGTCTTCTAATTAAGTTTTCCCAGCCCCAGATGTTTTTCTTTATCCTACACCAAATATATACCATCATTGAATATATTTCACTGAATAGTTCATTGAATCTAGAGTATTAAAAGGTAGGGAATAGTTGCTGTCCAAATTATCCAATGATACTGAGTTTTATTTAAAAACAACAACCAACAGTGACAGAATGACTCTACACATTATATACTACAGTTACCCTTTGTATAACCACTGGTTTATGATTTAATGCAAAACTATTAAATCAGTGCTTAAGTAATAGTGACAAACGATACAAGATGTAGGAAAAGCATTCATATTATAAGTCCATTCTTCTACATTTTAATCTGTTCTTTGTTCCCACTCTAAGAAATGCAGTTTGGAAGAAGGTGGAATGAGTGGGAAGGCAGCATTGGAATAAGCTCATTGTTAGTGATAGGGGTGGTCACCTCTTTGGTTCTGCCAGTCCATCACAAGCTGTGCAATGCATAATTTTTCCCGTTCTGTACGTTCCACCTCCCACTCATAACCGCAAGGCTTGGGGTGATGAGAGAATATTGAGCACTTCTGGGACGTCGCTGCTAGCTGGGGTGGGTGGGTTGTTAGCAAAAAGACTGGCTCTGCTTTGCTGCCTAATTCTAACAAGAGATAGTGATCTGGTTTAGAAAGAATCACCCAGAAGCAGTTGTAACAACTGGAGTTGGGGGCATAACATCACACATCTGTATGCATTTCCCCATTAAATACACATTACTTAACTAAAGGTTTGTCACAAAATTTGGAGAAGTTCTTACTCTACTTGATAACTATGTTTTGATCTGCATAAAAGTCAGGGAGCTGAAGTTATGGAATCATAGAGTTGGAAGAGACCCCCCAAGAATCATCTAGTTCAACCCACTGCATTGCAGGAATCTCAATTAAAGCATCCATGACAGATTAGGGTTATCATACGTCCGGCAACCCTATGAAATATGGCAACCCTATGGCAGATGGTCATCTAACCTCCGCTTTAAAACCTCCAAGGAAGAAGAGTCCACCACCTCTCATGGGAGTCTGTTGTACTGTCAAACAGCTCTTAAGTGTCAGAAATTTCTTTCTGATGTTTAGTCAGAATTTCTTGTCTTATAACTTGAATTCATTGGTTTGGGTCCGCCCTAGTTTATGGAGAAGAAGAAGAGGAGGAGGAATTTGGATTTGATATCCTGCTTTATCACTACCCGAAGGAGTCTCAAAGCGGCTAACATTCTCCTTTCCCTTCCTCCCCCACAATAAACACTCTGTGAGGTGAGTGGGGCTGAGAGACTTCAGAGAAGTGTGACTAGCCAAGGTCACCCAACAGCTGCATGTGGAGGAGCGGAGATGCAAACCCGGTTCACCAGATTACAAGTCTACCACTCTTAACCACTACACCACACTGGCTCGCTCTCCTGGAGCAGAAGCATACAATCTTGCTCCATCCTCCATGTGAGATCCCTTTATATATCTGAAGATGTCAAGCCGAGTCTTCTTTTCCCCTCCCCTTTTTGAAGATGGGGACAACATTTGCCCACCTACAGTCCGCAGGGACTTACCAACTGAGCTATCCCAGGCACCTCTTCTTCAAGAAGAGGAATAAAGAGAATAAGGATTCTCATGTAGACTAAGGGAAAGGGGACTGCCACACCCACCCACAATTCAGTGTTTATTTCCACCCAATAAACTCAGCCAGCATATCCACAGTAATCATTTGTTAAAGATATATTAGTTCACTACCGTTATTTTTAAGATGTATGTGTCCCATTTGTCACAGTGTTGGTGTTTTGGGTCTCAAGAGGCATCTGCAGTATATGAGATTGTGAAGTCTTCTGTCTCATCATCTCTATTGAATGAAAACTTTTGTGCTTAGATAAGAATTATTTTTTATCGTAGCAGGGCTCTGCTTGCTTATGTGTGTGTGTTTTAATCTATAAAACAATAAAAAGGACGGTTAAAAAAAGAATAGGCTGGATGAGAGAGAAAAATAATCTAGAATTCCCAGAGGACTCATTGTAATAACTGAGCACAAAGAACATCCTTTGCTGCAGTTTTAATTTATATTTTAAATGTAGTAAAACTTTGGAAATAGATTGGTGTTAGGCTTTTCTTATTAACGTGAGATTATAATTTCTGGCATAATAGTGAGTAAAATTTTATTTGCAGTAAGCTCACAATTTAAGCAGAGGTTACATTCCAGGGATCACACCTAAAGCCAAAATTGTGTATAGTCAAAAGTTCATTGGGTTCAATAGTGGGCAGGATTGCCAAAGTCAGTTTTCCCAGAACCCTGTCCGCTTTTTGCCCCTTTTTAATTACTTTGCCATTATTTTGCATTGCATTTCCCACAGACCTCACGTTTTATTTTTATTTTTCTCCTCCGCAACCATGTGGAGACACACACACACACACACACACACACACACACACACACAATTTTACATGTTCCTGAGCATGTGTGCACTGATAAAACATTGCCCTCTCTTAACCTCAATAAATAATTGTTTGAGGAGCACACCATACATTGAACCTTTCCGATCAGTTCCCACTTGAATATTTTACCAAGTTCATTCTCACCAAGACTAGCTGTTTCCCAACCACAATCCACCTCTACTCCACTACTGGAGTTCCACTCTCCTCTATGGTAGGAGAAAGCACATAGATGAACTGTGGAATTTGCTGCCACAAGGTGGTGATGTGACCACAACTTGGTTAGCTTTCAAGAGGAATTAGACAAAGTCATGGAGGACAAAGCTGGGTTCTAGTCATCATTATGGCTTTATTTTACCTCTGGTTTCTGCCTCTAATGTAATTAATAGTTGCTGGGAAACACGAGTGAGAAAGTGTGATAATGTTCACTTCCTGATAATAGGTGTCCCACAAAAATCTGAGTGGTCACTGTGATAGCAGAATGCTGGCCTAGATAAGCCTTTGACTTTGCAATTGGACTTTTCTTATGTTCTTGGATCACCCATCCTTCAGCCAAGAAGACCTGCAAGCCAAGCACTAAGAGAAATTCCTTTCTTCATTAGGGAGAGAAGATGCCACCAAGACCTCTTTTAGCCTCTGAAGGCATTGTACTTCAGCTACTCTCTCTCCCCTTTGGCAGCACAACTTATTTTCACTCACATACACCCGGCCCATTCTTGGTTCTTATTCCAAATCAAGGGAGATCAGGGGCCAGTTTGGCCCTATTGATTCTAAAGTTAAACAACCCAAGACATCCCCCCCAGGCAACTTACTCAATGATTAGCTATGATAGACTGAGGGACCACTGAAGAGAGTGACCAATTTTTGCCAGGGAGGGTTTGGGTTTGGGGTGGCATATGTATGGGGTGGCATATGTATGGGTTTTTGTTGTTGTTTTTTTGAAAATTGCAGAAGTAAGGAATAAAATCAGCATGGAGCTTGCTCGGTCAAATGGTGAAACATAACCTTTAAATATGACAGGCAAAAATATTACCTTGAAGATACTATCTTTGATAGTCTTTCTACTCCATTCAACCTTGCATGAAATATTATGCATCTACTTTTCTAGGTTTACTACAATGCTAATGAAATGTATTAGCATCACAGCTGGGATCAGAGAGCTCTTTTGGGGAAAACCTTGTGGCTCCAAGATTGCAATTTGCTTTTGTTTCTTTCTGCACCAAGTTTCATTCATCAGAAGCTTTATTTTCTGCTGCTTTAAATCAAGAAAAGTTAAAACAATAAATATGCTTCATAAAAATGGGATCTTTCTTGTTTTAATATTTGCAGGTGGGCTTTGGTTCTAAAACGTTGGTGTGATACCGCACTCCTTCATGCATTAACGCAGCAGTGTAGGAACCATTCTTCCATGGTCTCATTTCACTCCATCACAAAGTGTTTTGAACTTGGGAGAGCCACCTGGGCTGAGTCAATCATGAGCATCTTCCCAGCTGTTATGAGTTTGTGGTTGCCAGGCATCCTCTAAATTCCTGGACCTAGTAAGTGTTAGAATTTAATCAAGTTTTCTGAACCCCTGGATCCAGCAAGGGTTAAAATATAAGTCATGCTAGCTTCCTCATGAGACTATTAAGAGAACAAAGGAAAGGTGATGAGCCATTAAGAAAGCAGTGGAGAGGGGGCTCTGTGCCAGAGGGCAAATTGGTGGGGACCCTCCTCCAAATATTAGTGAGTTGGAAGGACAACAGCCAGAGTTGTCACCAATTGTGTCAGTCCATCAGTGGCAGGTGTTGAGAGGCCAGCTGGTGAACTGGGCAAAGGGACATCTCTGTTCAATCAAACCAGCCTGGCATAAGAGGTGCCTGGATTGCTCCGTGAGGGTGCAATTGTAATGACACTTGCCCTGGAGGGGAGATCAGAGCATTATTTTATCCAAGCCTTAAAATAGCACTATAAATCTGTTTACAACCTTTTTTTTACCCTTTACAAATAGCAGTTGACTTGCTGGACAAAGCTCTGATTGGCCTATCACCCACTTAAAAAAGAAAGAAAAAGGTTTATTTACAAAAATTCCATGACTATGAAATATTCATTAAATCATACTTTAATCACATAATAAGTTATATATTGTTAAGCCAATATTATCAATAATAATAATAATTTATACCCTGCCCATCTGACTGGGTTTCCCCAGCCACTCTGGGCAGCTCCCAACAGAATATTAAAATACAATCTATTAAACATTAGAAGCTTCCCTAAACAGGGCTGCCTTCAGATGTCTTTTATAAGTCTGGTAGTTGTTGTTCTCTTTGACATCTGGTGGGAGGGCGTTCCACAGGGCAGGTGCCACTAAATATCAAGGTGCTTTCTAAGTTCAGACAAAACTCAAAGGGATTTTGCATTCGATTAGTAAAAACTTTCCATTTCCAAATTTGGGGGTGTTTTTATATCCTTTTGATTCTAACATTTGGCAGCATTGCCGTTTTAATACTTTTTTAGTTCCACTGACTAGCAGGCTGATCATTTGGTGACATATAATATCCCCCCCCCCCAGCAGATACCCTTTAAAATTATTACGTGATGATAGTCAAGCTTTTTTAAACATGCAGAAATAATTAGTAATGGGCATTCTAATGGCAGTCACCACCAATAGATTATTAATAATTGTTCTCAGATTGATTTCATGACATGCCTTTGACCTTCCTGAACAATTCACAGCAATCCCTCTAACAATCTTTCTTGTTCTTGTCAACTTTCAGAAAAAGGAAGGAATTCTACTAAGCAATTACTTTATATTCAAAGGCCATGTCAATATCTGCTTATCATAAGCCTAGAGTGACTCACATTTACAAAGGATGTAGAATAGAAAATGGAAATTAAATGCTAAAGTTAAATTATTACTTTCATCCAAATTCCATTGTTCTTATTAAATACCTGAAACATAAATGATTTAAAATGCACCTGAGCTGAAACCTTTCTGTTTACTTATTCAAAGGCTTTGGTAACTTTGCTGAGAAGGACACATTTGGATTGCTTCTCAAGACCATGAGGGTATTTGCAAAGGACACTTCATGATGGCTCTCTCTTCAGAAGAACAAGGGTAATGAGAGTGTGTGTCCTTGGTGAGCTCTCTCATCCTTTCTCCTTGCATTGGAATCCAGTTTCACAGCAGAGAAGAGCAGGTCCCCCTGTTTGTTGTGCATTAAACAAAACAAAACAAAAAAATCAAAGAACCCCTGGACGGTTGCTGTTGTTGTTGTTGTTCAGTCGTTCAGTCGTGTCCGACTCTTCGTGACCCCATGGACCAGAGTACGCCAGGCACGCCTATCCTTCACTGCCTCTCGCAGTTTGGCCAAACTCATGTTAGTAGCTTCGAGAACACTGTCCAACCATCTCATCCTCTGTCGTCCCCTTCTCCTTGTGCCCTCAATCTTTCCCAACATCAGGGTCTTTTCTAGGGAGTCTTCTCTTCTCATGAGGTGGCCAAAGTACTGGAGCCTCAACTTCAGGATCTGTCCTTCTAGTGAGCACTCAGGGCTGATTTCTTTAAGAATGGATAGGTTTGATCTTCTTGCAGTCCATGGGACTCTCAAGAGTCTCCTCCAGCACCATAATTCAAAAGCATCAATTCTTCGGCGATCAGCCTTCTTGATGGTCCAGCTCTCACTTCCATACATCACTACTGGGAAAACCATAGCTTTAACTATACGGACCTTTGTTGGCAAGGTGATGTCTTTGCTTTTTAAGATGCTGTCTAGGTTTGTCATTGCTTTTCTCCCAAGAAGCAGGCGTCTTCTAATTTCGTGACTGCTGTCACCATCTGCAGTGATCATGGAACCCAAGAAAGTGAAATCTCTCACTGCCTCCATTTCTTCCCCTTCTATTTGCCAGGAGGTGATGGGACCAGTGGCCATGATCTTAGTTTTTTTTTTTTTTTTATGTTGAGCTTCAGACCATATTTTGCGCTCTCCTCTTTCACCCTCATTAAAAGGTTCTTTAATTCATTCTCACTTTAATTCCTGGACGGTTATGTCCAATCAAAGGCAACTATGGGGTTGCGGCGCTCATCTTGCTTTCAGGCCGAGGGAGCTGGCGTTTGTCCACAGGCAACTTTCTGGGTCATGTGGCCAGCGGGATTAACCCGCTTCTGGTGCAATAGAACACCATGACAGAAGCTCACGGAAACGCCATTTACCTTTCCACCGCAGCGGTACCTATTTATCTACTTGCGCTGGTGTGCTTTAAAACTGCTAGGTTGGCAGGAGCTGGGACAGAGCAATGGGAACTCACCCCATTGTGGGGATTTGAACCACCAACCTTCTGATCAGCAAGCCCAAGAGGCTTAGTGGTTTAGACTTTTTGCAATGAGGGAATCACCAGAAGGCCCTCAGAGCTGGATCTCAGTGTCCGGGCTGAACAATCACGGTGGAGATGCTCCTTCAAGTCTATGGGGCCAAGGCCATTAAGGGCATTAAACAGGGGTCAGCAAACTTTTTCAGCAGGGGGCCAGTCCACTGTCCCTCAGACCTTGGGGGTGTTTGTGTGTGGACTATATTTTTTTAAAAAAAATATGAACGAATTCCTATGCCCCACAAATAACACAGAGATGCATTTTAAATAAAAGCACACATTCTACCGGTACTCATTTAAAAACACCAGGCAGGCCCTACAAATAACCCAGAGATGCATTTTAAATAAAAGCACACATTCTACTCATGTAAAAACACACTGATTCCCAGACTGTCTGCGGGCCGGATTGACAAGGCAATTGGGCCAGATCCAGCCCCCGGACCTTAGTTTGCCTACCCATGGCTTTAAAGGTCAGCACTTTGAATGGGTCATTTGGATATGAAAATGAAGCTGGTGGAGACATTCTTCATCTCACCTCATAAAGCATGGATTTGTGGACTGTTAAAGCTTCAATTCACTGCAGATCAATTCTCTAATAGACAGTTGAGAGAGGGAGGCCCACCCATTTGCACTCTGGCACAGAGCTACTTCCTTTGTTTTCTTAACAATGCATACTTAGTGGGCCATTACCAGGCTGGCCTGGCTATTCCAGCAATTGAATCCATGCTGGATCCAGGAATTAGAAGGATGTCTAGGCATGCAGCCCAGCCAGCCAGCCCACAAGCACATATCACTAGGTTTCAATGGAACTCTCTGCCAAGTAATTCTGTTATAGTTGCAGATTTGATGTTAATCAAATTGTAACCATCGATTAATTCAAGTTTTGTCACTCAGTTCCTATATCGTGTCCTCCCTAAAAAAGGGCACATGTTGCGGTGAGACCTGGAGACTGACATCCTGGTTGTGAGTGGGTACTTTGGATAGCCACAACACCCGATTGGTAGGTCCCTCGTTGCTGGGACCTGGCCAATTGGGTGCAGTCTAAACGGATCGAGGGACCTATATAAGCCAATGCACATGTTCCAGAGCTTCCTCTTTCGGCTTGTGTATCGGAACACCCGCCCACCTCTCCCTGTTTTTAGGGCATTTTTGCAATTGACCTTCCTATGCCGTCGTGTGTCGTCTGTCGTTGGGACAGGGGCACAGCAGGAATTTTCCCCACTTGCCTGATTGGCTGTGGCCATTTGGGTTTCGCCTGCCGCGTAGCAATTCGTTACAACTTGTAAGGTTGCAGATAGGCACTGGTTCATGTGATAGGGATGTGAGAATGCTCTCGCCATCACTATGTGAAGGGTATTCCGTTAAAGGAATCCAGGGACTCAACTTGGTTTGGTCAACCCCGAGAGGGGGTTGTGCCCGTGCCTGAGTCCAGGGGAACATCTGGGGAGTGAACAGAGTCTGTTCCCGGGCTTTTCACCTACCTCAGGTGTTCACCCTTGGATGACCTATCATAGAGCTCTGGGTCAGCGCTACCTGCAAGGGTGTAGGGAGCTAGTCGAACCAGAGCCTATGCAAACTTTTCTGTAATCAATGAAGTTGTGGCCTAAATTCTGCCAAAAACACCAAAACCAAAATGTGAATCAAATTTGTCTTTATTTAGGGGGAGGTCTTTGGGTCTGAACACGCAATTCTGTTATAGTTGCAGATTTGATATTAATCAAATTGTAACCTTCATTTAATTCAAGTTTTGTCACTCAGTTCCTATAAAAATGCACAATATCCATGCTGTAAATCTGTAACTGGATTATGGTAAATTATCAAGGGAGGCCTCACTTTTCCAAAGGCAACTAGACAATAGAATGCATATGAATCAGTAAGTGTGTGTTTTTGTGTGTGTTTGGGGCACTGTCTATTTTCCCCATAGCTTAATATGTTAAGTATAATTAATTTTGTACTGCAAAATCATTCTGCTTCTTTGATGCTGATTTTATCATCCATTATAAATATTTGTACCTCATCTGAAACTTTCTCCTTATTTAGCAGATTGTGGTTATGCTGACATATCATCAAGATAAGACTTCTCTTGATTTAACTTCTTGATAGGAAGATATTGCAGTAAACTGTATTGAGGAACAAATTTGAAAACACAGTTAAGCTTGCAAAAACCCTTTAAACAGAATGTTTGCAATTCTGGAGGTAATAAAATGGATTAGATTTCATTGTGTAGCTGAACAGAATACAGTATCTAATATGTCAGCCTTACACGACAGATTATTAATACACTGCCACTGTTATCAGTAGATACTAATCTGCAGTGATGGCCATGAACTTGAAACTACTCTGTTTCCCCCTAAGTATCCTTGGCTTCTAAATCACGTTTGTTCTTTCAATACAAATGATTTTCTGCACCACAAAGAGCAGCATGTATATCTGTTATGCCATACAATTGATGACCTTCAGGTTGTTAAGTAATATATTTGCGTTAAACAGTAGGCCATAAATTGCCACACAAATTAATCTTCTTCATTCTGCTTCCTGCCAAGGTTGTCTGTGCTTACAGTATTTGGGAATGTTGCAAATCAATATAGCGGTGCCCATTGAATTATATCAGCATTGGAGAACCACTGCTTTACGGGCCAAACCAGATCTGCTAGGCTACCCAGCTTGGCCCACAAAGCCATTTTTGGCTGTAGACAGCCACCTCTCACTCACCTACCATTGAATGATGTCAGGTGTGGGGCAGGTAAAGCCACAAGGAACAGCCATGAATGCATGATTTAGAGTGTGCCCCATTTCCCCCCCCCCTTTGCAGTAGGACTTGTGGTTGGTGCCATTAAAATTTGGTGCAGGAAAAGGTTCCACTTTGGGGCTATAAATAAAAGTGTGCCAGAATTATTATTAGGCCAGGGGGTCAGGAACCTGCTGCCTTCCATATTTTGTTGGACATCAAATCCTATCATCCTTATCTGCCACAGCTAGTGGCCAGGGATTATGTGAATTGTACTAAGCAAACCATCTTTCAAGGTCCCAGCAAAATTATTCATTGACAATGCGATCTTGTACACGCCTAGTCAGACAATGTGTTTAATGGGAATTACTCCCAGGTAACCAGGTATAGGATTGCAGCTTTAGTGTCATTTTCTGAAATCACTTTTGTGGAGAGAAATGGACCTGTCATGTTCTACCTAATGGGCTTCTTCGAAGAATTGTTATCTGTGCTCCATCACTGCATGGGTTTAGCACGTATGTTTGTAAAACTACCTCTCAGTGAATGTAGGCAGAAAAGCTTAGTACAAAGATCAGCAATCTATGGGCCCTAGGACATTTTCCAACATAGGGTTCCTCTCCAGTTAATGCTTTTCTTAATTGGAACAGTTGACTGAATGTGTGACTTGCAGCTTTTTATCATATGAAGAGTTCAGTATTTGGTTTAGTTAGTATCAGGAAAATATGGACACCCTTGGGCCTATTCTATAAACAACAGCAAAAAGTGGATCATTTCTTTTCTAATTTAAGACACATTCCCCTTGGCTCAATAGCTACCGAATTCTTTATTTAATCATGCTGAATTTCCTAGAATTGCTAGCGGACATCTCTCCCCCTCCACTGCTCTGCTCCAGAATGAGGCATAGTCTAAGTAACTAAAGCAGAATCAGAAATAAAAGACAAAACAGCTGAGCCATGATGTCGATTATATCTCTGAATATAGTCATTTATTTATTCATTTATTTATTTTTAAAGTTTATTTTGGTTACCTGAACTGTGTTTGGAGAAAGCTTTCTGGTTGGCTGTCATTCTTTTCCATGGCTAGATTCTTCCTCTGCCATATGCTCTTCCTATTATATAAATTGTTTTCGCTTAACTGGATTTCTGTCTCTGTGTTCTTAACCTGAGAAAGTTATTCCAGTTTACTGGGTTGCAAGAAATTGCTGGTTCAGCATACAATGACACAGTAAGGGCTTTCATACTCAGACAAAATTGGGATACTATTGATGAATCCAATGAGGAAAACTGGCACAGCTTCCCATCACGTGTCATTCCAAGTAAAAATAGTAATCAGTTTGGCATAGGTAGCGGCAAATCTTCATGGTCACCACTGCAATTTCCCCTAGAAGAATGTGAATCCCACTATCCAGACAGGCTGCTCAGGACTTTTGCTTTCATTTGGAGAGGAACAATGATTTTTGATTCCAGGTCCATAGAGTTTCAACGTGCCTTAGATATTTTTGTTGCATCTAGATTTGGTGTCCTTTCCTTTTACCTGGATTAAAAAATGCAGCGTAAGAACCATTCTGCTCCCCAGTGGGCAACCCTGTCATCCTCTAATGGGGTGGAAGAACCATGGCACTTGGAAATTATTTCTTTTGTGGTCATGTTTATATGCTTTTCTTTTCTTGTTCAGAGCAGGAGCTATTGTTTCAATAGAATATCGCTCATTTGTATCTCTACTACAGAAATACCATCGTTCAGATTACAGTAGCCAATTGACTTGTGACTTTGAACAGGAATAGAATAAAGGAAGGAAAACATCAGTTTTCACTTGTTCACCCTTTGTTTTCTTGAGTGTTGGTTGCTGAAAATGCTACTCAGCAAGCACACTATGCTGGGAATTTCAGGTGAGATACCTACACAGTGGAAGTTGCTTCCAGTACCAGTCACCACACGGAAGCGGAGAAAGGTACAGATAGTTTACTGTTGCAGAAGATAAGGCTCAGTTAAACAGTTCTGGACATAGATATATACAGCTTGTAGGCCTTTACAGTTACAGTGGTACCGGTACTTGGGTTTACGAACTTAATCCATTCCGGAAGTCCGTTCTTAAACCAAAACCGTTATTAAACCGAGGTGCTTTCCCTCATGAGGCCTCCCACCGTTCGGATTCCGTTCTTAGACTGAGGTAAAGTTCTCAAAACGGGACACTACTTCCAGTTTTGCGGAGTTCGTAAACTGAATTGTTCGTAAACAGGACTGTTCTTAAACCGAGGTACCACTGTACAGATATCTACATATGCATAGAAGTTCAAGGTATCTTTGTTGCTCTAAATAAGTTTAGCAATTCAAGATACAGTGGGCCCTCCGGATACGAACTTAATTCGTCCTGGGGGTCCATACTTACCCCGAAAAGTATACACTTCCAGGTTTGCCACGTTCGTAACTCGAAATTACGTTACCCGAAGGTAACGTAATCCGAGGTACCACTGTATAACACTGGGCAACTAACAGACTCAGGCTGACTCAGACAACTGAATTAGCTGACATACATTACGCACAGATATAGTAGGGGCACTGGGTTGTAACCATAGCGACTGGCTTGGCTGACCATAAACCTGCAAGTAGCTCATTCATGGGGTGATTTACAGTCATGAAGGAAACTAATCCCTCATGTTCACTTACTCCCAACATACTAGTGGGTTCTCCATAAGTGCTTCTGTTTACTTCATAGTTTTATATCCCACACCATTCACAGTGACAATCTGCATGTATTCCACTCTCATGCTAACGTCAATTAAGAAGATAAACTCCCCTCTTTTGTTTTGGAAATCTGCAGAAGCATTTGGTTACTGTAGTTCAACTCACTAGCTGCTATACCTCAAAAAAGCATTCACTCCCTGCAGGCGGGCTGTGCTGCCTGCACAGATACTTTCCCCAAAGAATTTGGCTGGAGAATAACAGCTGATGCACCAGTGCGCTATATCCACAAGCACAGCTAGCAGCGGTCTCCTTAGGGATGAGGTGACTCAGAGCATCCTTCAAGCTTCCTGACATATCTTTCCCCGTCCAGATCTGCCTACTTTAGAGACTTTTAACAACCAGTTCAGCCTGATAGAGGAAGGCTTGCTGGTATCCTACTACCAACTTTATCCTACAGGGAGGTTGACATCATCACTGACCCCAAGTGAATAGAGATCAAAGCACAGAACTTTCACTCCAATGTATACCTTTGGGAAGGGTGAAAGTTATGCACAACTGGAAGCACATGTTCAAATACTATAAAATATTGTAGCACAGATATACCGGTAGCTTTATGAGTTCCTTCAGCCACACAATATAAATGAGTTGCTTCATCATTGGCATTGTTATATACCTTAAATCTTCTATCCCTCCCCACAAAAAGGTGGTAATTTTACAGGCTCAAGATGGGTGCAATGTAGGAATATGCAGATGGCTTGTATTGGGATCGAACCTGTGACCTTGATGTTCTTAGCACCACACTTTAACCAGAGGGTTCCTCATGCAATCCACTGATCACGGAATAGTATGTAATGTTATTGGGGTAAAAATGGACAATTCTACAATAAGTTATAGAAGATGAGAAAGAGAAACCAGGAGGTGTGGAGGTCAAGTTAAACGGATAAGTTCAGCATAAGTTCTAAATTTTGTCTGAAGCCATTTTGTCTGAAACAAGTGTCACAGCAGTGGCAGGCATGCCTGAGAGTTCCTTCATGGGTTGTGTTCAATATAACTATCTCCACCCAAACATGCTAGTTGTGCCCTACTGCACAAACACGTTTTGCTTGACAATGTAATCCTGGAGTGAATGGCCGTTGTGTCACTCCCGGTGAAAAATGGAAGGTGGAGGCAATAATGTTGTCTTGACCATGTTTTTTTCTACTCAGTGCTGCCATTTTGTTTATGCTATTTCACTCCATTAAACCTACTTTTAATTGCATACACAGTAATTTCATGCTTGCTAATTGCTAATGTTTTTCTTTTTTCCTGATTTATCTTCAGCTTTTTATATGATTGGTCATCTCACTCTTCTCTTTTCTCTCTGGAGTTTGTTGAGCATTACATTATTGGCTTCATTCTTATCTATCTGAACATAACTTGTGTGTCTTTTAATGACGGTTATTATTATTTTTTCCCCACTGAAGCTTTTTCTAGCATGTCTCTCAGGTTCCTGTCCGTTTTCTTTTATCCACCATTCTCTTGCTCCTATTATCCATTCTCTTAACATTCACTCTGACATTTGTATTGACAAGCTTTATATCGTTTCTTCTATTTCAGATTTATCATCATCTTTCCTTTCTAATATCTCTTTTTGTCTTGCTGCTATTTCTGACTGCATACCTTCTCATTATCTAAGGAAGTTTCTTTCATATCGAAAAACTTCCTCCTTTCTTTTCTGTCTCTTTAGGTCATTGTATTCTTCCTCTTCTCAAATTTGGAACGTCGGGAGCCCTCTTTGACCTCCTCTCTTCCATTTTCATCTTATGTTCAGGCTACTGCAAAAACCTGTTGTTCCCAACTTTTAAATATTGCTAACATTCACTATTTTTGTACTGCTTTGAAAACACCGATTCTTCCTCTTACTCTTTCACAGTGTGACTGCTGTAATTCTCTCCTTCCTGGTCTACCTCTTTGTCAACTTCAATTCTCTTCCTCCCCTGCCTTGTTTTAACTCTGCTGCTCATTTAATTTTGCCTACAATAGGTTACACTCACTTCATTGGTTTCCATTTCCTTATCAGACCCAGTTCAAGCTACTTCCCCCCCCCCCCCAGTTTTCAATCCACTCTTTGGCCTCTCTGACTTTTCTTATTGCCTCTCAGGAAACTATATTTTAAATGCTGCTTTTGAATTATCTAGTCTGTGGCCCTGTCCTTGTCTCCAGCAGTTCTCTCCCACAGAAATGGCTTTGGTAGGGCAATGGATTCTTTTGCTGACTCCCTCCCTTCTTTTCCTGTTAAGAACCAAGGAAGGGAAAAATAACAAGCTAAGATTCATAATGAAGCAGAGGGGCAGGTGGCAGGGGCAACTCTGGCTACCCAACCTATTTTGGTCAGCCGACCCTGAGCCAATCGGAACCAGGCATATTTCCTGTGGGTATTCATCTTTCAGAGTATGGAGAGAAGAAGTTCCCTCGCAGAACACTTTGTAGAATGAGCAAGATAGCCAGCCTTGTAGCAGTAGGGATGTTTTAAATTTATTTTTCTCCCTGTTAAAGTGCAACTTATTTGTGTGCATGAGAGTGCCAGTGTGTGTTCCTCCTGCAGCATCTTCACTCCTCTCTGCTTACTCAAAAATCATAGTTAAAGCTGTTTCCATGCTGCCCCCTGTTAAAAGTGCGTGCATTTTGCCTGTCTCAAAATAAATAATTGCAGTGTCTGTATGTTAAAGTGTATGTTCTTGGGAAATGGTTAATGGTTTAAACTGCATATTCATTGTGTTTTGACCTTAATTTACAGCTTTAACTGTTTTGTTTTGCCCAGGAGATTTGCAGAGAACTGCTTTGGTTCCACCCATGTGGCCATGCAGGTCCTGCCTCCATGACCTTCTTGGCCACAGGCTGTTCCTCTAGGTCCAGGGGCTACCAGCTACCACTGGGCTTGCCGATTGGAAGGTCGGTGGTTCGAATCCCATTGCTCAGTCCCAGCTCCTGCCAACCTAGCAGTTCAAAAGCATGCCAGTGCAAGTAGATAAATAGGTACCGCTGTGGTGGGAAAGTAAACGGTGTTTCTGTGTGCTCTGGCTTTTGTCACAGTGTCCCATTGTGCCAGAAGTGGTTTAGTCATGCTGGCCACATGACTCAGAAAGCTGTCTGAGGACAAATGCCAGTTCCCTCGGCCTGAAAGCTTGATTTGCGTCGCATTTCATAGTCGCCTTTGACTGGACTTAATGGTCCAGGGGTACTTTACCTTTACCTTTTACTGGGCAGAGCAATCCTAACTCCTGATCCATTCTAGAAGGGTTGGAATAAGGTGGAAGTGTCCCTCCACTGATGTGTGTGTGTGTGTGTGTCTGTGTGTGTGTGTGTGTGTGTGTGTGTGTGTGTTAATGGCACACAGATGCCTGTTGCACCTGCCACATGCACCCCCCACCCCCCAGGGATATATTTGTATGATGGGTGGTGTACAAACACCTTTAACAACTCTTTTCCCCACTCAGTTTCTAGTTGACTAAAAACTCAAATTACTTTTAGTCCATGCCTCCATATGGCAATGCAAGTGTTTTAACAATATTTAAAAAGGGACATCTACTGAGCCTAATCTTAGCCATGGTGTTGTAGTGGATAGAGTGTTGGACTAGGATCTGAGAGACCAGGCTTCAATTCCCCATGCAGCCATGAATCTCACTGAGTGACCAAGGGCCAGTCACTCACTCTCAACCAAACCCACGTTACAGGGTTGTCGTGAGGATAACATGGGGAGGAAAGCTGGGATATAACTGTAAATATATAATGTAATGTAATGTAATGTAATATATATTGTAAAAATGTGAAGACACTGGCAGGACTGAAATAAATCTTGCAACGCTAAACTGGAAATCCTTTTCTGACCAGAGAGAAAGAGATGATTTTAAGAGTATAAAGGTCAGATATTGATGATCTAAAGTGCGAGGATAAATATTTGAAAAAAAAAAAAACCCAGTTGAAGAGATGGAGGGATGTCACGATCTCGGCAGAGCAAAGAGTGTACATGCATATGGTTATATTTCATGACTGAATAAATACCGTGTGTGTGTGTGTGTGCGCGCACACACACACACACACGGACACACACACAGACGCGCACACACACTACCTTACTGTTAAAGCCCTTTAGAAAATAAGCAAATAGATAAAAAGTAATAACTTTCTAAATTATTTCCATTTTGTTGCAAATTAAATAAATAGAAATAGAAACTCACGTAGCATCCATTGTGAAATGCACCACACTAACCCTCACTGAGATAATTCTGATGGTGAATACCTGCCAGTTTATTGAATGCTTTGGCTTTGTAATATCAAAAATCTCTGAGACTTAAGTTATATGGTTTTTCAAAACCTGTTCAACAGAGAGTGCATGAAATGCTGCTTTGGAAATTTCATGACAAGCTATTATTTCTCCTGTAGTATCTGCTGGGAGGAAGAATTGTTGATTATTTTTAAAGTAGTTTATTATACATATGGGGGAAAGGTTGGGCTGTTCTTTCGGTGGGGGGTGGGGTTGCGGAATGCTGTACAAAAGGGGACTAGGCAACTTTTTAAAAAATTAGCTTTTTGAAATCTGACCAAACCTTCCAGATGTTACAGCATTTCCAGCAGAGTTTCTCTGTGATCCATGTCAGAGATGCAGCTGTCAACACTAACGTACACCTGCTGCTAGTTTCCTGTCAGCAAACAATTCTTCAATTGTTTTATGAAGTGTTGAAAACTCTCAAGATGATGCCCTGGCCTCTTAATGAAACCTGTGCCATGTTTTGAATTCATGATGAATCAAACGTTTAGTTTAGCTTCATTAAATCCCCACCCGGACTTTTTTTTTTTAAATGCTTTTCAGTCAAATTAATTATACAAAATCTTAAAACAAAAATACAATAGATAATAAGTACCCATAAGCACTGATAAGCAAAACACATTGGCTATAAATAAAATGCAATTAAGCAGCTAATAGAGCAGGAGCAGTAAGACATATTTCCTAAAAGTTTTGGGAAATAGTTTTTTTTCCACTTCCTAGAAACACACCGTCTGGGGTTTATGTAGGTCACACTTCGACTGGGGGGGACTTTCATAAGGCCCCAGAATAAAAAATGCCTTGTGACATGTCTGCCACCCATCCAATGGTCTTTTTACTCCTCAAATAAAGGGGTTTCAATGAGATTTATATATTGAATGTAAAACATGAACTTTTGATTTCACCAAAGAGAGAGTTGAGAACTCAGGAAAGATTTATTTCTTGCAAATGAAGACAAATAAAATATTGATTTCCATTAATATGATGTACTTAAGGAAGTATTACTCTTGGATTATATATATATATTTTTAAATTGTTATGCCCTTAACCAGGGGTCAGCAACCTTTTTCAGCTGTGGGCCAGTCCACCGTCCGTCAGACCATGTGGTGGGCGGGACTATATTTTGAAAAAAAAAAGATGAACGAATTCCTATGCCCCACAAATAACCCAGAGATGCATTTTAAAGAAAAGGACACATTCTACTCATGTAAAAACACGCCGATTCCTGGACCGTCTGTGGGCCAGATTGAGAAGGCCCATGGGCTGCATCCGGCCCACGGGCCTTAGGTTGCCTACACCTGCCCTAGACTTAACGGCAGCATGATAGTGGCATGTACCATTCTCAAAAAGATGTGTGCATCTTTCAGTGTGCTCGTATTACTTCTGTCCAATTCTCATTGCTGGTCAAGAGGTTTGCAGTGCTTCAAAACCCTGTTTGGTTAGAGGATGATGAGACAAAATAAACAAATGATTCATACTACCTTCAGTTCTCTGAGAATACTTGCCTGCCTCTGTGAAAGCAATGTTTGGAATACGTGGATTTGACATATTCTGTTGATAGTCATGAAATCACAGGGCATAGCCTCGTGTGCCTGTTTAAAGTAAGAATTACATAAGGCAGGTGCAGAGAACTTTTAGCCTTTCAGATGTTGCTCCCATCAGTCCCAGTTGGCATGGCCAATGTCTAAGGAAGACGGAAGCTGTAGTCCAGCAACATCTGCAGGACCAAAGGTTCCACACACCTGACATAAAGTGAAACTTCTAATGACATACTGAAGGTTAAGGATGTGGAAGGTTCCAAAGCTCTTGAACCAGGGTCTCTAGCAGGACGTCTCAAGAGCCTGTGTGGTGTAGTGGTTAAGAGCGGTGGACTTGTAATCTGGTGAACTGGGTTCGATTCCCCGCACCTCCACATGCAGCTGCTGGGTGACCTTGGGCTAGTCACACTTCTTTGAAGTCTCTCAGCCCCACTCACCTCACAGAGTGTTTGTTGTGGGGGAGGAAGGGAAAAGGAGATTGTTAGCCGCTTTGAGACTCCTTAGGGTAGTGATAAAGCGGGATGTCAAATCCAAACTCTTCTTCTTCTTCTTCTCCATCTGCAACTAGGCCAGCTCTGAGACAGAGAGACACCAGCTTGATAGCTTCTGTCATGCACATCCCCCATAAAAAAACCCTAAAGAGATCACCGTTGTTCTTCAGGTGACCTGAACAACCAATAGGAACCTGGTGGCTCCATATAATTGCTGCTGTTTCTCAAAGTGAGGAATGTAGCACTCCATAGCTTTCCAGAATTTGGTCTTGTGCCTGCCTCTGGTTCCTCTGATCGAAATATGTGCACACTAGAATCCAGCTAATGACCTTTCTTGGACTATGTGACTTGCCTCTAGCCCTCCAGACTATTGGTTGCTGCTTTTGGACCATATTCTTATCCAGTTGTCTTCCTTGCCCTGGTAGGGCGGTGTAACGACAAAGGCCTTGGCAACCAAGACCCTTCCTGTAAACCCTCTAGCTCTTGAGAGTCTTCTAAAACAATAAGAGTGAGGTCCTTTCCACCCTTTAACCGTGACCAGGTACGCTTTAAATTCCTGAGCTATATGGGAAACTCCCCCTTGTGTCCAGTAACAGGGGTCTAACCTCTATAGAACCCCTACTGACAAGCTCGCCTCTTCTCCCTTTTTAGCCCTCTCAGCGACCTTCGTACTCACTACCTTCCCGTTCCTTATTGAGGGAAAGTATAGTCTTTTAAAGGGTATCCCCCACCTGGGCCTTTCATGTACTTTGGCTGGACAGTAATTCAGACGACTTTCATGTTTGGCACTTTAAAGATGTAATTTCTTTATTGTTTGAAATCGTAATGGTTACAGTCAGGCTTAGCGTGTACAGACTTAATTTTCAGAGTAAATATCTTTGTTTTTATGCATATAACCGATAACAATACATCTCCCTAACCTATTCCTACTCCCTCAGCCTCTTCTCCTACACCACCCCACACTCCCTCTTCCAAACCCCTACTCCACTGCCAGAACTGCCACACACACACTCCTCCAACCTCCAAATGCCCCTCCCATAATGGAATGTTCAGTCAGTTCAGGCTTGAGGCTGATTTAACCCTTGATGGGTCGGGGTAAAAAAACAAACAAATTTTGTAACACACAGTGTAAAACCGTTACAGGCGGAAATATGCATGAGGACACAGCCCATTGTGAAAATGCTTACTCGTGTAAGCATTGGGTTCAAGCCTCATTGCATTTTTGAATGCACATGCAACACATGCTGGTGTAATTGCATGTAGCATTGGCATGCCAATACTTAGGGGTGCTAGTTTGCATTGTCAATGCAAAAGCAAACATGGCATCCTATATTGCACATGCATTTAAACAGAATGTGAAGCACTTCATTCATGGCCTGTATCCTTTTTGTTTTGCCCATTGCTCAGAACGGGTCATAGTATCCATAAGGACCATTGAGATTTTATTGTGGAGATGGCGTAGCTGGATTGACCTCAGAAAATATAAAAAGGAAGTCTGAGAATGAAAGTTGGGAGCCGGAAATTTAGGTCCCTCAAACTGCCTTCAGTAACTAAAACCATTCTTTCTTTACATTCAATAAATCAGTCCTCACTATTGCTCTGTCTTGTCTGTTCTCTCTATAAAGACACCAGTCCCATTTTATGTGCACAGGATTCTGAGAAGGAACTGAACTAGCTATAGCACATTTTATATGGGATCACTAGTTTATAAGACTTGAACTTCGTTCTCCCAAATAAATAATTGGGTCTGTATCTGCAGTGATACCTTGCTAGAGGCACTACAGCTTTGAACGCCGTTTGTCAATTCCATAAGGTCATGCTATCAACTGCTGAGTGCCTATTTTAATGGGAAAGCAAAGGAACATTATGTATTGCTTGAATGCGTAAAATGAGAGGGGGAAATAAACAAATTGATCTTAAGCTGGCTGCTAACCCTATCAGTCTATTTGTTTAATGAATTCAGAGTGAAATAGTTAAATATCTTAATTCCCTACACTGCTTAGATAGTCTAGCCTGGTAGTCATAGGTAACAAATAATTGTTTGCAGCTGATTGCATAGAATTCCATACAGGTGAGCATGTGGTCTGGTAAAGGAGAGAAGTATCCCATATTGTAGGTGCTCTGTGCCACCATCCCTCCACCACAGAAACCAAGTGGGCTGTCAGAGGAAGGAAGCCCTCTGTGCCCAGCTATGAGAGATGGAGCTTTCTGTCTTTCAACTGCTCTTCTGAGCAAGCAAGCAAAGAGTTTTTTGTTTTTTATTTTGCAAGCTGTTGGCTTTTGTGGACTTTTTCTTTAGAAGGCTGTGATAAGAGATTTTTTTGCTGAGGCTGCTTCATTACACAAGATTTGAAAGATTTACATATATTAAATTAGTCCACCTTTTTATTTGTGTGTGTGTGTGTGTGTGTGTGTGTGTGTGTGTGTAGTAAGTTTTTCTCCCCTATAATTTCAAACTTTTGGTAAGAGCTAGTAGCTAGGTGATCCTAGTTTGTAATAATCTAGTCCAGGGTTTCCCAAACTTTGGTCTCCAGCTGTTTTTGGACTACCACTCCCATCATTCCTAGCTAGCAGGGCCGGTGGTCAGAGATGATGGGAATTGTAGTCCAAAACCAGCTGGAGACCCAAGTTTGGGAAATGCTGGTCTAGACTGTGATACTTCGCTTTAGCCTTCCAAAATGACAGGAATCTTTGTATGACACTGAAAATAAGAGCTGCTAGAAAATTCCTGATTAGGACAAAGGCAGAACTTGGTTTTACCAGCAAGAAAGTTCAAGAAAATAGTACAAAGGTAAACAGTTCTATGGAAAGAGGAGACTCTTAGAATAATTATTCATAATGCATCCTCATAGCATGTGCTAAACTATGTAGAGAAGGCTAATGCAGTTTACCACATTCTACTTTGGGGATAATCTTTCACTGAGACAGGAGAGTGTTATCGTGAGATGAGTTTTAATGGGTAGGAGAGGATATTTTAATTGCCGTTTACTCCTCCAGGCTCCCATATGTGTGGGCTGAATGGAGTTTCAAAATCTCATCCTTGGCAGCAAAGTTAATAAAAGCATAGGAAATGCACTGTAAAGCCTTGTTTTGAGGAAATCCAGCTATGAAGTAAGTTGGCTCCCCTTTCTTACCCCACTTAAGAAAGAATCGGGCAATGACCTGGGAAGCAAATTTGTTAAAAATAATTTACATACTTATAATCTTGCATTGGTTCACATTAATAGCAGCAGTGAAAACCATGCAGGCAAAATACTTATATTTACAGTATAGCCAGCTTTAGGAGCAAGCAGAGGCAGGTCTGCATCCATCGCTGGTCAAAGGAAGACAGGAAGGAATGGGAAGTACTATATATTCCTTCCTCTCCAGGAGAGGAGGGGAAATGACATCACACAGAACCCTCTCTACCAATTGTATTTCTGTGTCCAAGTACCTGCTTATCAGCAATATAACTCTGTAGACTTAGCACCATTCTCATGCTAACTATCTAGAATATGCACTTATTAGGTTTGGCTGCTAATCTCCCACAGTTAATTCTCATACTTTCATTTATAAGCCTATAAAGCCCCACCAAGCATTCACCAGTTGCCCTTGGGCCATATGCCTTTTGCGCGTGTGTGTGTGTGTGCGCGCACACACACACACACACAATCAATCAATCACAACACAATACAGACCACACACTTCAAACTTCCAGGCAGGCATGGAAGCCCATACACGAACCTTCAAACAGTCCCTGTCCTTTGCCAATCAGCAGAGAAGTGTTTCTTTAACTTTGACCATGCCTACTTGTAAGCATTGGCTATGTCCACTTTGACAGGCCATTCCTCCCAAGGGTTGGCAATAAAACCTTTATGCTTAAAAGGCTTCTATCCAATGCAGTGCAAGCATAATTCCACTCACACTACAGGACATGTTTCATCTCCTCCCACTACATGCCTCCCAAATCTGCTTCAGAAGCCACCCACTTCTCTGGAGCTTATGTTGAGGGTTTGTGGGGGGCAGGAGAGGGAGGTCTTTTGCAAGTACATTTTGGATATAGCCCCAGTGTTTGCATTAGCATTGTCTCTGCTCATGTTGAATGGATCTTTATTTGCGTCAGCCATCGGCCATAGCAATAAAACAACAATACAATATACAAATAATAGAAATAAAAAGTCAGTTATATAAAATGCATTTTGGGGTTTTGCACCAATAGTCAAATGGTGACTCTGCTCTTTTATTGTGTCTGAGAAAAGTCAAGGTTAGGTCTGTCTGTCTTTGCCCATTTCTCAGAGCGTTTGAATTTTAGGGATATGTTCTTTTTACTAATCTGCGATGAACATCACAATTAGTTTTTGTTAAGTAGTGAAACTGGTGTTTTGGTGCCAGGTGCCATGAAGTTTGCCGCCTTTACATAATCAGTCTTGGTATAGATGTCTTAAGCAGTCATGATTGCACAATCAAGGCTACTGTAGTCGAGGTATGACACTGCTTGTTGATCGGGTGCCATTTATTATGACACCTGCACAGTTGTTCGAGCATCTTCCTAAAAACTCCTACTTGTTCAATTTCAATAACATATGCAAAAAAAGACATTCAACAAGGAGCAGTAATTTCCAGCTGATAGGAAGGCTGCATAGTAATCAATTATTTAAATTTACCTAAGTTGCCTGATAGATTTTTGGACAATCAGTGGTACTGATATGAATTAGAATGTCTGGTTCCTATGTTCATAAAATATAATAACACACCTAAAAATAGGTGATTAAATATTTTATTACAGTGGTACCTTGGTTTAAGAACAGCTTAGTTTATGAGCAACTTGGATTAAGAATGCTGCAAACCTGGAAGTAGGTGTTTTGGTTGGTGAACTTTGCCTTGGAAGCAGAACATGTTCCGCTTTCTGTTGAGTGTGTTCCATTTGTAAATTGAGTCCCCCGCTGCTATGGGAAAGCACACCTTGGTTTAAGAACGCTTTGGTTTAAGAATTGACTTCCGGAAAAGATTAAATTCGTAAACCAAGGTACCACTGTATTAACAAAAGAGCTACTGTAGGAAAAGAATACAAATATCAGGTTTTTCCTGGTAGATTATGGAGAAGCCACTTGAAATGTTTGAATATGTTAGTGTTTTAGCACTGTTGAAACACTGCTTTTCCAGAATTAGCTGGAAGTGGACTTAAAATGGAAGTTCCACACAAGTAGTTTGGAATCAGTGGGTGCTGGGTCGCTGAAGGCACACCTCTCCCAGTACTGCCAACTTCTGCATTGTGGTCTACTAAGGAGGTTCCACCAGTAACCGTGATGCATTCTGCAAAGCTACATGGCAGGGCCTTCTCATCTGTAGCACCCGAGCTATGGAAACTACTTCCTCTTTGACAACTTTCTGACATCAGTTGAAAACACAGGGGGGGGGGAATCTGCCAAAATAGTATACAATAAGATAAAAATAAGATTGCAGATTCAGTAGACTAAAAGCTATAAAACCATTTCTGCAGTTAATATTCCCTAAAATGACTTCATCACACTAGGTGCTAGAGCAGGGCATATACCCATTGATTTTTAGCCCTCCTCCTTGCTATAACATACATAACTGCATGCGTATATAAAGTTGAAATACAGGTGCCGTTTGTCAGTCTGGAAGATATGCCCATCATCTCTTTATCCTCTCGGTGGCTTCGTGCTTTGACTTCTACCCATAGAGACTACAGCACAAACCAAACTTTCCCTTGCTACCGAAAAGTTTTAATTGAAAATCAGGAGTGCCAGGCAGAATGTAGGTTCAGGAGATTAGCAGTTAAATGAGAAGGGGCTTTTCGTTTAAGTTCCAGTGTTGATATGTCACTGCACTGTGTCACTTTGAAAAGCGATAGTGCTTTGTTATCAGTGCTGAGCTCAGGCTGCCTCCTGATGTAGAGTTAGACTAAAATAGAATGTCAGAGTGATGGAAGAACTGCTTATATTTAACATCCTTACAGCTGCTGGACGTGGAGGGAGGTGCTGACACACTGCTCTGTGCAGACAAACAGGTTGATCATCTTCCAAGGTCTGTTTTCCTGACATTTAACAAAGAAAAGCTGATAGCCAAAGAAAGGTTCATTCCAGTTCAGATCAAGAGAGAGTACTGAGAGCATTTCTTATTAATAAATGATTCCCAGTGTGTTGGCTTTTAATCCCTCTTTGTCAAGGAAAATGTTCGGCACGATTAAAATCCTTATATCATTGATTTTTGCTAGGAATCCTCCATGTACCAGAACTGCAGCGCTGGAACCTACATTCTGAATGTTGAGTAATGTGTGTTTTTACACAAACTAGAGGGATTGCATTAAAGTCTATCAGGGTTGGGTGAGGCACGGCTGTGCCTTTGCTGATAAGGAAACCAGTAATAGGGGAGTGTTTTTTGGTCGTTTTAACCAAAGTACTGATAGCTTCCCACCCCGTTGTAGGATTCTTAGATAGCAACCATGTGATCTCTGCCAGCCCACCAGTTGCTAAAGGGGAAAATGCAGATTCATTTGTAATGGCATTTGGGTAGAGAATTTTAAGGAATCAAATCTGGCAAGTTGACATATTCCGTGGATTGCCCATGCAGTGCTTTGTCCAATCAGAGTTCACATCCCTAGTCCTTCATGATGTTTGCTCATGATGCGCTTGTCAACTGAGACCCTTCTACCGGTATATGTCCCCCATCCCAGAGAGATTTGGAGAGTGGCAACAAGAGAACAGGCCTTTTTCTGTGGTCTTCCGGATTGTAAAGCGCTCTCCCCAGAGAGGCTTGCCTAGCACCATCCTTGCATGCCTTTAAAGGTAAAGGTAAAGGGACCCCTGACCATTAGGTCCAGTCATGGACGTCTCTGGGGTTGCGGCGCTCATCTCGCTTTACTGGCCAAGGGAGCTGGCGTACAGCTTCCGGGTCATGTGACAAGCATGACTAAGCCACTTCTGGCGAAACCAGAGCAGCGCACGGAAACGCCGTTTACCTTCCCGCCGGAGCGGTAACTATTTATCTACTTTCACTTTGACATGCTTTCGAACTGCTAGGTTGGCAGGAGCAGGGACTAAGCAATGGGAGCTCACCCCACCGCGGGGATTTGAATTGTCAACCATCTGACCAGCAAGTCCTAGGCTCTGTGGTTTAACCCACAGCGCCACCCGCGTCCCTTTACATGCCTTTAGGTGCCTTCAAAAATATTTTTCTTTACCCATGCCTATGGCTATTAATTAGTCTATAGCCTGTAAAAGTGTTTGGGAGAGGACTGTTATTATGATGACTATTTGATTATTAGGCTGTCAGTGTGGTTTTCACAATTGATGCTCTGCAATGTTTTTTTAATGTTGTGCACCACCCTAGGATCTTTTGATAAAGGCAGTATATAAATTGAATTAATAATAATATTGATAATAATACCATGAGAGAATACTATAAAAGATTTTCCAGAACAAAATAAAAAATAAAAAAATTCCTTCCAGTAGCACCGTAGAGACCAACTAAGTTTGTTCTTGGTATGAGCTTTCGTGTGCATGCACACTTCTTCAGATACACAGATTTTCCAGATTCATGTTTCCAGTGCTGTGTCCTGTCTTCCTATTTGAGCACAGTGCTAAAGAATTTCACAACATGTTTGATTGTGACAAACCACAATGTTTTGGATACTCAAGCTATGCCTCAACTCAAGTAGCATTTCTGTTGACAGTTCACTGTGCCATCAGCACCTACAGTGGTTTTGGCTCTCTGTGTCAGTTGAGACAGTATGATCCAGATCATCTGGTCCATTTCGGATTCCATCCTCGGCACTAAAATTATGGTTGACTTCTGTTGGTGCTATTCCACTCACACAACAGACTTTCAGTGTTGTACACAGTTTTCCCCCTTCCTTTCTAGCCATCTGCAGTGCCTTGTGTCCCTCCAAAAATCTTTTTCACATCTTCTAGCACAACATTTGATATCACCCTGGATATTAACCTGTTATGAGAACCACATTTTTTTTTCCAGCTTCGCCACAGACTGAGACTGCTTTTAAGGTTTATTGTAGAGTACTTTTTCAGCTCCTACTTAAAATGTCCAATTTTATTCACATTTTGGTATTACAAAATGAAACAGTATTCTAGGTTTTTTTAAAATGTCATTGTCTGAGGGTGCCTTAATTTGTTATTTGCTAAACTAAGTGATAAAATTGTACATTAAAAAACAAACATGAAAAGCACTTGCAGTTTTTACATTCAGTTTCTCAGGTTTCTTCAGAGGATTTATATTCTTCTCTACAAAAAACATCGGTCACCCACTACAAGCACAATAAAAGCCTGTTCACATAGCATAGATTTGGAATATGAGAGTCTGTGTTGTCAGTTAATATTGGAAGACTGATAATGTCATTAATATTACAATAGGTTAGCAAGTGTATGTGAAGTAACGAAAATTGAATAAGATGTGATAAATTACACTGAATTAAAGCTTGTTTGGAGGAAAAAAAGAAATGCTTTATTTGGAGGTCATTCCATACACTGATTTATCAGATCAGATGGGTTGATAGAAACAAAGGAGGAAAGAGATGTCATAACATGAGAAAATAACATTAAACATTTCTCACATTTATAGGAAGGTTCTCCTTAAAAATAGTTTTTTTTTAACTTAGAAGAAGAAGAAGAGGAGGAGGAGGAGTTTGGATTTGATATCCCGCTTTATCACTACCCGAAGGAGTCTCAAAGCAGCTAACATTCTCCTTTCCCTTCTCTCCCACAACAAACACTCTGTGAGGTGAGTGGGGCTGAGAGACTTCAGAGAAGTGTGACTAGCCCAAGGTCACCCAGCAGCTGCATGTGGAGGAGTGGAGACACGAACCTGGTTCACCAGATTACAAGTCTACTGCTCTCAACCACTACAGGACACTGGCTCTCTTATTTGACTTATCAAGAAAGAATAAAATGTCAGGTTTTCTTCCACACCTTCAAATAATGATGAGACTTTTTTTTTAAAAAAAAAAAGTCTTTCCTTTTGATGAACCATATCTTAATATATTGTAGTTCCTCAATAAGGACATATTACTTTAAATATTATTAAATATTACATTAAATATTGTGTCCAGAAGAAAGTGACCAAGATGCTGTGGTGACTTGGAACGTGTTAAGCCAGGAGGAGAGAAGATGAGCAGAAACATGGTTGGTGTCCTCAAATATCTGAAGGAATGTCATGCAAAAGAACAAGCAGGTTTGTGCTCTGTAGCTTCAGAGGAAAGGAGTGGAACTAACAAGGCTCAGGGGATGTGTCCTCTCTTTTACAGGAGGTGTTTAATAAGAGGCTGGGCAGCCATATAGTAGGGAAACTGTAAAAGATGCAACCTGTATTGTAGACCCTTCATTGTGTAGCCTTATCAGGAAATTCAGGGGTTTGCGTTGCTCCCAGGTAGGGAAAGAAGGAGCCAAAAAGACATCGAGGTTTGGTTCAAAAGAGAAAGGCTTTATTCTGCCCTCCGGAGAGGCAGAAGGTTCTGTTTGATCATTCAAAACAGGAACAAAAACAATCAGTCCAGGCAAAACTTATATACCTTTCAGAGAGCTCTCTCTCCCCCTCCCAAAAGGTCTATGACCATATTAGGTAAATCCTTCCTGCTTCCATGCATCACGAGATCCTGTAACCCATATAAGGAAATTACTTCCTGTGAACTCTGACTACTGACACATCACGGGACACATTAATCGTACGCAAGTCATGTTCTTGGACTGTACGAATGAAGAGATCATCCCGTGCTCTTGTGCGTAACAGTTACCCTTGCTGTCAGAATGTTTACGATCTTACAACTGTCTCTGTCGGGCAACTTGCAACTTATCTTTTCCTTTGTTCTGAACAGAACAAGGCCATGTGACGTCCCATGTCTGGCCTGTGTGCTTTGCCTTGAGCTAATGGAAGTGAAAGTTCATGCTGTAGACTGTAGACTTTCCTCATGAATTTAGGGGATGTGTAGCCTCCTGCAAAGAGGTGTGTGAAATAGGAATTACAGGTTAGCCCTGTAACATAGGAATTTGAGGTTAGGTTAAGCTAACCTCCTCCCTTCACTTGAAGTTCTTCCAACTCAAAAATTATATGATTCTGTGCTTTCCCCCAGTTTGTATGAAGCATCTTCTAAAAATGGTTAAAGCAAGATTTTTGCAGGTTTCTAAGGTGCATAACGAATCACCCGCTTCAAAGTAAGAGATATATCTTTGAGTAATAAATGAAGTTACATAAATTAGGCCATAGAGCACCAAACTTAATGTATCACAGACATGTCCAAAGTCTGTTTTGGGGGCCTAATTCGGCCTTCTGGCTGGTTTTATCCGGCCCCTGTGGCAGTTGAATCCTAAAAAAAGCTCTACAACTTCAATCCTTAAAAAGGCTCAACAACTTTGGTCAGCTCTCACACATGTTCACTTCATCAAATCTGGCCCTCTTTGAAAAAGGTTTGGGCACCCCTGCCACATGGTGAACAAAAGATTGGTTTATAATATTGTGTGTGTGTGTGTGTGTGTGTGTGTGTGTGTGTGTGTGTTCTTCTCAGAATAGACTCACTGAAATTAATTAATGTCCATTAATTTCAATGGGTTTACTTGGAGTATGACTAAGACTGGGTAGAACCTTAAATATGTGTTAGTCCTCACTAAGGTCTCAATTAGCTTTATAAAGTGAAAGGAACTTGTACATGAATTTTTCCCCAATTTGTTCAAGGATGAAAGCCACTTTGCTTCATCCCTTTTCCCCTATTCCTCCCCGCCCGCGTTAAATGTCACTAACTTTGTTTTATGATTGCTTGAGTTCCTAGTCGAATTTTATATTTGTCTGTATATCTTCAGTCAAGACTTCAGCCATTTATTGAGTTTCTGTGTAATGGGAAATAAATCAGACAAATAGAATCTTCTTGTTTTAGCAAGTGATAGCCAGCCTGTCTTCTATGATTTATTGGGCTACTAATTAAAGGTCATTATGAAATTTACTGTGGAGAAGCATATCATTGCCAATGAAAACTCTGCCACTCAGTTGCTTCCTTAACGACAAATGTTTGCATAAAGGAAAAACAAAGACTGCGTTCCCAGCTGACATAAATAGCTTCTGATTAGAACTGATAAAAAGTCATTCTAAACTTAGAATGAAGGGTGATATCCAACCAAGTCCTAGTCTGAGCAGATCCATCAAAATCTAAAGACAATGATTATGACTCAAAATTATGCAGTCTGATAAATATGTTCAGCAGGCACCCCACCTGAAAAAAATCTCATGTTTCATAGCTTACCTGCAAGTATTGCCTGGCAATAAACACGAATCATGAGTGGCTGGGTGCCATTATGTTAATTTTCATTCATCTTTGCACAAAGGATAAACAGGGTCTTCTGGCAGTTCTTTCACTGTGAGAAGTGAGGTTACAGGGAACCAGGCAGAGGGCCTTCTTGATAGTGGCTCCTGCCCTGTGGAACGCCCTCCCACCAGGTGTCAAGGAGATAAAGAACTACACAGATTTTAGAAGACATCTGAAGGCGGATGTCAGGGAACAATCAGTTCCCAGTAGGGTGGTGCAGGGTCTCTCAGAGTACAGAGAGCCCCAGTGCCACGAAAGCAGCAGCACCACGTCTAGCGGGGAAGGCGGGACCTCATCCAGTAGGGAGGAGGCAACAGGACACCCAGGCGGTGAGGGGGCTCGGGGATGCTACAGAGCCCCAGTGCTCACCTAGCCAAGCTGGGACGGAGGAAACGACAGGAGTTCCGTCGCCCCAATTACTCAGAGGTGTGAAACGCAAAGAAGGGAGGAGGAGATTTGGGGTGCCAAAACTGCTCTGCTGGGGGCGCAACCGGAGAGCGCCACTTCCGGAATCTGAGATGGTCATGGATTTTGGAGCTCTGCACTGTACATAGTTTGCACCATTAAAGTTGCAAATAGCATGAACAGAGTCTCGCCTCGTTACTCACGAGAAGCCACTTCAGAAACCTTACAGCAGCCCTGTATCAAGAAGTTTTTGAAGTTTGATGTTTTACTATGTTTTTATATAGCATATTGGCCTGAATATAAACCTCAACCCCCCCCATTCCGACCATGAATAAAGTGCGGCTTAAATTCGCAACCTTACAAAAATGGGCTTTTACAGTATAGCTGTTGAAACAGACATACAGTAAAATGGAACGGGTGTGAATGCCTGCGGAATTTTAAGGGAGCAGCTTATATTTGGGTATTGTCTTTTTCCCCCCTCCCCCTTGAATTTTAAAAGTGTGGCTTATATTTGGGTGTGGTTTATATCCGGGCCAATACAGTATGCTGTAAGCAGCCCAGAGTGGCTGGGGAAACCCAGCCAGAAGGGTGGGGTATAATAATAATAATAATAATAATAATAATAATAATAATAGGGAAATATGACTCTTCCTTATTCTTTTGCCACAGCCAGAGAAGGGGAAACCTAGGTTTCCATACCAAGGACTCAGAAGCATAGAAATAGCCTTTGAAGAGAAAAGCTTCAATTTATTGAGTGGGAGAGAGAAACCCAGAGCTTCATTTAGTTCCATTTATGTGACGAGGGGAAGCAAACCCAGCGAAGAGGAAAACTCTTCACACCCAGCAGTTTGTTTGCTCAGAGGCTGCCTCTCCATGCTGTGGCCCAGGACCTGTTGCAATTCTACAGCCATTTGCTTCATTTTACATATTTTATTTCATTTTTGCTTGCTCCCTGTGAATGGCAGCAGAGCTTTATGACATCACCTCAAGAAAGATGAGAACAAGTGAATTGTCAAATATAGAAATGTTTTCAACCAGCACATTCTAGCCAGAAGCTGTACAGATCAGAAACAATACTCAAGGAGCGATAAGAGCCGTTGTTATTGTTATACAGCATATAGTACCCCTCCTGGATATTGCTGCAGTGTCATTTGTGGCTTGTATAGACCAGTTTTCATTGCACCTTATTAGCTATCAACGATTATTATTTGGCTCTGGTGTTTACAAACTATAATTCATCATCATCCTATCTTTTATTTATAAGGAGATATCAAAAAAGAAATAAGCAAATTATGCATTGTTTTTGGCTGGAAGAGTTTTGCAGGCTCAGTAAATCAACCCTACGGTTGCACTGCAGACTTCAGCAGTCTGCTGTGACTGCACCTGATCTCGCCTAATTCCAAAATAGTTATGGTGATGAGGGGAGGGGAGGGTGCTGTCAATCTCCAGAGATTTTTGATTTTACACATCAGTAAAAAGCTTTCTTTTTTTAAAAAAAGTGCTAGTTTTGAAACACAGAAATGCTTAAAATAGTGTTAGTTTCACATTTTGGCACATGATATGTGCTTCTAAAAATGTCACTTTGCCAAAATGCATTGTTTTATAGACGTGTGTCATATAAAAAGGGTCTCCAACAACAACACAAAGTTGCGTGTTAAGATCCCAAGACCTCCCTCAATAAATAAAGACACAATTGACACGGAATTTAGTTTAAGGTTATTGGCATAATTTGGCCACAGCTTTATTGATTACAGATCGTAAGTGGTAAGTGGTTAAGCATTGGTTCCCAACTAGCTGCACCTGACCTCAGCAGGGCAGCACTGACGCCTGAACTCTGGCAGAGGTCAGTAAGGGTAAACATCCTGGGGGAGCATTGGACCAGGCTTAGACCCAAGCTCACCCCAAATGCCCCCAGGGGCTCTGGCATGGCCCTAACCCCTGGAAGGGGATCAGACAAAAGCAAGGCGGGCCCCTGGATTCCATTAATGGAATTGGAGGGGCAGGTGTGACAGCCTCCCCTCCCCTCCACATTGAACCAATGCCTAACCGCCTAACCTTACAAAGTTGTGATGATTTGCTATGCGGCAGGCGAAACCCAAGTGGCACCAGCCAATCAGCCAAATGGGGAAATTCCTACCTGTACCCTGTCCCAAGAACAGATGATCCACGACGGCATAGCAAGATCATAGCAAGACCCTAAATATAGGGAGGGTGGGCGGGTGATCCGATGCCCGAGGCGAAAAAGAGGAAGCTCGACGCAACGTGCAGCAGTATATAAAGGTCTCTCGGTTAATGCATGAAAACAATCCCATTGGCCAGATTTACCCGAGCCACCGAGGGACCACCAATCGGGTTGTTGTGGTGATCCAATCACTCCCACCCACAGCAGCAGTGAGGTCAATCTTGACGATCTCACCGCAACGCGTGCTCTCTGGGAGGAGGACACGATTTCTGGAGCAGAATAAGTATATTGTGTACATCAGCAAATGTTGATCAGAGAGGAAACAAATGAGTCAGTGGCTCATAGGAACTGCAGAAGCCTGCTGTTAATGCACCCGGTATCCCCCAAAGGGGGGGGGGGCAATTGGGGGAAGGGAGTATACCAACAGCCTTCTGATATTGGTATGTGAAATATTTCATTTCCCTTGAAATAGTTGTATGGTGGGGGAGGGGCAGAGTAACTAAGTTATGGGATACTTCCATATTCAGACTACAATGTAAGGGATTTCTTTTTGCATCAAGAATTAAAAATAATAATAGCAAGGGCACGGTGATAATTCCATCAGCACTCAATAAACAATTACAGTACAGCATGAATTCCTAGCATTAGTTATAGGTAACCATGTGTGACTCAATTAATAATTCAGTTTACACTGATAATATTTGTATCTGAATGTGGCATGAAATGAATTTGTGTTAAATCCAAACTCTTCTGATTTATTTGATTGTTAGGTTTAATGAAAGGGATGCATTGAAACCCTGTGTGTGGTAGGATTACAAATGCAGTGCTACTTGAGAGGCTCTCCTCCAGGTTAAAGGCTGTAGGTTTCCCAGAACTATCTACAAACAGGCTCTCAGTTTCAATTGGCAGCTCTTGGACTGTAACCCTATATGTGATAACCTAGGAGTTAGCACCCACTGAACTCAGACACTGAGTAACCATGTATATGATTGTGTTGTTATGGATTGTGTTATGGATTGATTGATTGTGTTGGTTGGTTGGTTGTGCTGTTGTCACTGAATAAAACTAATTTTAATAGGTGCAATATAATTAATTAATGATGCTAGAACTAACTTCGTTGACATCTGGTCTGAATTATTGTAACTTTTTGAACCTTGATTTACGTTTTCTGTTTCTGGTATCTCTGGTGGCCCATCTCTACTCTTTCTCCTTGTTTGGATCAAAGTAGATGCACTGCTAAATACTAGGTGCATGGGGCAATTTTCACCAGGACCATAATGTATGGGGAGTAGAGGTTTGGTTCTTCCCTCTCCAGCCTCAATCTGGATTAAAACAATGGAATCATGGGATTGTAGAGTTGGAAGAGACCACAATGGTCACCTAGCCCAGCTCTGCATCATCCTTGCACTTGTAAGTAGCCTTAGAAAAAAGCTCCTATTATTGTCAATACAGGTGGAGTTTGTAACAGTGCATTTAGTATTGTATCAAAGTTGGCTTCTAAGGTGACTCCCTTCCTATGTTTGGTAGTCACATTGAATGTGTTTGGGTTTTGCTGCTGCAACACATGGGGGAGGCAGCTTGACAACACACTGTCCCAACTGAAGCTGCAGTGAAGGGATGCGGTTGGTGCTGTGGTCTAAACCACCGGACCTCTTGGGCTTGCTGATCAGAAGGTCAGCGGTTCGAATCCCTGTGATGGGGTGAGCTGCCGTTGCTCTGTCCCAGCTCCTGCCTACCTAGCAGTTCGAAAGCATGCCAAAAAGTGCAAGTAGATAAATAGGTACCACTGCGGTGGGAAGGTAAACGGCGTTTCTGTGCGCTCTGGCACTCATCACGGTCCTTCGTGTGCCAATAGCGGTTTAGTCGTGCTGGCCACATGACCTGGAAAGCTGTCTGTGGACAAATGCCGGCTCCCTCTGCCTGAAAGCGAGATGAGCGCTGCAACCCCATAGTTGTCTTTGACTGGACTTAACCACCCAGGGGTCCTTTACCTTTTTGCAGTGGCATGGCACGGAGGGGCACAGGGTTGGTTGCCCCAGGCACAAAATTGTTAGGGTGTGCAAAATTTCAACACCCGCTGTTGCATGTTTCCATCGCCGGGCTCTGCTGAAAATGGCTTCTGCATGCAAACCAGGTAGTGACCACTCCAGACAACAAAGCGACTGTTCTTTTCTTATGTCTGTGGCTGTGATGTCCTGAGTGACATGGGTGCCATTAGGCAGTTGAATGCGTATGCACGCTCTGTCGGTTTCCCTCCCTCCCTCCCATCCTCTGCACGGCCCCAGGTGCTGGCAGCCCATGATACGCCACTGGGAAGCTGTATTCTGTCAAAGGAAAACTGCTATTGGCTTTGGAGGGTAGGGGAGTTCTTCAAGAACATGGTGTGGGTAAAAGTATTCAACACCTCTCCTCACATGCCTCACATGACTGTTCCCTTACAGTTGCTGCTAATTAACAAAACAAAACAAAACAAAACAAAAAGCACAACAAAAACAGACATGGAATACAGTAATTTGTAGTTTTGTTTTACGTTTACGTTCATCAGGGTTCATAACTGGGTTCCAGGTAGTGTGGCTTGTGCAATAGTTTTATAGTAACAACAATTTAACTCATCCCACCTGGCTGGGTTGCCCCAGCCACTCTGGGCAGCTTCCAACACATATAAAAAACATAATAAAACGTCAAACATTAAACAGCCCGATTTTACTGTTTTGGATTCTAATATTCACGCACACAAACACACCCTTTAAAGAAAAATGTAATATGTATAAAATAAGACAGAATAATTCACTGTGTTTTGGGAAGCAAATAAAGAACAAACAAAAATGTATTACATGAAATGTTAAGAAATGGTAGTAGCAATTATGCTGAGCAGTATAGATTGTTTTGTCCAACTACTGAAAATAAATTATTTCTGTGGTGTGTTTTTTAACAACTACCATGTTATCATCCCCATATATAGTTATCCCTATTTTACAGATCAGAAACTGAGATAGAGAATGGCCTAAATTAGATCATGGCTTTGCTATTTGAAGTGGCGACTCCTCAACTCACAGTTCTGGGATCTTAACCACTTTGCTAGCTCTAGACGCTGAGGTTTGGAAAAGCTCCAGAGGAATGGAGTCTCATAGCTTTATTCAGTCACCCAGATCTGCAGTCTTCCAGCTTCTTGCTGTTCAGATTCCTGCCCAGATGGTCCAGTTAAGAGGCTGTCCTGCCGATCACAATAACCCATAAAGGGATTGTTCAAGGGCTACATTAACTGGAATCAGCACACTGAGTCTGTGTACACACTAACCCATTTGTAGAACAAAAAGGCTGGATGTCAGGGGACTGGAAGGGCCCCCTCCCTCCCCTGCGTTGAGTGGGTACCGCGAACCAGCGCCTGTTTTGGAAACAGATTCCAGTGACACGTCTGGGGGAAGCTCCGAAGAAGGGGAAGCAGGGAGGGTGCTCTCAGCAGCATCTCAGAGCCATCGCTCCGCACCAGGAAGGAAGAAGGGGAAAGGCAGAGGCTGCTTCCGTTTCCCGAGATGCTTTGGTAAACGGCGGGAAACCCAGCGTTCAACAGTTGGGACAACTGACAGTGACGGAGACTGACACATTTACGATATGCGGAGAGTTGTAAACTAATTAGTGAGCAATAAAGCTTTTATGGCTTAACCGCTTGGACTCTGCTTGGGTGCCTAGCTGAAACAGGAGCCCAGAGGGGCGCGACACTGCTTTTTTCAGTTCTGAACTGTTTATGCTCATCCTCAACATGCTGTTTTCAATCGAGATTGGTTTTAATTTTGCCGTCCACAAGAATGGGTTTAGCTACTTGGTATTCAAGGGGAGGGTTTTGAAATGTGTACATTATCCATGCTTTTTCTTCCCTGCACATGCCTCACTCAGGTGAATGAAAAAGGAACCACAGATTGTGATCTTGGTATGTGCTAACCCACAATATCATGGGGCAGGTATGGTTACACCCCCCACCATTGCTGGGACTGCCTATACAGTGGTACCTTGGTTCTCAAATGTCTTGGTACTCAAACAACTTGGAACCCAAACACTGCAAACCTGGAAGTAAGTGTTCTGGTTTGCGGACTTTTTCCGGAATCTGAACGTGCTCCGTTTTGAGTGTTACGCTTCTGATTTGAGTACCACACTTCCATTTTGAGTGCCACACTGAGGTCTGTCTGTTTTTGCTATTTATTTTACGTTTTTGTAGCTCTTTTTTGTGTGTGACTGTGTGGAAGCCAGTTCAGCTACTCATGGATTGATTGTGTGACTGCAGTACATTGTTTATTGCTTTCATTTTATGGACCAATGGTCTCGTTAGATAGTAAAATTCATGTTAAATTGCTGTTTTAGGGGTTGTTTTTAAAAGTCTGGAATGGATTAATCCAATTTGCATTACTTTCTATGGGAAAGTGCGCCTTGGTTTTGGAACACTTTGGTTTTGGGACAGACTTCTGGGATGGATTAAGTTTGAGAACCAAGGTACGATTGTATTTGTTGTTATCTGTTTTCAGATGGACACACTGCAGGGTAAACACAGAATCAATCCGCAATATTGCAGATTATTTTTAGAATTAACCAACTTCTCAAGAAGCACTTTTCAGGGGCGAAAATATATAAGCAATAAATCTAGATTGTACATGGGGAAAAACAAGTACTCGGTCCCCACTGATTCTAGAATAAAATGTGTGTATGCACCCTGATTTATCAGAAAGCTATAGGAAGGCAGCCCAAGCTATAGGCCACAATGCAACATGTTCTTGGGGAATGCAATCTGAACATGCTCTTTCCCTCCCGCATCACAAGCTGTGGCATTTAGTTCTATTTGAGGTTCCAAACAATTTTCAAGGGATATCCATGTTTAGTTTAGTATGTTGTGGTATCAAAGCCTTCAGGCCATCAAGGTATGAATGATAGTTTTCAAGTCAAAACTTGAAAGAAATAAACCCTGCTGGCACATTCTTCACACACAGGGTGTTACCATGTTTTGGAGCAGGGACACACTTTAATCCCCACACCCTGGTGCTGTGCCTTTTCCTCAAACAACATTTGTCTGAAGTGAAAACCCAACCCAACCCAAGCTACAAAGAATCTGAATTAATGGATATCCTGATTATGCAAAGCAAGCAAGACCTCTTTTTCCCATCTCTTCTCCCTTTCTGTCTCTCATATGATCTAATTTTGTGTAGGTGACAATTTTGTCTCACACAGAACATTTTTTTTAAAAGAAATGATTATTTATTCTTTTCTCTAAGAGAATGTTGTGAAATAACTGATTCATCAATTTCTCTCCATAATCCAAATTTTAGTTCATGGTCTGTGCATAAATTTTCTCTCTTGTCTCGATAAATTTTCCCAAAAGATGTTTGAATAAATATTTGAACAGTGCATTATGTGGCGTTAGTAAATCAGAAAACAGCAAAATGGCAGCTTCGGCATAGTCTCTAAATCCTGTTTTCACTGGCTCTGTATGCAAAAGAATTATATTAAATACACTTTGGGTGAAGCAGGGTGGAGTATGCTAGCCACATATAGAAGCATGGTGCTTACAGATGTATGATTTATCAGTGGAATAGCATTTAAAGCTCATGAGTGCTTACTGGTTTTGAAAGTTTTAGCTTTCAGATTTCATTGATCAGGGGTTCTGATGTGTTTTTCCACTTTCTTTGCCTCCTCCCCCAACATGCTAAAGTTCTGTCTAAATGAGCTGCAGTGATCCAGGGCTGTTAAAGGCTCAGTATGTTGCTTTCTGCAGACTTAATGCATCACTATCCCCTTGTTGTGTTTCAAGAAGGCCTAGTTTCGAAGTAGGGTGGCTTAGGAAGTCAGATTCTTCCCCCCCTGACATGATCCAGATTGATTCCCCAAATCCTTTTTTGAAATGAGGCTACAGCCGCATCATCATAAGATAAACCACCCTGGATTTCAGATTTCTTTTTGACATTCTTTAACTGAGACAAAGAGAGTAAAATGTGTTCTGTAAGGAAGAAAGGAAGGGTCATAACAGACTCGAGAACTGGCATCTGTTTTGCCTGTCTTATCCAAGAGATACCCAATTCTCAATAGGTTTTATTTAGATGTAATGATATGGCATTGCCTCACCTATCTGCAGTGGTAATCAGATTGTTGCATCTATCTTGATAAAGCAATCAGAACACAACAAAGAATAGTGAAATTCTGATGCACAGATCATCCAATTATCATCATTATCATCATTGTAAGTTTGAATTTGTCACCCTGAGGTCCCAGGGTGGGTTACAACAATTAAAAATACAGCATTAAAAAGGTTTAAGCAGCTTACAATAACAAAAGGGTGAGTCCTTTAAAAAAAGTATGTCTCAAATGCCAGAGGCAGGGTAAGAAGGTGTGTCTTCAGGTGTGTATTTGCCAAAAACTGCATGGTGAAGTTGCCAGACTCCTCTCTGTGGGGAGGGAGGTTCACAACTTTGTTGTTGTTGTTTAGTCGTGTCTGACTCTTCATGACCCCATGGACCAGAGCACTCCAGGCACTCCTGTCTTCCACTGCCTCCTGCAGTTTGGTCAGACTCATGTTGGTAGCTCCTTCATGAATCACTGCCTTGTCGTGGCGAAGGGGCTTGAATAACTCAGAGAAGCTATGAGCTATAATAATAATAATAATTTATTATTTATACCCCGCCCATCTGGCTGGGTCTCCCCAGCCACTCTGGGCGGCTTCCAAAAGAACATTAAAATACAGTAATCTATTAAACATTAAAAGCCTCCCTAAACAGGGCTGCCTTCAGATGTCTTCTAAAGGTCTGATAGTTGTTGTTCTCTTTGACATCTGAAGGGAGGGCGTTCCACAGGGCGGGCGCCACTACCGAGAAGGCCCTCTGCCTGGTTCCCTGTAACTTGGCTTCTCGTGGTGAGGGAACCGCCAGAAGGCCCTCAGCACTGGACCTCAGTGTCCGGGCTGAATGATGGGGGTGGAGACGCTCCTTCAGGTACACTGGACCGAAGCCATTTAGGGCTTTAAAGGTCAGCACCAACACTTTGAATTGTGCTCGGAAACGTACTGGGAGCCAAACGTACTGGGAGCTATGCCGTGCAGGGCTACCCAAGATGGACAGGTCATAGTGGAGAGTTTTGACTAAACGTGATCCACCTGGAGAAGGAACTGGCAAGCCACTCCTGTATCCCTGCCAAGAAAACCCCATGGACAAAGACAACAGGCATATAAAAGTTCACAACTTAGGAGCTGCCATAGTGTCTTTTTTTTCTGAGAGAGAGAGAGAGAGGAGGAGGAGGCAGGCAGTGGACAAACACATGAAGTGGAAGCAAAAAGTGAATAATATTCCAAAGTCATACATCAAGCCAAACACTCACCTATGATTATAAACTAAGATTCCTAAATATGCTCACTATTCAATGGACCGTTGATTCTCCACATGCTGTCAGGCACCCAGTATTGTTCCTTGGCAACCTCAGATGGAAATGCCTCAGAAGCCTGAAGTAGTTGAATGACTTGCTCATTTTTTTCTGCAGAAAAACCACCTTTTGCTCCGCTGAGGCAAATCACATACAATTTACTTTAAACCCCATTTTCCTGCCACAGTTGTGCTTTCGCAGTAGCCGAGGCCACTTGTAGTAGCAGTAAACAAGAGCCTCAAACGGATTTCAGCCGTTTTTCTAACGCTTGCAAGGACAGCATGCTTGTCACATGAAATTGCTAGTGACAGTTGATGAGGAGGACATAATGTGGTGAGATGATTAAAAAGCACACCTGTGATCATATTATCAATAAAAATTAAAATGGGCTGTTTCAACTGGCTTTCTGTGCTGTCATATAGTTCTCACAACTTCCGCGGTAATGAAGCATTTATGCAGTTAATCATGCTTTCACGAATACTTGCCCTTCGTCCCTTATTATAGTATATATGCAGTTGTTAACACCATCCAATTTGTTGCATGAATGCTAAAGCGTTCTAGTTCTGCAGGTGTGGTAGGATGCATCATCTAAAACCTATAAAGAAACAAAGGCAGTATCTACCCTCAGTTTGCTTTTTTGTTAAATGAATATAACCTGGTTAAAAGTTTCACATGTGATGTCTTCCAGCTGCATATAGCAAAATCAACAGCAAAAGGAAATCTTACGAAAACAAGTTTGCATCATCCGGACGACCTTGGAAATCATATGGTACAGAAAAGATTGAAACCTTAGCACATTTAAACATTTAAGAGCTAGGAGCTATTATTGTAAAAAGCTTTTCTGAACAGATGATGCTGATGATGAAATTTATTATCTGCACTTCATCAACAGGTCCCAGGGCAGGCTACACTAATCTAAAATTAAAAACAGTTTGAAGTTTGTTTTAGTTAGCAGAGATTTTGAAGGCCCTTAAGCAGTTAGAATTACTTGTTGGAAGTGCCAAAATTAGAGAAGGTGTCCTTATGTTTACTCATGGTGGGGATAAGATGGAGAAGAAGAAGAAGAAGAAGAAGAAGAAGAAGAAGAAGAAGAAGAAGAAGAAGAAGAGTTTGGATTTGATATCCCGCTTTATCACTACCCGATAATAGCCAGGTCGCATGACTTCTGTTGTTGGAAAAAAGTCTCCAAATACTATTGTTAGAGCTTTTGGACTACTTAACTTTTCAGAGTTAATATGCTCCTTGGAGAGTTATGTGATTAAGCAGTCTGCAAAACTTTCTAAATAACAAGTGAATGAAATCATTAAAATCAAAAGCACATTAAGGACTGGGAAGACCAAATCCACTTTCAGCCATGAAGCTTACTGGGTGGTCTTGTGCCATCCACAACTTCTCAGCTAGCCTAGCTCACAAAGATACTATGATGATAAAATGGGGAAAGACACACACAGCACTCTCAGCAATTTGGAGGAGGTAAATAATAAAGGTAGTAAAGGTAAAGGGAACCCTGACTGTTAGGTCCAATCACGAACGACTCTGGGGTTGTGGCGCTCATCTCGCTCTATAGGCTGAGGGAGCCGGCGTTTGTCCGCAGACAGCATCCGGGTCATGTGGCCAGCATGACTAAGCAGCTTCTGGTGAACCAGAGCAGCACACGGAAACGCCGTTTAACTTCCCGCTGGAGCGGTACCTATTTATCTACTTGCACTTTGACGTGCTTTCGAAATAAATAAAACAAATAAAGGTAGTAAATAATAAAATACATTTATGGATGTTTTCAAGTGTGTAGGCTAAAGTGACTTTTTAAATTAAAATGACAATTAAAGCCTACACTTCTGCAAGTACATTCAATTTTTCTTCCATTTTCTATACTATTAACATTAACATATATTTCTTTTTGTCTTCATGTGTGAAAAGGATCCAACACCTTTTTAAAGAGAGTCTTTCCTGTCACTCAAAAAGCACTCCATCGTGAGCTTTTGAAACGTATAATTAAACTTCTTGGTGGAAGCAGGCTAGGGCTTTTGGTGTCTGAATTTTCAAAGTTTAGACTGTGAAGCTGCACTTCCTGGTATCTTCAGTTAATGATTCTGAATCTATTAGGACTGCTGATACCACAATGCCATTTTACAAATCTATGGTCTGACTGCATTTGAAATAATGTGTACAGTTCTGGTTGCCTCATCTCAAAAAGCATATTGTAGAGTTTGGAAAGGTTCAGAAAAGGGCAACCAAAATGATCAAAGGGATGGAGCAATTCCTCTGTGAAGAGAGGGTGGTGTTAGGGACTTTTCAGTCCGGAGGAAAGGCGAGTAAGAGGAAACATGATAGAAGTTTATAGCATTCTGCATGGCATAGAGAAAATGGATACAGCAAAGTTTTGCTCCCTCGCTCATAAAATGGATGGTCATTCAATGAAGGTGAAGGGTGGGAGATTCAGGGGAGATAAAATTATGCACTGCATAGTTAAACTATGGAACTTGCTCCAATAGGAGGCAGTGATGGCCACCAAAGGATTAGACAAATTCATAGAGAGTAAGGCTATCCATGGCTACTAGCTGTGGTGGCTATGCTATGCGATGCATGATCAGAGGCAGAAAGGCTTCTGAATATCAGTTGCTAGAAACCCTTTCCCCACACCCTTGACTGTTTCCAGGAGATAGCCATATTGACTATCAACTGGAACATCTGCAGGCCCTATGAATTCTGATCCAGTCAAAAGACTGTAGCCATGCTTAAGGCCCATTGAAGCCAATGGGACAAATCTGTCATGGCTCATTTGCGGAACCGAGACATGACTCTGTTTCTCTAATTTGGGAACCATAGCATAGATTAGGTATGTTCAAGAGTGCTACAACTCTGAACAAAGGGACCAACTAGATACAAAATTTGGCATTTGGGTAGCCCTGCAAGATAACTGCATGGCTGACACAATGTCTAATTTGGCCCTAAGAGCTATTCACTTATGAGGTTAGCTGTGTCTAATAAATCAACATAGTCACAGGGCTTGTCTGATTTGCCCAGTGAGACTCTCTAATGTTTTCCACATTGCAGTAATGCTCAGAGAGAATTCCTGCAGATTTTTTATTAGTGTTTGTGGAGTGCCTTTGGAAAGGTGCAATGCGAATAAAAAAAATATTGCTATACTCTATATTCCTATCTTTTCTGGATTTCACGAAATCCCTTCATTATAGTGCCCTTTTAAGATTTTCCCAGTTAACCTTTGTCTCTTCCCTCACATAAATATCAAACAGTGCTATGGGGAAATGTTACAGGGTCTGAATTCTCAGTTATCTATGAACGGTAGGAGCGCCACACTAAAATACACTAAAATATTTTTAAACTTAGGCTCTTTCTTCTTCTTTTAATCTGCCAGGTGTCACTTGCTTCAAAGGTGCAAGTCTTGTGTTATGCTGTAATGTAAATAAAATGAATATGGAGAAATATTTAACAATATTGGAAATCATACAAGCTATATAAATATTACCCTTAAACTTAAGTGAAACTACATACTGATTTATTGAGGGCACAGTTAGATGTGACACAGGGTCACAGGAGACCCATTATTAGGACTTCCTGTAGTTTCATTTTAATGAATAGCATCCATGACTGAGGTGTTAACCCTTTCCCACCTTGACATTATTAGGACCTGTTGTTGTTTTAATTAATAGCATACAGGAAGGGAACATTACCCCCTTTCCACCTTGACATTGATCTTATTAACATTTCACACACACAAACACCAGTACAGCTTCTTGTCAAGGGCACAAGGGACCTTAGGTATGCCTCTGGTTGGGGGTGGGGCAAGGCCCTCTCAGCACATCAGCTCTAGAAGGCTAGAGATGCTCATGTGCAGGGGTGCCAACATCAATAAAATATTGTGGGGGGCCAGGTAAGTCCCGCCTCACATAATCTATCACATGGCACAGTGCACACACACCATTTGAATGGGAATGCCCATCAACTTTGTGGGGGGGAGACCCCCTCAAATATTCTATTGTGGGGACTGAAGCCCCCACGGCCCCTAGGAGTTGTCTCCTATGCTTGCGTGAGATCTCTCAGGAACTCGGGCGGCCCATAAGATCTCACAAGAGCATCCCAGAACCATCACAATGAATGGACCTTGCTCCCCCAGCAAGCCAGAGAACTTAAAAGTTATTTTGTGTGCCAGGGCTCACTCAGCATACTGGTCCAAGAAGACTAGGGATGCCTGCATGGAGGCAGTTTGATGCTGTTTGAGGTCAGATTTATTGGCGCTGGTCTCAGTTGTGTAAAGGTGGTTATTGGGTTATCGCTTAAAGTACTAATGAAGGATTTTAAAGCTTTGGTGTTTTTTTTAAAAAATGAATTGATTCTTTGAGCTTTATTTTTGTGCACTGGAATCCTAACTGATGAGGGGCAGTTAACAAACTGAAATAAGAGATAAATAACAAGCAACAGTATTCTTAATCGTTATACTTGAAAGCAATATATATTAATTTCAGGGCTATAATAAGTTAACCTGTATTTTTCCAGGCAGTCTCAGTTGGGTTTTGTATATGGTAACAAAATGCGTTCATGGTGTTTTCCATATAAATATCAATTTACTTATGGTTCATTTTCAGTGGTGCTTGTTGCGTTTATAACTGTGGCTAGTTTAGGTACCATTTGCCCAGCTCATCTGTTCAAACATATAGCAGTTGCTCCATCATTAAAACAATTCACTTTTTTTTTGTTATGAAGTGCATTTTAAAAATATTAATCAGAGGAGTTAATTAATTGAACAGCACCTATAGACTTCCTGTCAGAATTGCTTTATAAATGCAATAAATTCTGTAGGCAGCTTTCCTGAAATGTTGCTGGTGGGGTGGAATCCTATAGCAGATGACCTAAGGCATACAAGCTCTATCCAAAATCTTTACTTAATCCTGCTTTAAACAGGGATCAATCTGGTGTGCACTTACGCAATTATTTTAAGTCCTTGCACCCCAATCAGCAAGCTAATAATTTGGATAAATGGTTCTCTGAAATAACACATGTAATATTCACACTCCATAGTATATTTATTTAAGGCAATTTTTTTTAAGCGTAGCAGAAAAGCTCCAAGAGTCACTTACATGAGATCATTATAAAGAAGTCAACCCCTGCCTACAAGCAGGCATAATATCCCAGGAACCCTGTGAGGAGGTAACATGGGCTGGGAGACATGAGATTAAGAACTGAGATTAATGAATCCTGGCCTCCACTGTCCATGGTCCACATCTGGCACTCATATTGATTACATGACACTGGCGCCATTGTTAAGTTGACCAGAAATCTGGCATGGTCAGCAAATGATTCTCTGAAAGTTGTCCTCCAAACCTTAGGGATTTGCCTTGCGGATTTGTTAGGGATTCCCTCCTTCCATCCATCCTTCCTTCCTTCCTTCCTTCCTTCCTTCCTTCCTTCCTTCCTTCCTTCCTTCCTTCCTTCCTTCCTTTTATATCCCACCCTTCCCCAGGCCATGTAGCATCTGCTTGAAAAACCAAAGCCCAAGAACATTTTAGTAATGAACAACTAGTTCTGCAGTTCTTAGGATGCAGTGCCAGTGATTTGTTCCTTCTCATGCTGAAAAGGATAGGTTTCTATTCCTAAACTGTCTTCACAATTAAGACATATCTTTTTTTTATCTGAACACAGTGTGTTTCTTCCCAAGAACCCTCCATTCATGTTCTCCTTTTTTTTTAATGTTGCATCTGTGTTATTCTCCTGACGCTGCACTCTGATATAAAATTTGTGAAACATCTCAGGCAAGAGTGTCACAGTTTGTTTATTTTTACAGTTATCTTGTTGATCTTTTTGACAAAGTAGAGGTGTTAGACTTGCTAGAAAGCTTTTACCTGACACCTTGAAAACCACCTGCTGAAAAGAAACCCATGGTTTTCTTTCCTGCTCAGATGAATCTAAAATAAACCTGAAGAAAGTACCAGGATTTATCTGACAGCAAAAAAGAAAAAGAAAAATGAAAGATAGGTAACCACTGAAGTTGTTCATCCTTGAAAATAAATAAAAATGAGATGAACTCATATGAACATTGTTAACTTTAGGTGAGCAGAAAATAATCTGTGATTCAGCATGCTATTACTGTATTATACAGACTCCTGTGCTTAATTATGAGAGGATTAATAACCTTGCCTGCTTCCTTCAGAGATTTGTTGATGTTTGGATATGTTTTTTTGAGGGAAACATCCTGGAATTATCTTGCAAACCTATTATTCCGTGATATTGAAATCTGGGGAAAATCTATAAAACCAATCAAATCTGCTAAAAAATTGTGGGTAGAAGGTGTTCACTCAAATCATATTCTTCTTTGTAGATGGATGAAAACTTAATTAAGTTCATGATAGAAAAATATGAAGAAGCTGGGAAGCCCAGCCAGATGGGCGGGGTATACATAATAAATTATTATTATTGTTATTATTGTTGTTATTATTATTATTATTATTATTATTATTATTATTATTATTATATGAGGGCATGAGACCTGCAAGAAAATGTTGCAGTGCACAATATAACTCCTTATACTTATTCAGACCATTTGTCTATCTGTCCCAGTATGAAATAAAGTCGTACCTTGGTTCTCAAATGTAATCCATTCAGGAAGTCTGTTTGACTTCTGAAATATTCGAAAACCAAGGTGTGGCTTCCAATTGGCTGCAGGAGCTTCCTGCACTCAAGTGGAAGACGCGTCGGACGTTTGGCTTCCGGAAAAATTCGAAAACCGGAACACTTACTTCTGAGTTTTCAGCGTTTGGGAGCCAAAATGTACAATTACCAAGGTGTTTGAGAACCAAGGTACGACTTTCAAGCTTTTAGGCAGGAGTCTTTTTCAGCCCTACTAGGAGATCCCTGAGATTTAAATTGTGATGCTTTGTGTGCAAAGCATGAATCTACAACAGAGCTATAGCCCATCTTTCAAAAGGGAGAGATATTCCCTATTTAACACATGCATCATATCCTCATACCATTGGCATTATAGTACTGTGAGCTGACCCAAAGAGCACATTCAGGGACTTGTAAATATAGGAGGAGGGGCCAACTTTCTGATATTGACATTTCATCATTTTTATAAAAGGAGATTTTTTGAAAACACACACACACACATACCACAACAATGAAAAATTCATTATTATAAGGCACTCTGTTTTTTAACTTTAATTTTCAGCTATATTAGCATAAAATATTACACAAAATGAATATTCATGTCCAGATGCATGACAGATGAATGCAGTCATTTTATCCTCTAGGTTGTTCTGTCAAAGTCTATACGGTTTTACATATTGACTTTACTGATTTGGATTTTTTTGTGAGCTGAACAGTTGTCATGAAATAAGAACCTACGGGTATAAACATAGATACTGCTGCCTCATGCCACATTTAGTCATCATGTTGACTAAAAGAAGCTTACACCCTAACCCTGAGACACATGGGGGTTGTTTTTGTCAGTATCAAAACACAAATTATTCCAGCAATTCTTTTCTGCTATTCAAAATCAGTGATGAGCTGAAAAGAGGGGAATTGTTAAATCCCCGCCAAAAATGCCACCCCATTTGGGCAATTTTTTGCCCTAGAGTATGAAACTGCTAAAATAAAGGTGGGTGTTGGGGGGGGGGCGATAGGAAACATGTATCCATTGCTGAGGCTGTAATGCTAATATTTCATTTATCCCATCAAGCTGTGCAACTACATTTAGGGAAGATGTGGATGGTAGTGAACATTTGGGTGAACACCTGAATCAACATTCCACTGAAAGTAATTGCAGGTGGATAGGTAATGGTAAAGGACCCCTGGACGGTTAAGTCCAGTCAAAGGCGACTATGGGGTTGCGGTGCTCATCTCTCTTTTTTAGGCCGAGGGAGCCGGCGTTCGTCCACAGACAGCTTTCCGGGTCCTGTGGCCAGCATGACTAAACCGCTTCTGGCGCAACGGAACACCGTGACGGAAGCCAGAGCACACAGAAACATTGTTTACCTTCCCATCACAGCAATACCTATTTATCCACTCACGCTGGTGTGCTTTCGAACTGCTAGGTTGGCAGGAGCTGGGACAGAACAACAGGAGCTCACTCCGTCACAGGGATTTGAACCCCCGACCTTCTGATCGGCAAGCCCAAGAGGCTCAGTGGTTTAGACCACAGCGCCACCCACATCCCTTGCGGTGGATAAAGGGAAAACAAAATAAAAATAAAAAAATTCCTTCCAGTAGCACCTTAGAGACCAACTAAGTTTGTTCTTGGTATGAGCTTTCGTGTGCATGCACACTTCTTCAGATACTCATAAAGGGATGCACGTATGTATTCAGAAGTTGTTCACTGACATTAAAAGTAATGTGTGCCTGGATGTGCATTGCCATCTAAGTTCTTTTCAACTTTCTTTGCATAAGCCTGCAAAAGTGAACCAAGGTCAGGGCAGACGTCTTTTTCAGCGCAACGTTGGTGAGCAATGAAATGCTTGCATGATGCAACAAGACCGGGAAGTCGAAGGGTTGCCTGGGCGACAAGGATGCATTCCACCTCACCAATCGTAAGGGCAGTGGGGAATTTCCATTCTCTGTCATGGATATCATTGAAATCTGGCTATGTGGTGTTGCTGTGATACCATTATGTTGACTACATGCTCTTGTATTGGACAGAATCACACAATGAAGAAATCCTCTCAAGTAGAAAAAAGGTACTGAAGCAACAGGGATAAACAGTGGTTGTGAACAAGTGCAAAAAAAAAAGAAGAAGCAAAAAAGGGTGAAAGGCTGGGGTTTTGCTTGTGCCCCTGCCCCTGAAATGACAGTTTTCACAATGAAAACTGAACCTCATGGATTTTTAGTTCAGTACAAGTGGAAAGCTTTTGCCAATGCAGAGTGAAGGCAATTGGTCTTATGGGCTGGGATTACCCATGCATTCCTACCTATTTCAGTTGGTTTTGTTTGATCACCGTGATGTGATCATGTTGGCAAATCTGTTTTGCCATTCCATTCACTGTGTGACCCTCAACTGGTTGGAATCACCCATCAAAGCAAACAAATATTCAAACTTTCAGATTTTATGGACTAATTCTCATTTTGACATTGTAAAGACATCACTACAGTATATGAACATCACCTTATTTTTCTCTATAGTGATCTCCTCCCTCCCGCTTTCCTGCTTCCAATACTCTTCTAATTTGTGCTCCTTAAAAACTACAATGTCCCTTGTTTGGTAAATCTTAAGTCTTACCACAAAAGATGCAAAATTAGTTATATTGTTGTTACTTTTTTTTTTTTTTTTTTTTTGCTTTTTTCTGTTGTAAATGGGCCATGGGCCTTAGGTTCCAGTAGGCAATTCTCCCAGTCTTGCTTTCTATTACTTTTGCCCACTTAAGTAAATGCTCAAGATAGGGGAATGAGACAACTGAGACTCATGATTATTTATAGACAGAAATATACATATTTGGATCTTTGTTAAGAATTCTCTAGTGATGCTTGTAATTGCTGGCCCAATTATGAATTGAGTCATGAGAGTCCACCCATCACTTCTTGCTCTTTTGCCTAGAACCCACTCCTGGAGCATAGATGGTGTAAGACATTTAGCATAGAATCATAGAATCATAGAGTTGGAAGAGACCCCAAGGGCCATCCAGTCCAACCCCCTGCCAAGCAGGAAACACCATCAAAGCATTCCTGACAGGTGGCTGTCAAGCCTCTGCTTAAAGACCTCCAAAGAAGGAGACTCCACCACACTCCTTGGCAGCAAATTCCACTGTCGAGCAGCTCTTACTATCAGGAAGTTCTTTCTAATGTTTAGGTGGAATATTCTTTCTTGTAGTTTGAATCCATTGCTCCATGTCCGCTTCTCTGGAGCAGCAGAAAACAACCTTTCTCCCTCCTCTATATGACATCCTTTTATATATTTGAACATGGCTATCATATCACCCCTTAACCTTCTCTTCTCCAGCATCTTGCTTTGTTTCTGGATTCAACTTATTTCAAGGTATCTGAAGATATGAATGATGAATTAAATGCTCATTGATGTTTATGCGAAATTCTGGTGCTTCTAGAAAGGGGCTTAGGTGTAGACAATACTTAATTGCTCCAATTTGCAAACTTTTAATACCAAAATTATTTCTATACATTATTTGACCTAGCTTTGTTCTCTTGCAAGGAAAGATATTGTTGAAGCATCTCTGATTAAGAATGTTCATCAGTTGGGGCACGGTTTATTTATCATTCTAAAATGAAATGAAATAATTATTCCATGCTTTGGTTATAGGGTTATCTTTCCTGTTAATGTATATTTTATTGATTTTGTGAAAAGCATAAGCAAAGACTCAGCAGCTTCAGACATTACTGAAAAAGCACTGAAAGCAGAATGTGCAGTAATTTTTGCATTGAGATGCTTCTTCTAACATTCAAAGCAGAGCTTGTTTAGATTTTATCTGCCTCTGCAGCTTGCAGATTTTCCCTGCATGAAGCATCACTAAGAAGCACTGTGAGCCAAACCTGAAAATTATTTAAATATTCAGCAGGTGTGAATCAAGGTAATGTCTGAAGTCATCCGGTATTATTTTCTAATGTATGTAACAGGAATATCTCTTCAACAAAACAAAGCCAAAATCGCAGTTCTTTTCATTTGATCATTGGGGGAAATTATAAAAAAGTTAGTGCTGAATGAAACGGCCCCCAAAATTTGCCAACCAGTTCGTAAGTGGTGAATTTTGGAGGGTTAATTCTGTTGTTTTTAAAGGAGGGACAACTGTTTCAAGTATTTTTTGAAAGGAAGCATGCACCTCCTGTGAGCTACATAAAATCATTCAGGAGAGATGTGGTGGTTGCAAGCTGGAAGCACTGGCAGAGGAACGGGGGTGGGAGGGAGCGGGCCGCCCCTGGCACCACTATTCTGGTAGGGTGCCATTGTGGTGCCCCCCCAGACACGTGCCCTGCTCCCCTGCGCAGAGGGCACCCTGCCCCCAGAACATGTCACTCCCCTGCGGGCAGCGCGCCACGCCCCCGCAGGCAGCATACCACGCCCCCCGGATGCACGCCACACACACACACGCGTGCACCACACACCCCAGGGGTGCCAGCCACGCTCCCGCCTGCTCTCTGCCCCCGGTAGCGGAGCATGCAGCTTTGGTACTGGCTGGAAGCGGTCCACGTGAGAAAGGTTCTTTCCGCCCCCCTCTCTAGTTGGCACCCATCTGTCTCAAGAGCCAGTGTGGTGTAGTGGTTAAGAGCGGTAGTCTCGTAATCTGTTGAACCGGGTTCGCTTCCCCGCTCCTCCACATGCAGCTGCTGGGTGACCTTGGGCTAGTCACACTTCTCTGAAGTCTCTCAGCCCCACTCACCTCACAGAGTGTTTGTTGTGGGGGAGGAAGGGAAAGGAGAATGTGAGCCGCTTTGAGACTCCTTCGGGTAGTGATAAAGCGGGATATCAAATCCAAACTCTTCTTCTTCTTCAAGAGACAATGGAGGAGTGCGCCATCAGGGGTAAAATCAAGCCACTGGAAAATTACAGCACCTGCTGTGGCTGTAGAGACTGATACGGGAGAGACATGTTTTGTTGCAGCTGGGGCAGATGGAGGCATCCGGTTTCGTTGTTACAGATGAACCATGCACAGATGCGCTCCTCTCAGCCATCATTGCTCCCCTGGTCACTGCTGTGGATATACAACTTGACTGACTGTCTCCAGGCGCTGCAGTGGAAGGGATTACTGCACAGCAGGGTTAACGCTGCCAGCCTTCACATCATGTTTGCAGCTTAGGCTTCTTACTGCCATGCAAAGCCCCTCACCCCACTGAAACAGTTCAAATAATTTTGGGCCCCAATACAAAAAATAACAAAATGGGGCCCCCTCGATCAGGATAAGTTGGGTTTGAGCAATATTTGGCTCAGTCCTATCTGTAGTATAAGCCCCGTCAGCCTTGTCCAATATGGCCCGTGGTCATTGGGTACCTAATTCCTGCTGTAGAAGTAGCTAGGGAAAAAAACATTTGTACATAAGCATTATGCACTTTCTATAGAAAGTAATTTCTATAGAAACACACAATTCTATATTTAACTTAACCAGAGAATATATTATGCAAAGCTTTTCTATGAATGTTTAAGTACAGAAAGATCTTTAGTCTTGCTATGCTAAAACATTGCAACCTTGCAGAAGTTAATAAAGGTTCCTCCTCTAAAAGAAAGGCTGGGAGCTTTTCTAGAGTTTAAAAAAACCCACCAGTATTGGAAATATCTAATGCTTGGAGATGCTGCCTATTAAGCCGGCTACTGGTTTGCTGGTTTATTTGTTGCATTTATATCCCACCTTTTTCTCCAAGGAGCTCAAGGCATCATACATGACTCCTCCCCGTCTGGTAATTTAAGCTGGGAGGCATTGATTGGTCCAAGATCGCCCAGTGAACTTCATGGCTGAGTGGGGATTTGAACCCTGGTCTCCCAGATCCTAGCCTGAAACTCTAACCACTATATAGCATTGATTCCTTCTTCATCTCAAACATTAAACTAGCTAACTGTTTTGGAGGGGGCAGTTGTGAGATATGGCAACAATAGCACAGGCTAGCAGTGCATACCCTCCAACATTTCTCTGATGGCTTCCCATTTCTGGGATAGCTTCTCTAAATCAGGGACGTCCCTGGGAAATAGGGACACTTGGCTGGTCTGGCAGTGGAGACCTCCTTCCTTCACATCTCCTCCTTTCCCTCATAAGTATATACTTTAACAATTTTGGATTTAATAATTTGTAGATACCTTTTGAGAGAGAAGGCAGTCAGCTTTTAAATCCAGCTGTTCTTTGTTTTGTTTAAAAGGCAAAAGTCTAACAATTAAATAATCACAGAGGATAGACCAGAATATTCTTCAATATACTTCAGTTCAATCTAAACGCCTGTTAAAGCTGTCAGATTCGGTTAAAATGATTTCAGACACTGCAGCCATTAGAAGAATTTCTTAATGACATTTCATTTTCAACATTTTATCTGCATTGTTACATGCAAGCACATACGCAGCAAGAAATTGGTTTTAAACTGGGACCTCTGCCCCCTTTTAACCCCCAAATTTAACGAAAGCTGTGGGCTTTGTATAAGTCCCCATTCACACACTTCTAAGAATGCTTTGGTACTAATGTGCCAAGAATTCCAAGAAGGGAGCAGGCTTGACTGTTGCGTGTCGAGGTCCCCGAACCACCCCTCAAATAATTCACACATCAGACAGAATTTTGTTTTGGTTTTTGGCATGATTTTGGCCACAACTTTATTAAAATACAAACAATGTGAGTAGTTGCTTAGGCATTGGTTAAGACTATCTGTCCCACAGGGGGCAGAACTGACTACCGTCAGTAAGGGGAAAACCTTCTGGAGAGATAAAGGGAGCCGGGTGGTCTGACCCTCCCCTCTCCCCTCAGGCTCCCAGGGCTCTTGCATGGCCCTAGCCCCCGACCAGGGGTTCGGACAAAAGCATATCGAGTCCCTGGATTCCTTTAACGGAATTCCCCTAACACCAGCATCAATTGGAGGGGCAGATGCACTCAATCTTAACCCCTCCTCCAACCAACATAATAACCAATTCCTAACCGCCAACCTTACAAGTTGTGACTATTTGCTAAGCAGTAGGCGAAAACCAGATGGCACCAGCCAATCAGCCAAATGGAAAAATTCCTACCAGGCCCCTGCCCCAACAGCAGACGACCCCATGACAGGCATAGCAAGGTCAACGCAGAGGCCTAAAATATAGGGAGGGAGGGCAGGTGATCAGAAGCACGCAGCCAAGAGGGGGATCACGTTGCAAACCCACCAATATATATCCGCTGGGCTGTCCATCAATAAATTGCAACATACAATTCTCCCCAACAACACCCAGGGTCCAATCACAACAGTGGCCATCCATACGATCCTGCCCAGCACCAGAGGGGTGACTTGCTGGCCCCCACCACAACACGTGCTCGCCATGAAGGAGAACACGCTTTAATAAATTGGAAACAGCCAGTGACCCTACTCTAGCTTCTTGCCCCAAGTTGCCCCAATTGTAACAAACTGATGTTGGCACCTCACCCACTACTTTGGAACTTGAAAACCAGCTCAATCGTAATCGTAATATTCTATGGTCCTTAGGACTGTGCAACAGTTAGATTTTTTTATAAAAATGTCAAGATCGTAAGAGCTTTCTAGAATTATTAGCTTCCTTATTTCCATCACCACTAACTTAATAGGTAAAGGTAAAGGACCCCTGGACGGTTAAGTCCAGTCAAAGGCGAAAATGGGGTTGCAGCGCTCATCTCGCTTTCAGGCCGAGGGAGCCGGCGTTTGTCTACAGACAATTTTCTGGGTCATGTCGCCAGCATGACTAAACCACTACTGGCGCACGGAGGACCATGAAGAGTGCCAGAGTGCACGGAAACGCTGTTTACCTTCCTGCCACAGCAGTACCTATTTATATACTTGCACTGGTGTGCTTTCGAACTGCTAGGTTGGCAGGAGCTGGGACAGAGCAACAGGAGCGTGCTCCGTCGTAGGGATTCGAACCCCTGACCTTCTGATCGGCAAGCCCAAGAGGCTCAGTGGTTTAGACCACAGCACCACCCATGTCCCTCGCTACCTTTTACTAACTTAATATATTCATCTCACACATGCACTATGTTAACCAGGCAGGAATAAGACCTGGCATGCCCATGTAGAGTGTAGGGAGGCTCTTGGAGACTTGTGGCATTTTTGTAATATTTGTCTGTTGATCTAGAAATATACACATTGAAAACGAGAGAGCAAATAATCGCCCTGGCACACATTGTTCATCTTTAAAGTAGCAGCAGTTCCCTCCAAAACAAACACCATATGCTCAGAAGCTCCAGCCAGCTGCAAAGCCTTAAGACTTCTGTCTCCATTTCTGGCTACACTCTACTTCTGACACCAGAGTTCTTCACTCACCATTTAATATGATAATGCAAATTCTATTAAAATAAAATTAAAAAAAACCCCCACACACCATTCCCCACCACATTAAGGTTTGGATCACACATAGTTCAGGCACATAGGTTTTCTACCCAGGAGTCCAAACCTCAGAGGCGTAGCAAGCCCAGGCGATACCCGGGGTGGAATTTTTTATGTCACCCCCCCACCACTTTAATTTAAAAAATAATAATAAAAAAATTAAAAAGTGTCACCCCCCTCTGATGGTGCCACTTTGTGAGATGTGGGGGTTTTGTGTGTGTGTGTCTATTATCTCTTTTTTCCAATAAAGTTAAAATAAAAATAATAATAAATAATAATAATAAAAATTTAAAAAAAATTAAAAAAAATTAAAAAGTGTCACCCCCCCTCTGATGGTGCCATTTTGTGAGGTGTGGGGGTTGTGTGTGTGTGTGTCTATTATCTCTTTTTTTCAATAAAGTTAAAATAAAAAATAATAATAAAATTATAAAAAAATAAAAAAAATAAAAAGTGTCACCCCCCTATGATGGTGCCACTTTGTGAGTTGGGGGTTGTGTGTGTGTGTGTGTGTGTGTCTATTATATCTTTTTTTCAATGAAGTTAAAAAATTTTAAAAAATAAAAAAAATTACAATTTTTTTTTTAAAGCGTCACCCCCCTCTGGGGTGGAACCCGGGGCGCCCCGCACCCTGCCCCCCTTGCTAAGCCCCTGCCAAACCCTCAGGCTTATGCATCCTCTCCTACCATATAAATGAACGGTAATGTGTCCCAGGACATTTTTGCAACAATGCAAACACTATTGCCTATGCATATGGGCCCCCGTCATTATTTACAGGTTATATCCAGGAAGAGGGGTAGTTTATAACTTCAAGACTCTTCTCCCCTATGTCTTGCTGAACATTGCCATGTAGATAACCTAGCATTCTGGGCTCTGTGTGAACCTCCCCTTCGGAAAACTTAAGACATTTAGGTGTGTGATGTGTCTTATCAGCATTTTCTTTTTTCTTTTTAATAAAAAACAACAATTTACTGAAGTGGAGTAGTACCTTCTGAATCAAAGGAGTGCTATTGATTATCTATGAAAAGTTTCTCAGTTTTCCAGAGACTATGGATTTCAAAAGCTTGATGAGATTCTGTTTCCTTTGGTTAGAGACATGCTGAATTCGACAGAATCCTGTTTGAGCATTCTGTGAGCTCTTTCTGTGTTCCCATGCACAGTGGCAAAATGCACCCTGAATGGTTAATTCATTGGAAAAGATTAGTATGTTAATTTATACTATTTGGAATAATTTATACAGTGTATGTGTTGGTTTTAATTGGGCAAAAATTAAGTTTGTTTGATTGCCTTATAGCAGCTAAGAACTATTCGTGTTGAAAAATCCTCCCCTTATACAGCATTTTACTGAACTAATGTGACCACTAGAGTGCTGATTAGCAGTACAGGGAAAATCACTCATAATTTTGCTTTGCCCAAAGTTTAATTGGGGTTTTTCTTTAGAATCATAATAAATCAGTATTTTTGGTAGCAAAGTGATCCCGTTGCAATGACTGGTGACCCCCCCCCCAAACCTCAGAATTTAGTGGATGCCAAGCTTTGGTTAAAAACAAAAATAAAACCCATTTACAGCACCATCCTATGTTTGTCTGCTCAGAAGTAAGTCCCATTAACTTTGAAGGCGCTTACTCCCATGTAAGTATGCATAGAATTGCACCCTTATTTAAAATGCATTTAACTGAGTTGGAAATTGTGTTGCAGATTTAGGAATCTCTGCAGCTATTATCTGATAACTAAGAGTGTCATTAAGGTGATCGCTAAATTAACAAAGGGATGCCCACGGCTCATCTACACTTCTCTAGTGGCTGGAAAGCATGGATCTGAGGAGTTTCCCTCTTGTCCCAGACTTTCTAGGCGCGGATCTGAGTGGTTTTGCCTTTGCTTCTCAGAAAAACTGCTCTTTAGTGCTAAATCAGAACAAATGGCAATCCACACACACAACCTGATTGTCAATCATTCAGTTTCAGCACTAAATTTTATGTTTCTCCAGGGGGGAGCAATGGGGCAAATGGAGGTGTGGATGCCACCTCAGTTGTGAATTCCCATCCTAACTCACAGTGTCGGAGAGTGGTTTTGATGATGACAACACTTCAGGTGTGGGTTTAATAACAATAGAAAATGACAAGAACCGTTGTAATATCCTGCTAATCACACACCTGAACTGTTCTGTTGCGGAACTGGCTTTAGAGTTGTTGTTTTTAGCTCTGTTGAAGACAAATGCTTATAAATGACAACTGCTGAGGTTCCCCCCCCCTCAATTGCCTTCTGTTACTCTACAACCAGGTAAGTCAAAAAATGAAAACTATAAAGAAAAGATGATGTCTCTGAATCTATAGTGTCAGATCTGAGATCTTGCGTTTCCTTTTTCTCTTGTTTGCAGATGGTATCTAACAAATGGCAACAGAAATACAGATAATGCCACGTCCATAAAAACTGAGAAATAATTCTGTCAACATTTCATTGTGCTACCGTCTAAGTAGAACACATTTAATAAAGATCATGTGCTGATCATATCAAGGTGAAATGACAGCCTTCTATTTAAACATTCAAATTAATTTCTGTTCAGTTTAGATAATTAAGACTGCAATCCTATATACCAGGTGTGGGGAACTGGATCCATATGTATACTTACCTGGTAGCAAAAGCCACTAGACTCATTAGTAGTACTTACTTCTGAGTAGATGTGAATAGGATTTCATGGTGAGGCCACATACTTACCTTAGATTAAGCTCTACCAAATTCAGTGAGATTTCCTTTTGAATTGGCATCCATGAAAATTCAATGCTACACTGCCATACTGTGTATCTTGACTTGGGAGTAAAACCTATTGAACACAGTGGGACTGTGCATATTCATTTCAGTTCCTCTTGGTTTCTCATTTTTCCTATTCAATGTTCAGTTCTTCACATTCCCACATCAGGTTTCTTTGCACATTTCTGCAAAGCAGTTTTGCCTAAGATGATGGATTTTGTATGTTATTTTCACAAGTATATGCATTTTATGCATACTTTACAGTACTTGAAAATTGCATAGATGATAGATAGATAGATAGATAGATAGATAGATAGATAGATAGATAGAGATAGATAGATAGATAGATAGATAGATAGATAGATAGATAGATAGAGGCTTTGAATTTGAAGGATGGTTCCATTTCGTTCCATGTATTTTTTTGGAAAATGCAGAATAGTTTGATCTTCCTTTAAATGTGTCCTGAATCGATTCCCCCCACCCCCACCCCTAACTGTAAATTATATACCACATTCTCAGTTAATGTTGAATTGTGAGATCTAAACACGTGATGTTTTAAAAACAAAGAAACGATAGGCATACTTACATTAATTAAAACTTAAGTATCTATCATCCTGATTCACAGCTGATTTAGTTAAGTACTTTTATTCATTCTGACGTCATGCATCCATCTTGTGCCTGTCCCATTAACTTAAGCAGAACTTACCTTTAAATCATTATGCTATAGGATGGTAGGCTCAATTTGCAATCCAATCCATGTTTGCTTGGATGCAGGTCTCACTATCTTCCGTTGGTCTTCCATGCTCAGGACTGCAGCCTTATGGTACCAACCTAAGCACATTTACTCAAACATAAGTTTTGGTGGGTGGGATTCAACTATGTTTTGCTCGCAGTAGGCCCAATGAAATTAACTTCATGATTTTTAATAATTGTGGTAGGTTTACTCTGAGAAAACCCTGGTTGCTTACCACCCATTGGAATGGCGTTAAACATGCTCAACAACTGAAGTGGTTTGTTTAATATATACCGTGTATATATATATATATATATATATATATATATATATATATATATTCTTATTGTTGCTATTTCCCTCCTCCTCACTTCACAATTTACAAATACAGAGGAGAATCACCTAACGAAAAGTCACATAAAGAAACCCCAAACTCTTGAATTTTCAGAAAAGGAAAACAAGCTAGCAAAAATAAAAATAGTTTCAAAAAAAAGAGGGGAAAGAATGGACAAATCCAAAGTGCCTTGTGCCCTATTTTTTCCATTAGCTATAGCTTACTCTGTTGCAGGTTTTTGATTTACAGACTCAAATAGGCTTCAAAAATATAATAGAACATCTTTAATTAAATCCCAAAAACTCACATTCAGGGATAAATAATAATCCATCAGCTATTTCATTCTCTTACAGTACCCAAGAGGACTTGACAGTCTTAATCACTTCAGCCATTTATACCTTCATTTTAGCTCTATTTCAGTCAAGCCATTTAGTGGAGTTTATCTAAATTACAGTATCTTTTTTTATCACACGTCTGGAGCTGTAACACAGAAACTAATTTCTGGTGCAAAATGGAATATCTCAGAAGCACAGACATCAGTAGCAGAGGCGCATTAGAATGAAAAGTTACCTGTCACTAACTGATATTTGTCTCTGTAATGAGCTGAACCAGTCAGGAAATGTGACTATAATAAAATTAGGAGCCACTAGCAGCACAGCAGAATGCTAAGCATTAAGGAACATGACTTTTCTCGTGCTGTTGGTACCAGAGCCCTTCTGTGTAGTAAGCAGATTCCATTTCACTCATCTGACTGAAGTAGCTTATGCAAAGTGTTTTGGATAGCGGAAACATTGCCCAAAGACCAGGGGGAACCATCCTATCCTACATGGGCTCCCAGTACGTTTCCAAGCACAATTCAAAGTGTTGGTGCTGACCTTTAAAGCCCTAAACGGCCTCGGTCCAGTATACCTGAAGGAGCATCTCCACCCCCATTGTTCTACCTGGACACTGAGGTTCAGCGCCGAGGGCCTTCTCGGTAGTGGCACCTGCCCTGTGGAACGTCCTCCCACCAGATGTCAAAGAGCACAACAACTACCAGACTTTTAGAAGACATCTGAAGTCAGCCCTTTTTAGGGAAGCTTTTAATGTTTAACAGACTACTGTATTTTAATATTTTGTGGGAAGCCGCCCAGAGTGGCTGGGGAAACCCGGCCAGATGGGTGGGGTATACATAATAAATTATTATTATATTATCATTATATCAGCAGCTAATTTAACCGGAGCTGTATCAAGTCCCATTGGCTGCCCAAGGGAGATGGCCATGCCAGAAATATACTGGCCCAGACATCGGAATGGCAAGATTCCAATGCAAGAGAGGATGCACTATAGAACCACATAGACAAAGGGTTCTGACACCACATTCTGGAAGCAACATGAGAACGAGCTGGGAATTTCACACTGCTATTCCAGGCAGCTGCCAAGCCTGCTTTAGCGAAAAGATTTTCAACATTAACTTCGTTGGACTGGTCATGTTGTTCGGATGCCTAATTATCGTCTTCCAAAGCAACTACTCTATTCCAAACGTAAAAATGGAAAGCGTAATGCCGGTGGTCAACAAAAGAGATTTAAAGACTCTCTCAAGGCAAATCTATTTTTTTTTAAATGGTATAAACCCTGACAATTGGGAAACACTGGCCTGCACGCGCTCCAGTTGGGGAACAGCCTTTACCAAAGGTGTCATGGACTTTGAAGATGCTCAAACTCAGGACGAAAGGGAGAAATGTGCTAAGAGGAAGGCACATTTGGCAAACCCTCAGCATGATCAACTCCTACCCGGAAACCTATGTCCCCACTGTGGAAGGACGTGTGGATCCAGAATTGGCCTCCACAGTCACTTATGGACTCACTGTGAAAACTGTGTTTATGGAAGACAATCTTACTTGGCTACAAGTGATCGCTGAAGAAGAGAAGAAGAGCGAAAAGATAGGTCCTTAAAACAACTATTATCCTCATGGTGATGCTGCAGTTCTGGCCTTTTCTTTCTTCCACTATTAGGGCATCATTGCCTGGGGGTCAGGATTTGAACCCTGGTCACTCCCAGGTCCTACCTCTGACACTAACCACTACACCACACTGCCTCTATGCTCATAGCAGCCTTCCATCATAGACTCCCACAGCTTTTGGCAAAAGGAAAGGGCCATAGGAGCTTTCCATCCCACTTAGAAGAGAGAGGGCATAATCTTCTATGCTTAGGAACTGCATATGGATAAGTTTTAATTACCGTATATACTCGAGTATAAGCTGACCCGAATATAAGCCGAGGCACCCAATTTTACCACAAAAAACCTGGGAAAGCTTCATAGGAGCCACTGCCTGCCTCACTCGAGTATAAGCCGAGGGCGGCTTTTTCAGCACAAAAAATGTGCTGAAAAACTAGGCTTATACTCAAGTATATAGGGTATCTCTCTACTAAGAAAAATGTGTAACTGAGTCAGCAACTTTTTAAATATTTTTAATCTCATTGAAAAATATACTGCATTTGATTTGTCAAGACTCTACAATTGAACTTTGTTTAGTGGCCGTCGTTCTTGTAGAAATAAGTATGATCAAAACTTTGAAATAGGACTTTGTCATCTAAAAGGAAAATTCAGTGAGCACGGTTCTCATCTGAAAATGTTTGTGTGTGGGGTTTTTTAGTTGTTTTTCAATGCAGTGCCTTTAGGAAACAGTTCATAGGACAGGCCTTTAATATTTGTCAGGAGGCAGGTGGTGGAATGTTCTGCTAACGCTTAGCGCACTCATTAAATTTTACACTGCACATATGCATGTGCTTCCAGTGGTGCAATTAAAATTTATGCTTGTATTTTACATTTTCAGTTCTGTGCATCTGTCTTTCGTCAGCTGTATTGAAATAGAAAAAGCAAACAGCAAGGCAGTTGTAGCCTCTGCTTTGAATGGCCAATTCATATGACCCTGAAAATATGCTGAGATTTGGGATTATGGTGTAGGGTATAAAACAAAATAAAAAAATTCCTTCCAGTAGCACCTTAGAGACCAACTAAGTTTGTTCTTGGTATGAGCTTTCGTGTGCATGCACACTTCTTTAGATACACTGAGACAGAAGTCACCAGAACCTTATATATAGTGAGAGGGTGGGGAGGGTATTACTCAGAGGGGTGGTGGGAATGGGTGAAAGGCTGATAGCTGTGGTAAACCTGTTGACGACTGTTAACGACTGCAATTAGTCTTACAGGAAAAAGCAAGGGGTGAGAAGGTTAAAAAAGCTTTGTCATGTATAATGAGATAAGAATCCAATGTCTTTGTTCAGACCAGGTCTCTCCATGGTTTTAAACTTGGTAATGAGTTGCAATTCAGCAACTTCTCTTTCCAGTCTATTTCTGAAATTCCTTTGCAATAAGACAGCTACTTTGAGATCTTGTATAGAGTGTCCTGGGAGATTGAAGTGCTCTCCTACTGGTTTCTCTATCTTGTGATGCCTGTTTGTCCAATATAGAGAGCTGAAGGGCACTGTTGGCATTTGATGGCATATGTTGGTATGTTATGATGGCACACACAATGTTATACTACCTGTAACTGGTGTAGGGTATGGCTATGGTAGCTGAGTGAAGTGGTTCTAGGACTGCTTCATTGCACACTGAATACACATGGGCAATTTATATTGTCACCACAGACCAATTTTTGGAAGTTGTTGCAGTGGCACATTGTCCAAGCAGGACGTGGGTGCAGAATGGAAAAGAACAAAAATAAGAACATTGGTGGATGTTGGTATTTTTTCTTCAGGAACGTTTGTAACTATTTTAATTGTTGTGTATGTTTCACAAGTGTTCTCTTTTGCACAGCAGTTAAATACTAGCAAATGGCTATAGAATGTAATAGAAAACAGTACAGCAGATTGAGTACTTCTAAATTTTCAACCTGTTAACATCTGAACAATATGAAAGCACAACAGAAGACTCAAAAGTGCATGTCTACTCAGAAATGAATTCCATTGAGTTCAATTGGATTGCTCTCAGATAAATTGGTAAAGGGTTGTTGCCTAAAATACCTTGGCCACTGTCCTCCATGTTTTAGGATAACAGAATTGTGTTGACCTATATCTAATCTGATGCCACGTCAATTTTGTATGGCTATAGTTGCCCATATGTAACTATGGGGTGGGCATGCATTGTCAATAAAAACAGAAACAATAGTAAAGGTTAGGGATGCTCAAGGAATTCAGTCTTTGTGAATTCCGATGGGAACTGACCTGATCAGAATTGTGGACTAATGACCAAAGGTTGCAGAGCCATGCAACCCCAGACGAGACAGTGGTAAGGAGGTGTGATGGATTGGCAGAGCCACAGCTTCATCCATTCCTCATGCCAGCCAGGGTGAAATGTGGAGGCAACTAGGCCCCAATCGGGCCTGGTGCCATTAGGTGGTAGCATGGAGCCACTCTGAGATCCAGTGGATCCCAGGCCAGCTCTGTTCCTCCCCCTCTGTCCCTGGAATGCTCTGTTTTGGGGCTTTCTGTGGCTGCTGCCAGCAAAAAGCTCATGGTGGTAATTCTATCTGCCTGCACTTTAGACAGGTTGGCTGGCGAGTTCCTCGCTGGTGAAGTGACGCTGGAGAAGAGGGAAACCTTTGTCTCAAACACACAGCGGGTGATGGGTGGTGTGTGAGTGAGAGAGAGAACAGCCAGTTGGGGTTTGGATAGCATACTGAGTTACCCACTGGCTTCTACACTTCCCAAACATTCTAACTGAAAACACATTTACCATGCATATTTTGAGTATAGAAATGCAACAGCATTGAGAGAAAATGCATTTAGGAATACATATATTGAGAGGAAATGTTTTTAAAATGCATATTCATTGGATAGCTTAAAAATTGTTAATGTGGAAACAGGGTGGAATGGACATATGGGTGACAATATGCAAAAAACAAAAAACAAAAAACAGAACTTGGAATAGGAATGGGCTAATTCAACCAACCCTAGCCAAGATCCCATGATACTCAGTTCTGTTCCTGCATCTATGGATGCTTTGTTCTGTTTCTTCAACATTAGTTCTGCCATCTCTGCCAAGAACCAATGGAAAGGATTGTTGAGAGTTGTATATGGTTGTGAGGTGTGTGTGTGTGTGTGTTTGTTTGTGTACACATATATTTATTCCTACTGGTTGAGTGGATTGGTCTAAAGCATCTCTTTAGATTCCAGCCTTGCCAAAAATGCTTCTGGGCAAATGATCCAAAATCATCCTAACTACCTCTTCAGCGTCTACTTCAGAGTGTCTTCCTACTTCAATATATGCCCCAGCACTCATGCCACTTTGCCTCTATCTCTTCTCTTTTCCTGTTGGGCCCACATTGCTAACAAACTGTCCTGATGAGAGCCATCAACGAAGCACGTTCACTGATATTTCTGCTGTACTTCCAAGGCTCCAGCTGCCATGATCGCTGCAGTCTGCAAGCCAAGGACTGAGGAAGATGAGGGGTTAACCACATACTTTGCGTTGCTCTCCAGAATAGCTTACTCCACGTTTTGAGCCATTCATCACCAGTAATTTGCCATGTGAGGAGCTCTCATCTCTGCAGGCCATTATTACCCACCCAAATGCCAAGTGATCTTTTGAAGCACAGTCCTTACACCAGCAATGTATGGGGATTATGGGGGGAAATGCAAGTGTGAAATATGAGCAGGAAAATAGAAATCCGTATGGTATTTTGATTATGTCAGTGGGAACCAACAGTTTTATAGCCATTGCTTGTGTTTGTGTGAACATTGGTAAGGAACTTAAGAAATCAAGCTCAGCCTTTGTCTTCAGTTCAAGTAACAATCCAGTCCATCAAAATGTGGCATTTTGTGTGCAGTTTCCCCCTCCCCTTCTTTGCACAGCAGTGCCAGAGGAAATACAATGGATTGGGTTATATTGATCCTTTTAAATGTATCCGACGACAGCTTCTCACCAAATATTAAAGCAACTTTGCTATTCATTAGAGCAAAAAGCAGCCGTTCTATATATGACACCTAGCCGTGCAAAACCATAAACATATTTAATGTTTCTGCCCGTAGGCAGAGCCATAGGGTTTTACTGTGAGGTTTCGTTTTAATTTCATAAAAAAGAAAGATCCTCAGAGACAGCTGTGAAGTTGGTTAAAAAAAAATTGCCCTTCAGCAAATCTTCATATTACGCTATTCATTTCAAAATCAATATGGCACTTCTGCAAACTGAAGTGTCAACCTGTGCAACTAAATTTTTAAAGAACTCTTAGCTGCAATGTTGTAATAAGCATGCTTTCCCACATATTATCAAACTTGCCACAGACAAAAAAAATATTTAAAAGCCTGTTTTAATTAAATACAGCACAGTTTCAGCTTGGAACCCATAGTGTTAAAGCAAAACAGTTTCCTTTAAAGTACTGTGCCTGATCCTGCACAATGTATATAGACCTATCATATGTATGTTCACTTAGTCCTCCTTAATATGTATTCCCAGGTGTTTACAGGATTTCATGAACTAACATTCCATTGAAAGCCATGCAGCACAGAGATGGGATTTCTCAACATTTTAGTTGAGTTTCTTAGCACAGATTTTCTTCAGATTTCCATCCCACTCCTTCATTTCAATGAGAAGTGAGTCCCCCCACCAGGTTCTGCCAAAAATATGAACACTTATCACATTGTGTGCATTATTATACATGCATGCATATTCACTCCAAGTTTCCTAATGTAATCATCACTTGGACAATGTATATAAGTATACAAAAAATTGTTAATATTCCTATAAAATTATGGTGCAGAAATATAGTATAACATGGGACTTGACTCTTTCGTATCTAAACGCCACTCCCTGCGATTGTTGTGTACCCGATTTGCATACCTGATATGCTAAATTGCAAGTTCTATTTATGGTGAGCAAGTCGGATGGTCCCCCAGCTACAAGCAGGAATGCTTCTGGAATTATTTGTGAATTCTATCATGAACGCACCCGACCTGCTCCTCTCAGACTAATGTGTGCAGCTTAGAGCTTAGTTATCCATCAGTCTTCACGGTTCCTGAATGTTCCAATGAGTTTTCAACTTAAAAAAAATAATTTAAAACATATACAGAATGTAGATGTCAAGAATACATTTAGATGTGGATTCAAATAAAAACAGATTAATGTGGAAGCAGAACAGAATGGGCTTATGAGTGTACACTTGTGAAAGTCACTTTGATGGGAAATAGACTTGATTTATCCACCTCCTAGCTACATACAGGCAGAGAGCAACCACCTGCAGAAATTTTAAAAAAGAGGTCATTGTGAGCAGAACAACCCTGTGCACTATCTTGCAGCTATTATCTTATTACCATTGTCACAAACAATAAATGGGGGTGGGGGTGGGGTTGATAAGAGTAGATAATATTTCCCCAAAATAGATCTGATGTATGTTTATAGAGAAAGAAAATCACAAGCTTTTTAATGATGTGCTGCAATTCACCTCTCAGTTTCCCCAACGCTATAAACTTTATTCCATCCTATCTTTAGAATAACTCATTCCTTTGTTTGACAATATTCTGCTTTGCTCACCTGGGATAGTCCTGTGGAGGCCAACAATAGAAGCGGCTTCTGCCAGAAAGGGTAGATTTTCAAACTAACTCTGTTACTTTCACATCTTTTCTTTTCTTTCTTTTCTTTTTTGGATTTCCCCCTTTGTATTTCTCATTGTATCATGGATCTTATACAGGAGCTTTCCTATCAATATATTTCTTTCTTCAATAAAACTCTTGCTATATGTTTGATAGCCAGCTGTTTCTGCTGCCATTTTTGGCAGCATAAGCACCCTCTTTTTAAAGATCCAACCTGTGACTGATCTTTGGCTTCTGACAGATCTCAAATATGTTTTTCTTTTCAGTATTTTTGCACCATCCTTTGTGGCCCCAGACACAGTGATCCTGAGGTACGTGGGGTAGGGGCACAGGAAGCAATAAATTTTGGGATCGGAATGGCCACAACATTATTGATTGCAGATGCCAGTAGGCTTTGGCCTAAGCATTGCATATAAAAAGTAAAGGTAAAGGACCCCTGGATGGTTAAGTCCAGTCAAAGGCGACTATGGGGTGTGGCACTGGTCTCGCTTCAGGCTGAGGGAGACAGTGTTTGTCCACAGACAGCTTTCTGGGTCACGTGGCCAGCAGGACTAAACTGCTGGCTGATTACTTCATCAGGATCCCCATATGAGGCACCTCAAATACAGGTGACCCCTCCAGTTGGTCATTTGGGGAGTTCTGTGGCCTTTTAGCCTCTGCCTGCACATTAGGGTGGGTCATAAAAAAAATTGATTTTTAATGTACATTATCAACATGTTTTATCTTAAATAAATAAATATTGCAGAAAATAATAGTATGCAACTATTATTGCTCTACATAAAACCTAACATTTATGTTTATTAGTTCACAATTTAACATACTGAGAATTAAATGAGTCAAATTCCTATGTTTTTATCACTCATGGTAAGGCAAAATTTCAATTTGAAGGAGCAGGGTCTAAATGTTAACCGATTTGTCCTAAATTTGAAATTTAACTATGTTTATACCATACGCCTGAGATAAGATCAAGGGAGGAAACATTCTCAAAAAAAAAAAATGACCCACCCTACTGCACATACAGACATTCCTCTTGGACCTGGGGTTCCCAGTTGCTATGCTTCTGAAGAATACATTAATCCCGGCCAAGAATTCAAGCCATTCTATTTATTGATACATATACATTTATTTTTCTTGCAAATGTATTTATTTGGACCTGGGGTTCCCTGATACTTTGATATGGAGAGTTCCTCCCCATCCTCTCTGAGGTTAGACTACACATCCAGTCCAATGCCATTTTTTGCCAGCAGGTTGTGACAATTGCTGTGAGGTAGGCGAAACCTCCAAACTGGCCCAATTTGTCTGCAGGCGAATTCTCCCTACCCTCAAATATAGTTTAATGAGTAGCTCCACGGCAAGGCCAAACAGATGCACTGCCCACTTACCTTGCTGAGTGTACTCCAGGAAGCAAGCGCAGATGGTCTCAATGGGTTGAGACGGTATTGCCCTGCAACCTGGCCATGATGGCCAATTCAAAACCAGTAAGCGATCTTTATTGAGTGCTGTTGGCAATCCTACAAAGAAGGATTTCTTCAAGTTAAGTAGTATCCCTTGTAAAGTAGGACACACAGGGATCCTATTTCACAGTGGGTTATCTATGAATGATTATTATTTATTAATTAAAATTATATACTGCCCCTCATCCGATAATCACGGGGCTGTTTACAACCTAGAAACGCAAAATGCATAATATTTTAAAAGTCATAGATGGTTTAGCGGCCAAAGGCCTGGCTGAAGAGGAATGTTTTTGCCTGGCGCCTAAAGGTGAGTCTCCCTGGGGAGGGCATTCCACAGACAGGGAGACACCTCAGAAAAAAAGGTCCATTCCTGTGTTTCCTCCCTTTGAACTTTTTGTGGAGATGAATTATCAGGACAAGCAAACTGTCAAGTTCTGAAGTGGTGATAGCCTCATGTTTGGAAGTAAGAATGACTTAATAATAATAAGAAGAGTTTGGATTTGATTTCCCGCTTTATCACTACCCGAAGGAATCTCAAAGCGGCTAACATTCTCCTTTCCCTTCCTCCCCCCACAACAAACACTCTGTGAGGTGAGTGGGGCTGAGAGACTTCAGAGAAGTGTGACTAGCCCAAGGTCACCCAGCAGCTGCATGTGGAGGAGCGGAGACGCGAACCCGGTTCACCAGATTACGAGTCTACCGCTCTTAGCCACTACACCACACTGGCTCTCAATATAATTTTATATAATTTTATAATTTTGGGACTGGCAGTATATAATTTTAATTAATAAATAATAATCATTCATAGATAACCCACTTGATAATAAATGAAGTTTGCCTACCTGTATTGAATTGGTACTCTGGACTAGTTTGAATATTAATTCATTAGCTGCTTGATTTAGCTTTAGGGCCATTAAAGGTACCTATCTAGACTGGGAGGCCTACTGTCTTTTGGTATAGATTCATAGAATCATAGACTTGTGGAGTTGGAAGGGACCCTGAGGATTATTTTGTCCAACCTCCAGCAATGCAGGAATCTCAGCTAGTTATGGAGAATAGAAAGTTTGCCTATCTAGTATTAGGTAATTAATTAATTCTGTGTTTGATTCCTGTTCTTCCTTTAGATCCAGAAGGATACCCAGGCCAGTTTATATAAAACATGGATGGCCAACTCCCAAGAGACTGAGATCTACTCACAGAGTTAAAAACTGGCAGTGATTCAGGTCAAAGAAGTTGCAGGGGTTCAGGTCAAAGTTGTTGAGCTTTTTTTAGGGGAGCCAAAGTTGTTTAGCTTCTTTGAGGGGAGCCAGTGATCTACCACAGACATCCAGTGATCTACCGGTAGATCACAATCTACCTGTTGGACGTGCCTGATATAAAACATTGTGTATTACCACTGGAATGGTGCTAATGACACCAAGGTCGCAGGTTCAATCCCCTTACAGGACAGCTGCATATTCCTGCATCACAGGGGGTTGGACTAGATGATCCTCAGGGTCCCTTCCAACTCTACAATCCTATGATTCTATGTGAAGTATAGTTTAAGCTGTTCTTGGACTACTGGGGTGAGAAAAGGCACAATGGCCAAGTTACCTAACTTATGCACTGGAACAGTCCCTCTTTGATAAACCTTATTTATTTCCTTATTTAAATGCTTCAAGAGCACCCTACCTCCATGAATATATTAGGGCAGCGTACAAAGGTACAGAAAAAAAAGTAAATTAAAGACAACACATAAATCATAATTTAAAAACCTAAAGGCAGTTGAAAGAGACAGAGCAAGCTAAAATAGAAACTTACTATTTTAAAATGCCACCAGGGATGCCATTCTATAGAAAAGGCCACACAATGGGATCTTGCCCAGCACTGACTTTATCATCTCTCCAATGCCAGGTAAAGGCTTTTTATTCTCCTAGGCATCTGCATAGCATCACTGAGCTAGCTTTGGGTCACTGATTTTTGTACTTTGCATTCATTCTTGTGTTAAGTGGGGGATGAACATTTTACGTCGTTTGGTGATTTTCTGGATCAACGCTTTCTTCTATCATCTGTTGTATTTTTGCATTTTATTATGTTTGTGAGTCACTTTGGGGGCTTCTCTTGGTCGTGTGAGGGCCTTTAATAAACTAATGAGCCAGCTAATGACGTTCAGCTAGCAATGTAATATGAAGAGCCTACAACAAAGATATTGAAACAAGGGCAGGCTTTATCGCAGGGGTCGGCAACCTATGGCCCATGGGCCACAAGCGGCCCACAGGGGTCGTTTAACTGGCCCATGAGCCGCCCCTGAACCGAGCTGCCTGCTCAGTGAGTCCCCACACGCTGCACTAAACCAGCGCGGCATGGAGACTTGCTTCCATGGTGCCGGAGATCGCGTCTGCGCATGTGCAGACGCCGGAAATTGCAGGCGCGGGTGCGCATGCATGACCTGGCCCCGCTACAGTGAACCGGCCCAGGCGAGGTAAACCTTGCCAACCCCTGCTTTATAGGGAGAGACACTCCTAAAACTTTATCATAGGCAAATCCCCATTTAAAATAAACACATTTGCCCAAGGGCCAAGCATGCTGATCTTAAAAGGCTGAATCGGAAATATTAATGCGCATTGTAAAACTACAGTTGCCGAGTGACTGGAGTACTTCAGCAAGTCCAAGAGATCATGCCTTCTAGTTTTTTATTTCCTTACAGTGGTTTCATCAAGCTGTCCCAGTTGCAAATAGGCACACTGGGGCAGAACACTGGGATTTACGTGCTCAGTTTCCATGTGTGTGTGTGAATTGCAGGCTTGTGGAGCTGAAAATTTAATCACAGCAGTGATGTTGTGCCTAAAGTGTGATTAACCCTTTGCCTGAGAGCCATTTTTAATACCGAAATCCTCTGCCTTCACCTGCTTTTCTGCCTATAGTGGAAAATACTGGGGTCTGCAGAAGCTGAGCACAGTTTTGATTGCAAAAAATGACCTGCAAGGAAAAGGGTTAATCTCCTCCTCCCACAATGCTGCTGCTGTGTTTTCCTCATTTATTTTGAGACTTAAACATATGGTTGGGGGAGATCAAAAATGTGTGCCAGATATCAGATGGGTCACATTGCCCTCATTTTCTAGTAAGCTAAAGAAACTGCTGTGCATTTAAGTGAAGCACCTGTATGAATTATATACACTTTGGGCTAGATGTTGACATAAGGATTGCATGCCAACCAAATGTGCATTTCTGTGTATTGATTTGTGCCACTAACCTCTGCTTTGGTGGCATTCCTCATTTGTCTACGCAACTGATTGTTTCTTCAGCACTTCTAGTATTTATTGATTTGGGGAAAGAACTTATTGAACCCTGTTATTTCTTCCTGAATATACTCCCCTGCCAGTATGAAGTTATTTGACAGGTAACCATTAACAAAAATTGCTTGAGTATGCCTTACAGAGAGTGTGGAATGAGGACAACTAAAGCATCAGCAAAGGCACGCTATATAGTGACATTAATGTATAGGTTAGAGGCTGGAAGCAGGGAAGGGGTGAGGGAGAAGAGAGAGCACATTAGTATGCATGCTGAGAAGATATCATCCAAGAGCTGCTTAGATATTTTCAAGGCGCACCAATATATTTTCCTATACTGGCAGTTGTTCACGAAGTGTTCTGGTCAGGGTGACACTAATGGTAGTTATGTGCATCTAAAATAAATAAAAACTATTTATTAGGGGAATGAATGTGCTCAGGGTCCTCTCAGGGAAAGGCTTGTGCTCAGTGGTGGAACTCGCGTTCAGGAGGTCCCAAGATGATCAATCCACAGCATCTCCAGGTTAGGACTGGGAGAGACTTGAAATCCCAGAGACCAGCTGCCAGTCAGTGTAGGGGTTCCCCAACTTGTTTTGGTACCACAGTTCCCATCATCCCTGACCATTGGTCCTGCTAGCTAGGGATGATGGGAATTGTAGTCCAACAACAGCTAGAATCCCAACAGCTAGAACCCTGGCATAAAAAATACTGAGCTAGAGGTACCAACAGAGCTGCCTTGGTAAAAGAAAGTTTCTTCTGTTCCTGTGATCCAAAATAGCCTTATCTGAGTAAAGGAAGCATTGTCAGACAGCCTGACCATTGTTGATCCTCTATCTGAGTAACAGGAAGAGTAAAACAATCCCTGACTTCCTGCTTGAGGACAGAGTCCTTCAAATTGCTCTCTTTTACCCTCCATCTACTTACATTTACATATTAATAAATTATGCCGCAGTAACGAAGAGGTAATTCTGTATATTGTAAAGTGACCATTGGAGAAGGATTTAGGCCCCTGAATTCTTCAGGAAATGAAAGTATGTCAACAAGCATTTTCAAAGCTGTTCAGAGCAGAAAGCCATATAGAAATTATCATTTTTATTGAAAAGTGCCAGAATATATATGCAAATCGCCAGTAGTAAGAAGATCCTTCAAAAGACAAGAATGGAAATTGCTAGTCAAAATACTATTAGAAATATTCACAAAAGGATTAAATCCCTGTACTTCTAATTTTGACCATAATCTCATTTTCAATGTCATCACAGGTGTGTGTTATTGTATTACGATTATGACAAGCTGCTTATCAAATTCCAAAATAATTTTCCTGGTAGACTTTAGGACATGGGTGGTCAGATGTTGTTGTACCCCAGTCCCATTCAGCCCTAGCTAGAATGGCCAATGGCAAGAGTTTGTGGGAGTTGTCTACTAACATTTGGTGGGCATGACAGTTTCCAACAGGAATTTGTGTAGTTGTGTCATAATTATGTAAAGGGATTACACAACTGCAGATCCTTGTTGCGCAAAGTCTTCCGCTCACACATGCACATTTGTGGAATTGTGCTAAAGGCTGAGTTCTCAAGATGCTGTTGTTTAGTCGTTTAGTCGTGTCCGACTCTTCATGACCCCATGGACCAGAGCACACCAGGCTATCTCAGGATACTTGAATTTAATCTTGTGAATTCTAATATGAACTAACCTGATCCACACTTTCTGAGTTAATGAGTGGATCAGGAGAAAATACACTTAGAAATGTCCTCCCTGGAAATGTAGGAAAAAGGAGGGAGGATTTTACCATATGTGGTGGACATGCGAAAAAATGAAGATGTTTTGGGAATTGATATACAATGAATTAAAAAAGATGTTTAAGTATACTTTCCCCCAAAAGCCAGAAGCTTTTTTGCTGGGCTTAATGGGGGAGGAAATTGCTAAAAATGATCAGAGATTGTTTATGTATGCAACAACCGCGGCTAGAATACTGATAGCCCAAAGATGGAAAACACAATCGGTACCAACAATAGAGGAGTGGCAGACGAAGATGGTGGAATATGCTGAACTTGCAAAACTGACCAGCAAGGTACAAAACTAGGATGAAGCGAAATTCCAAAGAGAATGGAGTAAGTTTATTGATTATTTAAGATTGAACCGTGGAAGTTTGAAAACACTTGCGGGACTGGAATAACTCTGTGACATTGTGAATAAGTTAAAGAAAGGAACTGCAGGGAAAGAATGGACTAGAAAACCTGCTGACGGGAGGGAGGGAAGTCGCAGCTCGGCAGAGCAAAGATGTATGAGAAATGATTTGTTTTTGATTTGTTAAAATTGTTTAATTGGAAAATAATAAAAAAATATTTCAAAAAAATAAATAGAAATGTCCACTTTTAGAGATAAGTACATTTAAGAATATTCATCTAGAGATGTATTTAAATGCAAAGTTTCATACTATTTTCTTTTTTAAAAAGTGGATTAAAGTGGAAACACGATAGAAAGGATTTATGAGCGAACACATGCAAAAGTGATGAGAAACCAGAAACAGACCGACTCATCAGTCCCTAGAAACTCTTCCACTTCTGCCTCTTTGATTCCAACTCCTTGTTTCTCCAACTCTGCTTGCAAAGCAAATAACCTGGGCTAATGTAATTCAGCAGGCTCCATCCTCAGGAAAGTGGGTCAAAGTACAAAAGGTCATTGGGGAGGAGATGACAGGGCCGCATCTTTTCCCAGAATATCTTAATGAATGCCCACAGCTCCACAAATGTAGGCTGGCACATTGTTTTAAAGAAGTACGGAAATGAAACTGACATGTAATATATATATACTGTACAACGCAGGCTCTTAACTGAAAGTTGCCTATGTAATCACAAAGGTATGGATGCTCAGATGTCTGCTCTTGGGCTTCTTTCTTTAACCAGTGTGCAAAGTCAGCTATTTTATTTCTAGCATGTGTTTTAAATTGATTCTTATTCAAATGTCTCAAAGGTTTAAGCAGAGATGGAGAGATATATCCAGTTTTTTGTCTTTTGACACCCTCAAATACATCAGCTACCCAGCCTTATGGTTCAGATTAGGTTTGTGGTATGGCAGCCCTGTTGGCTGAAAGTCGAGCTATGTTACAAGCACAGCCCGTGGCTGTAAACATATGGTCTAACATCTTGAACTCATTGAAGAATACTATTGTGGTTCGCTTACATTATTAATGTGCCATCCAATTCAAATCCGGTGCATTTGGCCTGTCTAAGGTTCACTGCTTTTAAGCGTTCGTCATTCTAGTAATGATAGCATGGGCATTCTGACCAGGATCTACAGATGGCAAGTAAAAAATGCTGTTTTGATTATCTTGGTGTGTAAGAGCAGAAGAAAAACTACCACAGGAACATACTAGATGATATTAGAGCAAATATCCCATGATACCGATAACTAATAAAGAAGAGATTAATAAAAGGAAAGAGATGTTGAAGACATCTTATCTTGAGCTCCCTCTCTCTCTTCTTTTCTGTTTGTAAAATGTATCTGGACAGGGGGGGTCATTAGTTTGGATGCCTTTATTGGAGTATGTGATGACTGTTCTTGTTAGTGTATCTGTTCCTAATTACCGTATGAAGTGTGGGAGAATATCTGCGCCACTTTCTTGTAATGATACTGAAATCTTTGTGTGTGGTCTTGTATGCAATGCTAATATTTTAATTAGGTCTGCAGTTACTCTATAAAGTCACTTACTCTGTTCAGATGCCCACCACATTGATCTTGCTCATTTGATTTTGAAAAAGCTAATCATATTGAATATATTATAAAGCTATAGCAATTAGATTATGAACTTTTGGCGCTAAGGCAATTAGTATATAGTATATTGTTAGTATATAGTTTCATATACACCCAAGGGCTTCCTCTGAGTTCTAGACATACTTGAGTAGGTTTTCTCCAAAATCCCCTTTGTCAACAACCCTCTTTTCAAGAGCCTTTTCAATGCTCTGACATCTAGTTTGCTCATGCCTTCACCAAAAGATAGATGGTATATGTGTCTACATTTGTAGATTATGAATTCTCTTTTTTTCTGGAGAGAGTGTAGCAAAAGAGCCAACAGTCCTATCCAATCAGAATTGCCAGCTATGGATGCAAAACCTCACAAAGGAAGACCAGACTCTTCACAAACCACAAACTCTTCACCCACCCTTAACCCAAATGACATACCGTACTTCTCCGTGTATAAGACTAGTATTTTTTTATTTTAAAAATATGCTCAAAATATGCTCAAAATTTGAGCTCGGCTTATACATGGGTAGTGCATTGGGGGGGGGGACTTGGGATTGGTTGCTTCCGCGATCCGGAAATTTTCAGTGGTCATTGGTGGCTGCAACAAGGGCTGTTGTTGATTGGCTGTCACTGCGGCAATAGGGCGGGCAATTGGAGTCTTATGCCAGCGCAGGGACAAGACGACAGGCGATAAAAAAAGCTCAACAACTCTGTCCCCCCCCCCAAAAAAAAAACACTCAACAACTCTGGGCAATCCTCCCGCCCAAAATGCTCAACAACTCTGGGCAATCTCCCCCCATTTTCTTAATTTTGAGTCCTCCAAAATAGGAGGCGTCTTATACATGAGGGCGTGCTATAATAATACGGTACTTACCCACACTAAGGGGGAAGTGAAAAGATCCCACAGGAATTGTAAGGGTGATAATCATTCCAGAGCAATACATACCTATTCCTTTTCCTGAGGTGTATTTGCTGTAACAGTGCAATAAAGTGTTATGTTTCAGTTTGGGAAGGCTAGCAAATCCCCACTGGTGCTGCCAAAATGGAGCCTGCTGCACGGAGTAGCAGAGTTAAAGGCCACACCCACTCATGAAACTATGCATTCTCATACCCTCCAACAGGGGCAGGCCTCCTCGTAAAGCTGCCACAACTTGTCTACACGTATGTGAGCTTGCCACTTGCACACTGTTTACTGTAGCAGGCAAGTGGGGGACAAAGCAGCCCCTCCTTTAGCACAGAGCTCTGCAGAGATTTGTTTTTCCTGACTTTATTTTTTTTGTCAAATGAGCACAGTCAATTCAGTTGTTAAACTGCACCAGGTAATGAATGGATCATCTTATTTTTCTTCCATGCTGTAGTCTGCTCTACTTTCCATCTGTGCTCTACTCCCGGACAATCCTTATCCTCCATTTGTAGCATCAACGAATGCTTGGAGGCCAATTTTATTGCTCTCAGAATTCATATAGATCATTATGAAGTAATCCCAGGTTTTGTTACTCTAACTCTGGGGCATGTCTTATCTGATGTTTACAATCAGAGAAAGACGGTCACTCCTAACCATATTGTAAGGTGCTGTGTCTCAAAAATGTCCTTGAACAATTTTCTGCTTTATTTAATCATTTTGCAAGATTTTGAAAACAACTGTACGGCCTAGTCCAGGCATAGGCAAACTCGGCCCTCCAGATGTTTTGGGACTACAACTCCCACCATCCCTAGCTAACAGGACCAGTGGTCAGGGATGATGGTAGTTGTAGTAATAATAATAATATAATAATAATATCTCCCCAGCCACTCTAGGCGGCTTCCAGCAAATATTAAAAAACAATACATTAACATGTTACAGATTAAAAACTTCCCTAAACAGGGCTGCCTTCAGGTATTTCCTAAATGTTATATAGTTGTTAATCGCTTTGACCTCTGATGGGAGGGCGTTCCACAGGGCGGGCACCACTACCGAGAAGGCCCTCTGCCTGGTTCCCTGTAGCTTTGCTTCTCGCAGTGAGGAAACCGCCAGAAGGCCCTCGGCGCTGGACCTCAGTGTCCGGGCTGAACGGTGGGGGTGAAGACGCTCCTTCAGGTATACAGGACCGAGGCCGTTTAGGGCTTTAAAGGTCAGCACCAACACTTTGAATTGTGCTCGGAAACGTATTGGGAGCCAATGTAGATCTCTCAGGACCAGTGTTATGTGGTCCCGGCTGCCACTCCCAGTCACCAGTCTAGCTGCCGCATTCTGGATTAATTGCAGTTTCCGGGTCACCTTCAAAGGTAGCCCCACGTAGAGCGCATTGCAGTAGTCCAAGCGGGAGATAACTAGAGCATGCACCACTCTGGCAAGACAGTCTGCGGGCAGGTAGGGTCTCAGCCTGCGTACCAGATGGAGCTGGTAGACAGCCGCCCTGGACACAGAATTAACCTGCGCCTCCATGGACAGCTGTGAGTCAAAAATGACTCCCAGGCTGCGCACCTGGTCCTTCAGGGGCACAGTTACCCCATTCAGTTACTATCCATTTGTAGTCCCAAAACATCTGGAGGGCTGAGTTTGCCTATGCCTGGGCTGTCTTCAATTGTCTACGGAAGGTGGTATCATTATTTATCTCTTTGAGATCTGATGGGAGGGCCTTCTGCAGGGTGGATGTTCCCTGTAACTTCACTTCTCGCAATGAGCCAAGGCATATTCATTTCTCTCATGCAGAGAATGTGGAGTACCTTTCTTGCAGTACGAATAATTCTTAACTAAATTACTGTTTTTCTTTCCAACTTGCCATCCAAAGGATTATCTTATATATAGTTACTTGGAGATAGTGCAAATAAAGCGAAATGTGATAGCCTAGATGGTAGTAAATGCAAAGGGTAGGCTTACATACTGTATGTGCTAAATTATATAGAATGTCAAATTTCAAGGGGTGTGTGGTCACTAGAAATGCAGGGGAGAATAAATTTGATTAATTTCACATTTAAAGTTTAATCTATCTTTTTGCTACAATATGCCAACCAAAGCACATAAATTCTTCAAAATTCCTACTTCTCTGAATTTTGCAATGCATTTCTCCAGCCAAGTCAGCCAAGTAATGTGTACATAAATGCATATACGAGGGTAAAGGATACATAATGCATATATAAAGTGCATTATATTAGGGGGAATTGTTTTGCCAAAATAAGCATATTAGGGGAAATTGCATTCAAAAATTAGGAGAAATTCATAATAACGAACTTTCATGAGGACTTCTAAATTTTTTAAATAAATAAATAAATCCACAAACAATGTGGAGAACTGAACTTAAGAATATAAAAATGAGAAACTGAAATAGACACTCTCTGGCTAATTGGGAATTGAATTTACTAAACCTCATAGCTACTGCAGACATGCAGGTGAAAATATCAAGAATTTTAATTGTTTTTACAACACAGTGGGTTGCTGTCCACATGCCCAGCCATTCTGTTCCTTACACAAAGAGTACAGCCCTGACTGTACATCTTGAGCAAAAACTGCATTACAGCCTATTTCCATCAGTATTGACTACTAATAGAAGAGAGAACACATGTTGCTTATAAATGATCCAAAAGTCATTAAAGGAGCCAGTGTGGTGTAGTGGTTAAGAGTGGTAGACTCGTAATCTGGAGAACCGGGTTCGCGTCTCTGCTCCTCCACATGCAGCTGCTGGGTGACCTTGGGCTAGTCACACTTCTCTGAAGTCTCTCAGCCCCACTCACCTCACAGAGTGTTTGTTGTGGGGGAAGAAGGGAAAGGAGAATGTTAGCCGCTTTGAGACTCCTTCGGGTAGTGATAAAGCGGGATATCAAATCCAAACTCTTCTTCTTCTAAAGTGAGTGAGCCATTTCCCATTCCCTTTAATATTCCTTGGAATACCTACATGTACGTGCTCTTAAGGTGTAATTTTATGGTCAATAGTTATGATGCAGTTGCTGAAATGTGACATGCTTTATTGTTGTAAAACAACAACAACGCTCCAAAACCTAGGTACATCAAGTCCTTTGATTATGGGAGTGGGGGTGGGAACCAGATATATACTTCTGAGTAAGACCTGCAAGTAAGGATTAGAAGCAACATACATCAATAACCTCATCACACACACACACACACACACACACACACACACACACACACAGTATATATTCTCTAGTATATACTTTTGATGCGCAGTTGGCACAAATTCAGCAATATTCAACAATACCAGATTCTGCCTCCGGGTGTTTAGTCCAGAAATAGTTTGCTTATAAACCACTAGAAAAGCAGATCCAGGGCATTCCATTTGTTCACCTGTCATGCTGTGAGGCTCTTCTTATAGTTTTTCTATCCTTGCATTATTAGTTTTTAATTGCTGGCATTTGGTCCAGACATGGTGGTTACCATGCCCTTTTCTTTTTAACCATTTTCTTTCTATTGTTTTTATTTCTTAATAGGGAAGGGCAGGTGGTGGGATTTGACCCCCCAAACTAGCCCCGTTCTTGTGTCAGTTGTATAAAGGGACAGCCGTGATTACACCAACTGCACTTATGTAGATTCCGCTGCTCCTGGAATTCCAGGGTCTAGGGAAGCCTATGAACATAGATATCTATTTACTTTGGCACCCCTGTCTCAGATGTCTATGCTTGCTTGTGTGCTTCTCAACAGTGAACTTAGGTACTAAGGTGCCCTGGTGTGAGGCCAAAATTTGGGGGGCCCCGCCCCTCATGCAACCTTTCCAAAGCAGGATAAGGAGGCAATTAAGTTTGGGAAGGAGGTGTGAGGCTCTGGCAGGGTCCTAGAGCCATAGCTGTCAACTTTCGGATTTGAAAATAAGGGATGCCGCGAGGGCTGTGCAATGGCACCAAGTAGCCTCGCCACCCTGCGCTCCAGAGGCTGCGTGCGAACGGGTGAGCGAAAGAGCGAGCACATAGACGGCAGGTAGGCTGGCTGGCTGGTTGGGCGAGAGGGTCTGGCTGCACAAGGCATGCAAGCTCCGCCCCCAGTCGGTCTCAGACTCCTTATTGGCAGCCGAGCAACGCAGCTTAGGAGCCTCCCTGGCTGGCAGGGAGGGAGAGGAGCTGCTTCCTTTGAAATCTGGGAAATTTAAGGGATATCAACAATCCGGGATAGCAGTGGGAAACGGCATTGGAATAAGGGAGTTTCCCACGCAAAAAAGGGGAGGGTTGACAGCTATGCCTTGAGCTCTCCTTTCTCCCTCCCCAAATTGGGAAAGTGCTAACTAGGTGCCTCATTTAAAATGTGCCCCCCTCAGCTTGGCACCCAGTGCATGTGCACCACTTGCACACCCCTAAATCTGCCTCGGTGGATATGATAAATTTGCCACCCTATGGCAAGGACACTTTTCTGCCTAGTTCAGAGGTGTGTAGAAAAAGTGGGGGTACATGGTTTGCAGTGTGGCAACCACTGTTCCGCTTCCTTCCCTTTGGCCTAGGTGTCCTGTTACTTATATGCCCTGTCCTCAAGCCAATCAGCTTTCTTTGGATGGGAATGGCTGGCATGGATTGGATAGCAGACTGCTTCCCTAGAGCCCTGATTAAAGAGAAGGTTCCATATTCTATTTTGATCCACCAAAGAAGCAGTTTGCAAAATGCATATGAAAATTTTGGGTTGCCACTACTAAACTGATTAGTTTTAGCCCTGTCCTGACCCTTAGCTATATATGCTTTCTATCTCGAGTCAGTTTGAAACCCAGTGTTTATGCAACATCAGCAGTCAGAATTAAAGAAAAACAGTTCACTCTAGTTGCAGACGGAAAGCTTTTACCTGTGGTGCATGCCTTATGAGAAGAATACTAACCCAAAGACACCCTCTATTCTGGCTGATTAGATAATAAATGTTATATGGAATACTAATACATATTTGTTTACTTTGCAGAAGAGTTGGCTTAACTTCAAATACTGCTACATATAGCAGGAAATTAAAAAAAATAATAATTTCAAAGCAAGTAATAGGTTTTAACTATTTTTTTCTATTTATAATAGGAATATAACTGCAAAGTAAATGGGTTCCCAATTCTAAATACATTTAGTGAATTAATAATGTGTGGTATTCTAGTTCTGCCATCAAGCAAATGTTTTTTTATATATCTCATGGGAATCCAGGGGAGTTTATAAGTATGTTTGCCCTCTTGATAATATCAGCCTGACACAATTACATATACTGTTTGTTATAAACATAGATAGCATCTTATTTGCATACACAACTTTTCAACAAGTTAGTTAATCCAGGTTTATGGAACTGGAACAAATCACAGACTTAATATATTTAGGGAAATCTGATTAGAATTCAAAAAGAGACTCAATAAGTGATGTGGCTACTGAAAGCATAAAAAATATGTATCTGAGACCATTATTTCTATTGAAATTAGGTAGGTTGCAGCAGTTGACCAACAGGTTTCAAACGTACCACAATCCCCAAAGTGCTCATCATCTAAGTAATGAATGAAAAAGGCATGTGAGCAAGGAAGAGGGTGCAATATAATCAAACTACCAGTATACAGTATTGGAATACGGCACAGGTTTTGCACCCATTTCCATACTATTTGTAAACATTGCCCCCCCTGAAAGCAAATAACACAGACGTGAGCTCTAAACTTGAACTATATATCCCACATATAGTTACAGAAATCAATTTTACATTGTATGAAAGCTCAAATATAATCTGGAACTTAACAATTATGGAAAGTAATGAAAAGGAATAAACTGCCATGTGACTGCATCCTTAAAACCTAACACATGGTTAAAACCTAACACAGATGTAAAATGTGGGTAGTGCTGTGGTCTAAACCACTGAGCCTCTTGGGCTTGCTGATCGGAAGGTCGGCAGTTTGAATCCCCACAACGGAGTGAGCTCCCATTGCTCTGTCCCAGCTCCTGCCAACCTAGCAGTTCAAAAGCACGCCAGTGCAAGTAGATAAATAGGTACCACTGTGGCAGGAAGGTAAATGGCATTTCCGTGCGCTCTGGTTTCTGTCACGGTGCTCTGTTGCGCCAGAAGCGGTTTAGTCATGCTGGCCACATGACCCGGAAAGTTGTCTGTGGACAAACGCCGACTCCCTTGGCCTGAAAGCGAGATGAGCACCGCAATCCCATAGTCACCTTTGAGTGGACTTAACCTTCCAGGGGTCTTTACCTTTACCTTTAAAAATAAAATAAAAGCTAACATCTCCTATATGGTGGCCTTTCAAGACTCCAAAGGTTCATTTATGAACCAGGTACAATTCAGATTGTTGTTGTTATTTTATTTATACCCTGCCCGTGTCTAAGGCTTAAACTCTAATCTGAACTCACTACAGGCTCAAATTATGGAAAAGTGCAAAGCAAGGCACTATCCCTGTCTTCTGCTTGAATAGAGTTACAGCTTTTGAAATGCTATGATCAAAAATACGTCCTTCTATTCCTTACATTTCTTGCAGTTTTCACTGCAACAGCTCTCATTACAGTCCTTGGGCACACTTCTGATATTTTCTCTCTCTTGGGTGTAGTCATCAGAAACAATCCTGATGGAGCCAGTGGAGGTTTCCAGCAGAACTATAAAGCAAATGATATTTAATTTAGGCACTTGGCACCATTCCTTTCCAACCTCTCCTGCAAGATGAAATGTTCAGCTTTCAGTCTGCAGCTAAGTACTTGTAAACCCTCCTGTCTCTTCTGAGTATTATGAAGTGTGATGTCAGGCATCTGGGCAATACCAAGCGCCACAGACCTCAAAGCAGTGGTTATTAGAGCTGTGCAAAATATGATCACACTCCTCCAAGACTCAGGAAGCAAGATGGATTATGTATAGTTGAGTGAAGCATTATGTAACTTGCCAGTGCTTTTGCATCATTCTCCTTATAAAGTGCCACAACAATCTTACCCATCAATGTTCAGGGACAGTAGGGCCCTCATTTATCATTAGGGAGAATTACAGCAAATATGTTTAACATATCCACCAGGACATAAGGTTTCGGGAGAGACTAACAGCCAAAGTCTTGTTGCATCTTCTTCATCACCATAAGTGAAATTGGGGTGCATTTAAGAATCCCAAAAGTTCATTTCTCAGCCAGACACTGGCAAACTTCCACAGGATCCCTGGAGTATTTGTTCTATTTGGAGTATTTGTTCTATCTGGATATCAAGTAGAAATGAGCTTATGATTCTAGATCATTTTATGGAACCCTACTCCATAATTGTATACAGTGCTTTTTTTCTAGAAAAATAGGTGCCGGTACTCACCATCAAGTTGTTACAGTGAGTGTCACACTTCTTAACAACAACAAAAAGAGGTATCGGTAATGCGTAGCCTTGAGTACCCCCTGAAAAAACCCTGCAAAGAAAGCACTGATTGTATATGTCAACGTCAAGATGGTAATGTAATGTTAAAACAGTGGTCTGCGTTCTTTTGCTCTCTGCGCAGGTACTTGATTCGTGTTCTAGGAAATTTCTGTTCCTTGGTTGTGATTCCTGAGAAAGACTTGTTGGTTTATTTTGGCAAAGGGTGTAAATAAAGAAAGTAGGAAGGAAACATGCATTCCCTGCTTGCTGTTTATGACCACATCCCAAATCATTCTAGGTCAATAAAAGCTGGTATATTTGGTATAAAGAGAGACAATGTAAGCAAATAAAAACTAAACATACTAGATATTTGCTGGAACAGAGGAGCAGTAAGTGACACCAAAGGACATTGAGGAAGAGAAACCACTTAGTGTCTGCATGTTTATATTTTCAGTTTTACAGAGCTTGTGATATTGCAAGAGCAATCACTCCACTGAAAAACACTCCCTTCTGATTACTGCTGACATTAAGGTAGTTAGGATTCCAACTCACAGGTGCAAATAATTTTGGCAGTGATGCTGGGTCCATATTCATTACACAGGGAATTTTTAGTGTGTGATGTTGTATTGCATTTTTGCTTTTGTTGTTGTTGGGAGCCACTCAGAGTGGCTGGGGCAACCCAGTCAGATGGGCCGCATATAAATAATAAATTACTATTTTTATTATTATAAGCACAATTTAACCTGACAACACTGTGAACTGTACATGTCTACTCAGAAATAAGTTCCACTGAGTTCATTCGGCTTACTCCCAAGTAAGACCATACAGGATTGTAATTGAGTCTAGTTTCTAAAACACTATGAACGGGGATATGGTTACAAAAGATAATACCATCCTAGCAACTTGCAAAGGTATTTGGCATAACTGTTTTTCTGTTTCTGTTTTAATTGTGTCTTCTCGCTGTTCTACAATATGGATGTGGATTTTTGAAGTGGTCATTTTGGCTGCATTCAATACACTGGCCCCTCAGCTGTTAATATGAATCTAAAGAAAAGTAAGAAAAGAAAAGGGTAGAATGAAGCAGTACTGATTTGACATGGCACAGTCACTGCTGTCTTCTAGAATATTAATATTTTATACATTTCTTTTCTATTATGCTTTTCAATACATTCTTTTTTAAAAAAATGAATAGGATTGTGGAGTTGGTTTGGATGATGTCTTTGTAGTCTGTAACAGAAGAAATGCTTAAATGGCCAAACCAGTCTCTTTGTTAAGGTAATGGACATGGCCAAGTCTGTTAGGCACCCATTTACATGTCTAAAGAACTGGTCAACTGCATTTGTTTTTACAAGGGAACAACTAGCTGGTGATGCTTTTCCAGGAGTGGGAATAGGTCTACCCACCTCTACTGGCTAGAGGCTATTTCATCTTGTGGGTACAAGAGCAATTGCCCAGGAGTTAGCCTTTTTTCTTAGTTTGTTCTGGAACTGGGAGCTGGAAAACACAGAGGCTGAACTTGTTCTTTCTGCTGAAACCAGAGGGACTGCCATAGAAACCTAATGGGAAACAATGATGTCTTGGAGCATAATGCTGTGAGTCCTAACATTTTATGCTCAGGCTGTGCAAATCAAACCATTTTTACGCCACACGTCTCCATTCCAAGGAAACAGGACCCTTGGTAGGCACTGGAAACCCTGAAGTCTCTCACCACTCTCAAAGACTAGGGTTCCCACTACAAAAGTATCAAACTTTTTATTGGGATAGGGTCACAGTTATGATACATCTCCTTGACATTCAAAGTACCAAATTTGTTACACTGATGTCAGGGACTGGACATCGGAGGAGGAATGGTGCAGACCACCTCCCCCTTCTCCTGGACCTTTCTGAGAAGAGGAGGACAGTATAGATTTACAATGGTGGTTTACAGGTCGTGACTCTAAGACAGAAGAGGGACAAAGCTGGGAGATAATGGAAGAAGAGGAGGGGGAAGCAGCGGAGCTGGAGCAGCTGTCTGACATGTTATCATTAGAAAGCATTCCAGACCCCACTTCTCCTAGGACCCGGCGGGCCTTGAAAGTAGGAGAACAGAAAGCTCAGAGGCAAAAAGCACAGATCAGCCAACATAGGGATGACATATAATAGGAGAGACGGAGGGGGTGGGGCTTTACTCAGAGCAACGCTGTTATCCTAGAGACGGCATCCTACATTTCTCTCTGTGAATATTGAATAAAATACCTCGGTAAGAGCTTCTTGTTTTTCCATTACTGGCAGCCTGCCGTGAAGGAGGGGGCTCAGATTCCCTGAAGCCTGACAACTGAATAGTTAAAATATTCAGCATCTCTAACATTGTTAATTACCCTTGTGGCATATTCTACCAGGGGCTTTGAAACAAAATTTGAAGATATGTAAGTTGTGAGGACATACACATGATTAGTAGCAAAAAGGAAGAGCTCGTACTTAACATTTACAGATTATTCACATGGGGACAAGTGATTTTAGCTTGGGAGCTTTAGTGAAAGTTCAAATACCAAATGTCAGGACCTTGCATAGGAGAGGGATTACATAAAATCTTAATCATTAGACTTCTGCACCACAAGGGTTAAGAATGAGAATCTGGATAATCTGGCTTTCTTATTATGGAAGTAATTATCCTCAAGAAACAAATCGTTGATGAATAACTCAACATTTCTGAGAGGAGGTGCTCTAAAGAGTCCTTAGGTAGTTTATATCCTGCTATATATAACTATATGGTGGCGCATACTGCTTCCAATTATTAGATTTGAGTAAGACGTGGTATTTGATAACACATTTTAGAAGTTGTTCTGTTTTCACACCACCCACCCAGCATCAAATCCCATTAAGGCCAATAAAAGTAATGGGACTTCTGAAGAGACAGGCATAGGATTGTGGTGCAAAACACAGTGTGGCAAGATCTGACTTCAGTCCAGCTTGCTCAAGCTTGTTGACAGTATATATGCATGTTCTCAGGATTCAAGATTTACACATAATGTGGAGTCTAAGGAATATTTTTTTTTAAAAAAGAAAAGGATTTAAGTTTTAATTCTTAATGTCAAATGAAAATCCATACTGAAAAACAGAATGCATATTTCCACCCAAACTTAAACATTTTAGTTCAATGGAAGGACTATGGATATGCTGAATGTTATATCACTGAAATAAATTGGGCTTTAAATGAACTTTAGGTGGATTGTACCCAAAACTGAAATGGGGGTGGGGGGGTGGGGGGTTAAAGCTGATGTGTTCTGGATAAAAATTTGTGTGGTATATTGGACATGCTAGACTTTGACCAAGAGACCAGGATTCTTTTATCCATGCAGTTTACTTTTAGCCAATTTAGACTGTGAACATTGTCCCAAACTCCATGCATGGAAGGTGGGATAAAAACAAAGTGTGGGGTTGGTTGTTTTTTTAATGATCATACTAGATAGCTATTGGTTTATGTTCAAGGTTTGGAACATTGAGACTGCAGGTATATATACACTTACCTGGTAGTAAATCACCTTGAACATTGGGGCCTACTCCTGAGAAGATATGTTAATAGGAGTTTTCAGGAAAACATTCATGTTGCCCAAATCTGTTTACTATATTTTTTTTATTTAGAGTTATGTGACATAACAGTTAGGGATTTAGAATTTGTGTCATTTGTGCATATGCCACGCATCTGTTTTGGTCCATTGTATACCTAGCATTAGAAGAAGAAAACGGAGCCTCTGTTTCTGAAATAAAATACAATTTATGACACATGGGACATCTGCACAGCAGTGTTTTGAACAAAAATAGTTAATTGAATTTGCCAAAGGTATTTAGGTCTTAAAACACAATTTTAGCCTGAAAAGTGACTATAAAAAGGACACATTTATCAAAGTTTTTGCTAACATTGCTTTAAAAATCATGATTTGCTTTTTCATTACTACTCTAAAAGTCAGAGAACTAATATGTCTCTTCCAACTCTATAATTCTGTGATTCTATGAAACCACTAAAAATGTTTTTTTTTTTTTTTAAAAAAAGCCCAGATTTATCTACTGTACTTTCTTCTTCTTTTACCTCTGTACAGAACACCTAGACCATGGCAGCCTGTTAGGAAATTGACTGGATTGGAATATAAATAGAATAAATAAACAATAGGATTAGAAAACCATTGACAATCAGGGCTAAAGGCCTAAGAATGCCCATATAGCACTATTCATTATAATTAACAGCACAGAGAATGGGCAGTGTCTGGTCCAGTTTTTGTTAACACCTGGTGCAGAGCTGCTTGGAAAGGGGAATGTTTTGATGCCCCTGTCTGCTCTCAGCCTGTGCTTCTCTGGAAACTACATAAAGATGCAAAGGAAAATGCAGGCAGAAGTCTTGCAATCATCTTGTCAAGGCACACTTTTCCTTAAATTGAATGTGTAGACATGTGTTCCATTAAATAAATTTCTTTGTAGTCCTAGAAGTGTCCTTTTCTTGTCTCTCCTCGTTCCTACCTCCCTGCACCCAGCACAGAGCTACTTGCAGAAATAGCCCAAAGCAACATTTAGATTAAAGCAGTTTCAGTGAGGTTTTAATCCTGCAGACCTTTCCTTCAAATATAGCATACTTTCTTGAAAAGGACAGTGCCTTTTGCATGGCAGCGAGCAGCATAATGCTGATTAGGTTCATAGACATGTGGAGAAGGTTGCCACCATGAGGTCAACATCTGTTGACTTTGAAAATGATAGGGAGTACTCTGCATTTGAGATAATTGCTGTTTATGAAGGTCTTTTTTAAAATATACTCATAAAATTACAAATTCATAACAGATGAAAGAGTTTTTTAAAAGATTAGTGGGTTCCCCCCTTTCTTTCTGATACACAAAGTATAGATCCAGCCCACATAGCATGTAGGTTAATAGAGGTGCGAGAAAATAGTTGGATGCAATCATATCTGATTATGGGCTTGTCTGGGCCAGCACATTTTTTGCCTTGAGTTTCCCACATTAGAATGCAATTAAGGAACAAGAAGTTTAATGGCATTAATGATTGGTACTCAAAATCCAAAGGTGCTAGATCCATCAAAAAAATGGGATTCGGTGCCAAACCCTCCCCAGTATGATTTTTCTTGCTTTTTTTTTTAACTCCCATTCCAGAGTCACTATAGTGACTCCTCTTTTCTTTGATGTAGAGAAGTCAATCAACTCATTTCTAAAGCCTTGGTGTGATACTAAGCATTGTCATGTGGAATTATTTGCAAAGTAGTGAAGTGTAAGTTATATCATCTGGCTATTATTTTGCTATTACTCACTTAACAGAGGGGGGAAGAGGCTCATAAAAGCTGTCATTATTCAAAATGAAACACAGCTAGGTACAAGTAGTATTTCAGGGACAAGAAAATAGCTAGGCAAGATTGAATAGTATTTATTCCCTGCATTGCATGCTGCGTTCTTTTTGTCTTACACCTGAATCATTGCTGCTCTCATATATATATATATATATATATATATATATATATATATATATATATTTCTACTGCCATAAGTGGCAACATAAAAGGTACCCTTCAGGATGATTCACTTCAAATCTTCCCCTTTCCAGACACTTAATTTTTCTTCTCCTCACACATAGTGGAAATATGACCAACATGGAGGTCACATTTGTGAACAGGCTGCAGATACGCTGTGTCCTGTCGTCACCAAGCTGTTTCACGAAAGTTAAAACTGTAGCTATCAGCTTTTGGAGAACTGGTTATCAGCTTTTATGCCACATGAGTTGAGGGTGGCTCCTTACATCTTGACCAGAGAGAGAGAAAAACCAACTGAATAAGAAAAAAAAAATTGTCGGCTGAGTTTGCACTAACAGTTGATGGGAATCTTGCAAGGTTTCTTTCTTTCGTTACTCATGGTCCTTCATCTTTCAAGCAGGACACATGATCACTCCAGCATGAGCAGCTATCTGCACATGGAGTGTTAAAAGTAGGGTATCAATTACATGTTACTGCATACCATATGTTACTGCATACCATAAATTCTGCTGTTCTACAGGGAGGAAGAACACAGGTCAGGTGACACACATTCATGTTTCACATTGGCCCTTAACAGACAATGGCTTGGAACTTGAGATCCCATGAGCAGTGGTGGAGGAACCCTCTCTGTCACCCAGGGCAGGATGCTGAGGGGCGGGGCGAACCGTCTGGTGACGCATGTGTGACATCCGTACGGACTGCGCACACACAGCAGCCCGTACGGTCGCTGTGTGGATGTGGCGCAAGCGGCGCCCACACTGACTGCGTGCATGCCCTCTGCCACTCTGCAGCTGGAGGAAGGCAGTGGGCCATCTTGTCACACAAACCCCAGGGTGGTGCATGGGCCGACCTCCCCCCCCCCTTCGTATGCCCCTGCCCATGAGCAGAACTCTGCTTTTGGGACAATCCCACAAGTGGAATGGCAGAGGAGCTTTTCCACTCTCAGGTCAACTCAGAATCCAAACCAGTATGTGAGCAAATGATATACCCAGAGATACAGTTATCCTATAACAAATGCGTACTGATACAGTACAACTGGGAAAAAGCTCATATATCAACAGAGCCTATGAGAAGGGTATGCACAAATCCTATGAACTCTGAACAGTGGTCATGCTGCCTGAGCATGATGGGACTTGGAGTCCAACAACATATGGAGGGCCACAGATACCCCAACCCTGGTGTAAGCCCCTCAGCAACTTAAATATTACTGACAACACAATGATAAGTTACAGTAACGCAGTGAAAGGGTTTTTCCTTGCTCTGTTTAAAGATTCCGTTTAATAAAGTTGTTCTGAGTGAATTGTTTACGAGATTCAACATTACGAGAATGCAATTACTTTGCACCTAGGAATTTTTAGCTGCCAAGTGATTTTATGGCATTTAACCATATTACTTTATGGGCAGCTTAAAACAGACTGCTAAATGTGCATGCACAGTTTTTCACAGTGCTCAGTTCTTTCAGTGCATTTGTGTCTCCACTTCCCGTCCATCCCATCCATATTGCCAATGAACATATGTGCAGATTGCTGAAACTTTGCTAAAGCATTCTTCATCCAAATGTTTCCCTAACTGCAAGAAAACAACATTTGGAAATTCAAAAATAAAACACGGGGGAATTCCTAATGTGTCAATTCCAGTTTGGAAACAAGACCAAGTAATTTGTAACTGCAAAACGCAGGGAGAAATTCAGATGCACAAAATTTTAGGTGTCCTTCTCCCTTGTGCTTTCCAATTTATTTTCAATTCCATGAGTTTGAGGCAAAGTCAGCATGCTGTGTCTTGATGATTGCTCCCTGATTGACCTGGCTCTCATTGTTTTGCTTTGCGGCAATCATAACCTTAACGTTATGAGGAACGCAAGGGAAAAACCCAAGTGTCAAATCAAGTCAGCTCCTGAAACATTTGGCACTTCTCATTTATTAGAGTTTGTTCGTTTTTAGAGCAGCATGAGGCAACTTGTATGGCAATCTGTAGTTATTTAAAATGGTTTGTAGACACCCATGGATATTTGTGTTTTGTTTGCTTCTCGTTGAAAATCCCTCATTGAAAAATCAGGAGAAATAGTCCACACACACACACACACACACACACACACACACACACAAAAAGCATTCCTCACAAGAGACTATAAATAGAACAACACATGGTAGATATGGAGTATGAAAGTTCCACATTCCCCAAGGGGGATTTCCTGCCCTGCAAGGTGAATATCACTGAGCTCCTGTAACAAAGGACATTCTTTTCCTGAAGAGGATGGTAAAAATTGTAAAGCTTCAGGACACTACACATCAGGTGAACTTGAAAAGGTTAGAATAGTCATTACTTGTATTCTTGTTCTTCCTTTTGCAGTCCTCCCCGCCCCCTCCTTGTTACAACGTAAGGATTTAGCGTTTTGTTTTCACATCAAATGATGATCAAGAAAGTGCACTCTGTCTACTGTGTTTGTTCATGCATTTCATGTGCCTTTAAAAAAAAAGCCAAAAAAAAAAACACCAAGCGAGTCCTTTATTTTAGGGGTTACCGTGTTTTTACTTCACGTATAATGCCAAAGAAAACAGCAACCTGCACCCATCACAAAGTTGTCAGATAAGATAAGATAAGATAATTTATTGTCATTGCACAAGTACAAGCACAACACTATACAAGTGCAACGAAATTGCATGGCATCCCGTAAAAATAAAAAGAAAGAAAAAACAAAACAAAAATCAGCACAAAACACACACACACCAAAAAAGCCACACATACACACACATACACCCATCACAGCTCTCCAAGGTCATATTATCTGGTTACAGCATTTAAGATGGTTATAGCTCTTGGGTAGAAACTGTTCTTCAATCTATTTGTTCTTGATCTAATTGTTCTATATCTTCTACCCGAAGGCAGTGGTGCAAAGAGACTATATCAGGAGGTTCCTTGACCCTCCAGAGAGACTTTGAGGGGCTAAAGGATCATGAGGTTGGATGTGGGGACAGGAAAGTCCTGTTCCACAAGTTCCTTCCCATCCACGGTTCCCAGCATCCAAACCAATATCTTAGATATTTAGTTCATTACTGTGCCTTGAAAGCTTGAATACAAGAACCACAAGAGCATAAGTCTTGAATTACTTCTAGGCAATGTTTGGGATCTTGCAAGGAAAAAAAAACTCCTTGCAAAAGAAACAGTAACTAAAATGTTATCAAATTTAGCACATGTGGTAGTGAGGAAAATGTACATTCTAATCCTAAAGAGGAAATTCTTAAATGGGATGTGTGTTGTAAAATGTGAATTCTCGAATCATGCTTTATGGCCAAGGATCACATAATCAGGGGTTTCTAATATTTCCAGGAAATGAATACTGTAGCATATTCCCCATTAAGGAACATATTAACTAATTCCTGCCCTCTTGTGCTTCTGTTACTTGTTATGTGTTCATCATAATCACCATAACAAGAAGCTATTACTGACCTAGATTAAAAATGGTTTAAAAATGTTGTTGACTAATGAAAGCAAATGAACAACAAATCACAATCAGAAAGCCACATTTAGCTGATTTTTGCATCCACTCCAAATACTAGCAAATGCTTGTTTTCTAATCCTCCTCCTAAAAGCAAAATAATAATAATAATAATAATTCTTTTTTAAACCCTAAAAGGAAACTGTGTGATCTCCATGTCCCCTTTGTTGTGTTGCCCATCATTAGTATGTCTTCATTTAAAAAAAAAATGTAATGAAATGAAAATGAAAAGTGTTTCCCTGCTTTCCTTACATTTTTTTTTTCTATGAGAAGTCAGCATCACTAATTCATGTGAGCTCATAATCATGTTACAGGTTGGTTTAATGAGATTAGTGCTTTTGTAATTATTATGGTAATACAATGCCTCTGATTTGTACATAGTTCTCTTCTATTAATTAGTTTGTGATTGCTTAGCTATAATTTAGTTTGTCTCATGGCCTAAGTTTATTATACTAAGTCATGTATGTATTAACTCTTACTGCCTGAGGATGATGCAGTTGCAGGAGCATCCCGGGAGCAAGGTGCCTTGGGAAATGTTCACTAAGGCTCCTGAGATTGCGCGTTGAGGTCCCCAAGCCACCCTCAAATAAATCACACTTCACACAGAATTTTTGTTTAAGGTTTTTGGCATAATTTTGGCCACAACTTTATTAAAATACAAAAATGTGAGTGGTTGCTTAGGCATTGGTTGCGACAATCTGTCCCCGCCCAGGGACAGAACTGACATCCGCAAGCCTGCGAAAGTCAGTAAGGGGAAACATTTTGGGGAGAGAATAGAGCTGGGTGCCAGGCCCTCACCTCTCCTCAAATGCTCCCAGGGGCTCTTGCGTGGGCCTAGCCCTTTGACGGGTTCGGACAAGAGCATGGCGAGCCCCAGGATTCCTTTAATGAAATACCCTTGCAGCAGCATCATTGAAGGGGCAGGCACAGCCAATCCACACCCCTCCACCAACCACTTTTTAACCAATGCCTAACCGCAACCTTACAAGTTGTGATGATTTGCTACATAGTAGGCAAAAACCAAATGGCACCAGCCAAAATTCCTACCGGGCTCCTGCCCCAAAAGCAGATGACCCCATGACAGGCAAAGCAAGGTCAATGCGAAAAGCCCTAAAATTAGGGAGGGTGGGAGGGTGATCCGATGCACGCAGCGAAAAGAGGAAGCTCAACGTTGTGTGCAGGGAATGTATAGCCTCTAGGCTGTCAATCAAAAATTGGCAACATCAAAATCTCCCCAACAACCCAGAGGAGCCCAATCACATTCGTGGCCATCCAATCGAATACGCCCAGCAACAGAGGGATGTCTTGCTAGACCCCATCGCAACACGTGATCTCCATGAAGGAGAACACAATTTACCCAGGGGCCTTGGGAAACTGCAAGTAGCCCTGGTGCCTTGATGGAGCTTCCACAAAGGGCCTAGCAGCAGTCATCTCACAGTCTTCCTTATTGTCAGGGCCATCACCAGCTACGTTTTGGAGAACAGGGATTGGCAGCGCTTGAAGGTCCATGAGAGGAGATTAGGTGGAGCTGTTTGGGTCCTGTCACACTATACTTTGAAATGGGTTCCGTATAATACGATTCCCCCCCCCCCAGTTATTTTGGAAAATAATTTGTTTTAGCCAAGCTTCTTTCTGAACAGAGGTTAGAGTGGGCGTCTCACCATCACTAGGACTTTCATGGTGCACCCCTGTGGGTGGTGACTGGATAAGCGCATGGATATTATGAATGCAGAAGGCATTTAAAGACCAGAACTTTAACAAAGAATGGGGGGGGGGGAATCATAATTTATCTTGGAGACCACTGTAAGCAGATGAAAACTTCAGCAAGACACTTGTAATGTTGCAAGTACTGTTTTAATATTCTGTTGGGAGCTGCCCAGAGTGGCTGGGGAGAACCGGGCAGATGGTCGGGGTATAGGTAATAAATTGTTGTTGTTGTTGTTGTTGTTGTTGTTGTTGTTGTTGTTGTTATCATTATTGTCAGGTTCCCTTATCGGTTGCTCAATAGTAAAGACCAAATCCTTCTTGTCTTTATGTCATTTTATTCGTGCAAAGTATGTACAGTGCAGAGTTTCAGTTCAAACATGACTGCCTAGTCACTAGCAGAATCCGGAAGTGCCCCCCTTCTGTTTTGGCACCAACACCAAATCCTCGGCACTCTAAATTGCTGCCTTCTCCTCCTACGTGAGATAGGCGCCGGAACTGACGTCTCCCCCTCCGTAAGAGTCTGCTGGGTGGTGCCAGGTCTCTCTGAATCTTCCTGGAGACCTCTCACTCCCTGGCTCCCACCCACTAACTGCTCCTCCCCCGAAGAGGCGCTGGCAGACTTGCTCTGAGATGAATCCGTCTTCAACACAGGCTGAGGCTCCCTGTATACACTCAGTGCCGGACTGGCAGGGGTGGGCACAACCCTGACAATTATCATTGGAAAAGATGCAGTAGAAAAGGTTTAATCATAGGACCCATGGAGGGGAGGTAGGAAGTCCAGACATCCAAAGGGATCTGGAAATGTGGAAGTGCATGATGGTATTGTTACCATTTCAAAATTATTTCAAAAACGCAGAAGGCATGCTATCACATGCGGCTTGCTATTTTACTAATAGGGTCATTTAAAAAATTATTTATTAAATTAATATGCTGCCTTTCCTCATGAGATCCCAGGGCAGTTCACATAATAAAACACAAGATGAAACACAAGTAAACAAGTTTTTGCCTGGCGCCTAAAAATATATAATGTAGGCACCAGGCGAACCTCCCTGGGGAGAGCATTCCATCACTTTTTTGCAGGACCTTTTTCACGAGTGTGTGTGTGTGTGTGTGTGTGTGTGTGTGTGTGTGTGTGTGTGTGTGTAGGAGAACTAGACAGCCAAGAGTAGAATCTGAGTTTGTCATCTTTTGTTAACTGGCTGCCTGCCATCTCACTCCAGGCCACTTCTGAGAGAGGGAGGCATCTGAGGACACTTGCTTGAGGGAGGCAGCCAGAGAGTAGGAAGGCTAATACATTTCGCAACACACACACAAGCAGTCTTCCAGGCAGATTAAGAAGCATATCGCTTTCTTCACTGATAAGATAGGTAAATTCTGCATGACTATCTTTTTATGAGGTGGGAAATGAATATTTCTCCTAGGGAGGGTCATAGCTGTCAACCCTCCCCTTTTTTGCGGGAAACTCCCTTATTACAATGCCGTTTCCCGCTGCTATCCCGGATTGTTCATATCCCTTAAATTCCCTGGATTTCAAAGGAAGCAGCTCCTCTCCCTCCCTGCCGGCCAGGGAGACTCCTCAGCTGCATTGCTCGGCTGCCAATAAGGAGTCTGAGACTGACTGGGGGCGGAGCTTGCATGCCTTGTGCAGCCAGACCCTCACACCCAACCAGCCAGCCAGCCTGCCTGCCGTCTACACTCTTGCTCTTTCGCTCACCCGTTCACGTGCAGCCTCTGGAGCGCAGGGTGGCGAGGCTACTTGGTGCCATTGCACCGCCCACACGGCATCCCTTATTTTCAAATCCGAAAGTTTGGGGAAAATCCCTTATTTTCAAATCCGAAAGTTGACAGCTATGGGGAGGGTTGACTCTGCACATGCTCAGAAGTGCGCTTAGCATTAGAACGAAAATTGCTGGAAACAAAGTGTGGCAACCTTGACTAGACGGTTCCTTTCCTCTGGAACATTATCTTAACTTATTTGCTTACAGCTCTAAGCTGCAGCTCAGGATGGCAAATCAGTCTACTTTTGTGTTAGTTTTTACTTGTTTTAATCCATAAGTGTATCTCAGCCCAATTCCACATTTTAATTGAATGAGTATATATTTGGAGTATATATTTCAATTCATACTTTTAAACGGTTTCCCATTCAGAAAAAAAAACCCCCACCATTTTAAACCTATTTTAATACTTAAAAAAATAAATAAATGAGTTGGAATATTCAGAAAGTGGACAAACCAGCAGAACCAACATTCTGATCCACCTACTTCTAGACTGAGATGATGAGGTGGGTTCATATCAGAATTCTCCAGGGATTAATTCCTCAAGCATCATATACAAGATGCCCCTTATTCCCTTTCTTTCTAAGTACTGTAGGCCAGGCAAATGAAAAGTGTGTTATATGAAAATCGTGTTCCCTCTATTACGGTCATGTCAAATGCCACGGCTGCTTTGTTTGCCAACATTCTTCACCTTTGAAGATACCTGTGAATCACCAGCCATGGGGAACAAAAAATGTTAAGGGCTTTTGCCGGTTGCAATAGCCATCGTGGGAGTGTGTGATGGTGTGCTTATATAATTAGCTTTATGCAGGGAGAAAATAAGCAGACCTCCGAAGTCAAGGTCACTGAAGATAAAAGCAAAATCAGAAACAGCTCCTACAGAAGGCTCCTGGAGTGCTAACTTTTCCAGGATAAATGTTATTTTGAAAGTGGTTTCAAGTTGTTTGTAATCAAAAGGCTGCTGGTGCTGCTCAACTAGAATTACATTAAAAATGGAAAGCATAATGCTGGTGGTCAACAAAAGAGGTTTAAAGACTGTCTCAAGGCAAATTTCAAAAAAAAAAAAAAAAACCCAACAATTCGGAAACACTTGCCGAGCAAACAGCCTTTACCAAAGGTGTCATGGGCTTTGAAGACACTCAAACTCAGGACACAAGGGAGAAACATGCTAAGAGGAAGGCATGCTTGGCAAACCCTCACCGTGATCAGTTCCCACCTGGAAACCAATGTTCCCACTGTGGAAGGACGTGTGGATCCAGAATTGGCCTCCACAGTCACTTACGGACTCATTGTTAAAACCGTGTTTATGGAAGACAATCTTACTTGGCTACGAGTGATCGCCAAAGAAGAAGAATGAAGCTATATCTGAAAGGGTTGGCGAGATAGTTCACAGACAGGAACTGCTCACCACAGCTACAGGAGAAAGGAGGAGGAAGTGTGTCATGTGTGTGGCCTGTCATTTTAGGAGACATGCCTGATCTGTAATGGAACGTCCTTGCCCTCTCTTCTGTGTGGCAACCAGTTGGAGTCTTAAAATTGCCTGAATACCTAGTCCTAGCTGCTATGCCATACACTCCAACATCATTTCTCCGATAAAAATAGGGATGTCATCGTCATCATCATCATCATCATCATCATCATCACCCCACCCATCTGACTGGGTTGCCCAAGCAACTCTGGGTGGCTTCCAACACATATAAAAACATAAAACATTTTTTTAAAAACCTTCCCTATACAGGTCTGCCTTCAGATGTCTTCTACAGGTTGCATAGCTACTTATCTCCTTGGCTCAGGGGTTACATAACTCCAACATTTGTCCAATGAAAATAGGGATGTCCTAAAGAGAAGCAGGGCATTCCGGGATCAAATCAGAAACCGGGACAGCTTCTGCAAATGCTGGGTTGTCCCTGGAGAATAGGGACACTGGGAGGGTCTGCTATGCTGATTTGTTGATGCATTGTTTACCAATAAATGCACCCACTGATGTTATCTTGACTCCTGTTGCTTCCTGGCATTGGGGCAGACCCATTACAAGGTTTCCTCATGCAGTGGCTACTCTTCCTAAACCTGTGGGATACTACAAAGGGGAAGCACAACATTACCTACAACAGTTGGGAGTGAGTGTTGGAAGCAGATCTATAATATACATTCTGTGGAAATGTAACCCAAAATCTGGGTATAAGGATTGATCTGTGGAATCCCTGCTTTGGTTTTTATCCCATTTGTAACCCTAGCAGAAGCACAGTGTCCATGAAGTATGGCTATTGAGCTGTGTTGATTAAGGAACACAACCTTGGCTATCAGGACATCCCTTTATCTCTGACTACTGGCTGGCAGAGAATGACTGGGGATGGATCACTCCTTTCTACACTTTGTCACTCCTGTTAAAGGAAGTTTCTGCACAACTAGCCAGCTCTTTAGTGACACAATATTTGGAGAAATGAAGTGTGTGGGGGGGGGAGAGGTATCACAAAGTGCTGGATTTGGTGTGTCATTTCTCTGCGTGAACTGTAGCACTGATCCCAGCACCTTGGTTTTTCATAGACTAATGCTGATGCTCACAGCTGCCAAATGACTGAATTGATGCAGAAGTAAAAATGGCTGGTCTCCTGTGGCACTAGTTATAAAAAGAAGCAACTGTACCATCACAATAACACATACCCTCCAAGTGTTGGCCCAATCTTCCAGTGACAGTTCCAGAATTACAGAAGCCATCTCGGATTTGAATGTCTCGGTTTTGCTTTTCCTTCCCCTCCAAGTCTCAGAGAACAGTTAAAAGTGGTGCATGGATGTGTGCGTAGGTGCAAAAATGGAGCCCTGTCGCTACTGAAAATAAAATACCTGCACCAAACGAAGGAAATAGTGAAGCTGGCATACAAAGCCCTTCCTATACTTTTGAAGGAAAATGTAACCAACCTACTTTATTTTATTTTTTTATTGCAATGCTTCAGCAGTCAGCCATTTTGTTAGGAAATGTGTGGAGTGTTCATTCCTTTATTGTAAATTGAGCCTTGCACGGCAAGCCTTTACATGTCTACTCAGAAGTAAGTTCCACTGTTTTCAATGGAGCTTACTCCCAGGTAACTAGGTAAAGACTGTGAAGTCTTACACTGCAATCCTAACCATTTTTACTCAGAACACCGAGTTCAGTAGGATTTACTCTCTGGTATATTCCTGATCATGCTCACAGTTGTTGTTGTTGCTGCTGTTGTTTCCGGCCTTTTACCCTTACAGGGACTCACGGCAGCTTACAGTTAAGCTTTTATTTCATTCCATTTATCTGTTGAAAGTGTTGTACATGATCGCTTCCCTCACACATTTTTCTCTTCACAACCATCCTGTGAGATAGGTTAGGCCAAGAGGTTGTAATTTGGCACAAGGCGACAGGTGTTCCCGACGCGTCAGAGCCCACCATGTCTGCGGAGACCGGGGAAGTTCTGGTGATGTGTCTCCCTCTCCTGGCTCTCATGAACTGTTGGCTACCCCTTCAACATCCTCCGATGTCCCATGAGTACCTCCTAAACCCTCAACCTCCCCTTCCCCATCTTCAGCTTGTCCCTGTGTGTTCCAATCATGGCCATACCCCCTCCCGAGATCCTCCTCCCATTCCTCAGTGCCCTGCTATCAGGATGCTGCCAGTGGCTTCTGGCTGGTTGCCCAGGAAAGTATAAAGACAAGAAAAAGCTTATTACTGTCCTTTTTTATTTCAATATTTACAGAGAGAGGCTATAGAACCCAGCCTCTTAGATAATGGTGTTGTCCCAAGTGAATCTCCACCCACCCCCATCTCTCCTACTTCCTCATTCGTCTCTTCTATGGGTGCTGCTACGTGCCCTCTGTCTTTGAGCTCTTTGCTCTCCTACTTTTAAGGCTCGCTGGGTTCTGGGAGATGGAGGGTCTGGGATACTTTTGTGTCAGCCAGCTGCCGCTCCGGTTCTGCCTCCTCCTCCTCCTCTTCCATGATTACCCAACTTTTTCCCTCATCTGCCTCTGAGCTGTGACCTCCTTCAAACCCCTGTTGTAAATCAATACTGTCTTCCTCTTCCTCCTCCCTGGAAGGGTCAGGCTGGAGAAGTGGTCTCCACCACTCCTCCTCCTCTGTCCAGCCCCTGACACCTGCCAGTTCATGACACAGGACTTCAGCTCTGTCAAATGTTTATCCAGTGCTATTTTTCTAGAAAAAGCGGTGCCGGAACTCACCACAAGTACCTTCCTTGGAACGGCACCTACTTGAGAGGTGCCAGAACTGGGTTCCAACTGGGGGGGGGGGAGCCCTGTGTTTCTCCCATTTTTCTACTGTCCCTAAAGACTGCCTACCAGTTCTATGGTAGAGACAAATAACAGCTTGTTTGATTTTCAGCCAGTTCATTTCAGATTCCTAGCACTGATGTCCTAGAATGTGGTTCTTTGTCACACATCAGCTTCTCTAAAAAAAATCCCTGCTTCACAACACCTTACTATTCGGACTGAGCCTATGATTTACAGTGTATTTATTCCCTATGTAACTGTAGAGAATCCCTCCTTAAAGAATTAATGCTATGCACTAAAGTCACTGAACTATATGAAAGCTATAATGCAAAGTGCCCTCTCTAATTACCAGGATGTCATTTATTGAGCCATCTTTTCAGGGCTCTGTAAAATCTCCCTACCCCCCTTCTGAACACAGTTGTGGACATTTGCTAGCATCACCCTTCATCCTTGTACCTTCGTCAGCCCTGCTCCCCCCCCCGCCCCCAAGTCTGAAATGAAATTGAGGCACACCTCCTGACAGCTAGGAGATGTGAAGATCAGGAGTGAGTATAAATCTAATTTCTTCAGAAGTTCTTAAGACTTATATCAACTTGTAAGCCTAAAACATTTTGACAACCTTGTCCCAGAAAAATACAGGTCTTAAATAGAAATCGGGGAGGGGGGGGAGACCCACCTTAATTACATGGTGGGAAAATACCATACTCAAGGAAATAGATGCTTCCTTTGTGTGATAAACTGACTGCATGCAATGCCTACTAAAGAAACATCACTTTTAATATCGCAAGGAACAAAAAGCTTCATGCTAGGTTATTATCAGTAATCATGCCTTAATGTGGTACGGATAATAGCAACAACCTCAGTCCTTGTAGATAGTTGTAATGATGTTATAAAAGTCGATTTGTTTTCAATTTTGTTGTCACATTTATAATTTTTCCATTGCTATAGTTGGGTTGCAGTATAACGCATCCATTTCAAATAGTGCTGGATTGCCCAATAGGCAGACTAAGCATGTATGTATGGCACCAGCAAAGCAGGGGCACCAAAAATAAAATAAAATAATTGAAGTCATCATCATAGGGGGAGAAATCAGAACTTCGAGGCTTCCTTACAATTCACTTAAGCACACTTTCTTCATTTCTCGGTTCTCCATTTGTTACTTTTCCCCACCAAAAACAGTGGGTGTCCTACAAACGTAAGTTGAAAACTGTTTCATTTTTTATTCAGGTAAGTAGCCGTGTTGGTCTGATTAATTCATTTTTTATGTTTATTATTTTTTAGTATTGTTCTTATTTTAAATTACATATGTGGGGTACGTAAGGCGCTGTGGGTTAAACCACAAAGTCTAGGGCTTGCCGATCAGAAGGTTGGTGGTTCAAATCCCCGCAATGGGGTGAGCTCCCGTTGCTCGGTCCCTGCTCCTGCCAACCTAGCAGTTCAAAAGCACAAAGTGCAAGTAGATAAATAGGTACTGCTCCGGCGGGAACGTAAACGGCGTTTCGGTGCACTGCTCTTGTTTGCCAGAAGCGGCTTAGTCATGCTGGCCACATGACCTGGAAGCTGTACGCCGGCTCCCTTGGCCAATAAAGCGAGATGAGCGCCGCAACCCCAGAGTCATCCACAACTGGACCTAACGCTCAGGGGTCCCTTTATCTTTATGTGGGGTACGTAAGTCTTTTCAGTGCTTAGGACCTCATGAGGACTTTATCCGGCTCTGGTTCCAAAAAGCTTTGAGTTGTTGAGAAACTGTGCTACCTTACACTGAATTTCAGGTTATTCTTCCTTACTTTACCTGTGCTTCCTTTACATGTGTGTAGCTTGGTGCACCGGCAGATGTTTTCTCCAAAAACTTAATAACATACATTGCCCTCCACCTTCTCCCTAACTTATTTGGCGCTGCATTTCTAGCACAAAATGAACAGATGCCAGCCGTTTTTGAGAACCGGGCTGCTATTTATGCAGAGTTTGGTAGTTCGGAGCCTTAACATAGCAACGTTTTGCTTCCCTTCCTGGAAATACTATCTCACAACCTGTACAAATGTTTTCTGTAATGCTTCAAATACTCATGAGACAGATAAAATTAACCACTGCTACCCAATATGAATGTTACTTTAGCCTCCTTTGGGGCCTGTAGTCATACTGCATCGGGCTCCGGGTTGGTTAAATTTGTGTAGCTAAATAGCTTCATACTAATTAATGACTTGCCTTGGTGACCTCCAGTGTACATTGCATACCACAGAGACTAGTATTAGTAGCTTAGCAGAAATAGTTTTTCTTCTGTTTCATTATTCACACTGTTGCCTCAAGAATGGTTTGTTTCAGCTTTTCAAGTTTCTATGTACAGTATAAAGAATCCACTATCTAAGTAGAGTATGGAGCATGGGGCTCTTAAAACTAGTTTTAAGAAAACTGAAAGTTTATCACACTCTTCTCTCCAACCATTCTTCATATATTAATAAAACAAGAAATTACATTGGGGAATTTATCAATGTGTGGGTGGGTGGGTGTGAAATGTGAAGTTCTCATGAGTGGGATATGACATTTCTGCTGCACTTTTGAAGTGGCCAGTGTGTATTTATGAGCGTCCCTTCATTCTACAATTCAACTCTCTGGTGGTCTGCACTGTGCAGCCTCCCTAGGTGCCCAAGAAAGCGCAGGCAAAGGTATTATGGGATTCTAAGGAGGTGCAGGATTCAGAATAGGGTCGTGCTGAAATCTACCTAACTTTTCAATAGTTTTATTCTGTTGCAAAAGAGGCTTTCCTTTTTCTGCATCTTTCTAAGTGCACCTTAGAAATTATTTAGAATTCCAGCAGGTGCAATGCTAAGTTTACGTTATTGTTTGTGAGGTTGCTGTTGGTGGTGCACATTCACTTGCACATTTCTCGAGTGCTCATCACTCTCCCTTGCTGCCTGTGTTTCTTGATCTGAAAAGGCCCCATATGAAAAGTTACCTCATAATGTCTTCCCTTGAGCTTTAATTGAAGTATGAGGAGTAAGGGAGTCTGGCTACTGAGTGCCTGAAATTGCTTTTGACAATGGTTTTGTTTTAAGGGAAGCCTGTACTGACCTTTTTTTAAAGTTAAAAAAGGATTTTTTTTTTAAGAACAGCTGTGAAGTGCTTAGTAGGCCAGGCATCCCCCAACTTCGGCCCTCCAGATGTTTTGGACTACAATTCCCATCATCCCTGACCACTGGTCCTGTTAGCTAGGGATCATGGGAGTTGTAGGCCAAAACATCTGGAGGGCCGCAGTTTGGGGATGCCGGCTAGTAGGCAGTCCCTCACCACTACCTTCCCATGCTTAAAAGAAATCCCAGCTGTGGGTTTCAGCGCAGTCCGTAATTCGAGAACGTGCAACCCGCAGCGTTCGCAACCCGAGGTATGACTGTATTCTGCCACATTTAATTATTATGCACTAATAAATTCAAAATAAAAAAATTCCTTCCAGTAGCGCCTTAGAGACCAACTAAGTTTGTTCTTGGTATGAGCTTTTGTGTGCATCTGAAGAAGTGTGCATGCACACGAAAGCTCATACCAAGAACAAACTTAGTTGGTCTCTAAGATGCTACTGGAAGGATTTTGTTTTTATTATGTTTCGACTACGGCAAACCAACACGGCTACCTACCTGTAATAAATTCAAGTGGATGTCATTTTTCTGCTATCCCCCTTCCTCTCTGAATTTTTTTGCTATTTTATCCCCCTGCTTGTGTTGTTCTTGCTTGTTTTGCTCTTTGGTGTTGTTTCCTACCAAAGTTCCAGCTTCTGTAGTATTTTTGCTTTTAATGGAGATGGTTCCAAAAGGTTCTGAAGGAGCTAGGATATATGGGGGAAATAGCCTCTCAGTTCCCATGGCTTTTAACATCAGTGTGCGATTTAATTTTGATTTGTGAACCGCAAATCCAGCTGCTTTGTAAGTGCATGCAGATAAGTTCATTAGTGCTAATCCCTTCCTCTCATGGGAGGGAGCTGTCATTGATTGCTTTGTAACTATGTGACTGGAAGACCCTCCTGATCAAGCGGCTTTTTGTTTTGTAAGTGTTTAAGTCGGCCACCTCTACCGCTTCTTGCAGATACTTTATGTGATTGACATTCCCCCACCCAGATCTGAAACTTGCTCCCTGGTGGCTTTGTTTCAGAAGGGGAGGTGGCTGATGATAGTGTTTAAAAACTGCAGTTCCTCCACCTCCACATATTTCCCAAGCGGCATTGTGAGAATACTTTTGAGTCATGGGAAAGAAGTGTGGAAGCACACACACACACACACACACACACACACACACACACACACACACCAGTTTAGTAAACCCTGGAGAGGGGATTTCACTCTGGAAATGTGATTCCGCCCCCTACTCCTTAAGCCAGTGCTCTTTGATAACTATTGCACTCAGTTTCTAATTGAGCCAAATGGAGTTTGCTCATCACTATTTGATTCTGTTAAAATATACGGGCCAGGTGGATTACTAGTTTGTAGTGCTGAGCTGAAAGTTCTTAATGGAACTCTTTTTGCTTAAGATTAGATGGGGGGAATTCAGTGACCTGTGAGTTTGGGAATAGCAATTTCACAGTATGGTTAGCGGGGACCGGAGGCTTACCAGCTATTGGTACGTATTGGCAGCTTTTATTCTTTTTCGGAAAAGAATAAAATTGCCACTGCAAGGGGCAGCAGTGGCAGACCTGCTCATGATAACTACTTCCTCTCCAACTCACACCAGGGGCGGAGGAAGGGGGATGCGGTGGGGGTGGGTCACCCCGGATGTCACCACTGAGGGGGGTGACAAAATGCCGGGAGGCACTCACCATGGGGCCTGCAGCATGCCCGAGCCACATCTCTCTCCTGGGAGTGATGCGATGGCTTGTGTGCCTGCAGGCTTTGCGCTGCCCCAAACGGTCTGCCTGCCGCCTCCCCCTCAGTTGTAGGGTGGCTGAGTGGGAGGAAGCAGGCAGACTCCTTGGAGGCCCCGCAGAGCGTCCTGCCGGGGCTAGTCCTGCCCCCGTGGGCAGCTGGCCCTGCCCCTGGGCGCAGGGCACGTTTGCCACCCCAGGTGCCCAATCGCCTTGCTCCGCCGCTGGCTCTCACACACACTTAGTGGTGACCCAAAAAGCACAACATCATTTACCAACTCTGACTCCCACCTCCAAAAACATCTCTGAAACACACCGCCCACAACTATACAAAGTGTGGCATTTGTAATTTATTTATGTAAAGGATTTTTACACCCTCCTTAATCTTGCATGTTGAGTTATATAATATCTAATCCTTGTCGTCTTGGATATTTGATTTCTAATGTGTCTTTTTTTAGAGCATGCATATCCCATCGGAACAAAAACACAAGCTCTCAGTGTAAACTCGCATCTATTTTTGTTTCATTCCACCCTTTTCTGCCCGATCTCCAAGTTCTGTTGGAGCAAGTCACCAAGTCCCATTGTGATTCTGAGAAGCAATTTGTACAAGTGAAAGAAGAAATAACGTTCACATCTTATCATTTATCTTTCCCCCATTCAAACAGGTTTCCCTTGATTGCCATATAGAAGAAGTACTGAGGCAAATTTTAGCATTATGCTAATAACCACACTTTAGATCTCCCAGTTGCTCTAGAGACAGTGCTGAGCACTTAATAAGTAGAAACCAAAGGACTTTCCCTGAAAGCGTTCCTTGTTAGCTTAATAGTAACATATTCCTACTGCATAATTCTTCATTTGCATGGAGCAACGTCTGTCTGAGCCGTTTTCTGAATAAGTATAATCTACGATATTATATTTAGTTCAATGAGCCACCGGCTATTAACATGCACTATGATGCATTCATAAGCTTCTCTTGGCTCTCCAACTCACCATGTAGCGCTGCAAATAAGAGAATGGAACAGCAGTTAGTCAGCTATGATGGAGTCTGTAGTCTCAATGGCATTAATGAAAAGATCATTCAATCAACTGTGGCCAATGGAGCAATTCAACAGTTTGTACCATGGGTAGGCAACCTAAGGCCCTGGGGCTGGATCTGGCCCATTCACCTTCTAAATCCGGTGTGTGGACGGTCCGGGAATCAGCGTGTTTTTACATGAGTAGAATGTGCCCTTTTATTTAAAATGCATCTCTGGGTTATTTGTGGGGCATAGGAATTCGTTCATATTTTTTTCAAAATATAGTCCGGCCCCCGACAAGGTCTGAGGGACAGTGGCCCCCTACTGAAAAAGTTTGCTGACACCTGGTTTGAACCAATTGCCACTGCTGCATGGCATTTGGGAGGAGGGAATTCTTGTTTTGCCAATGAGGGTGGTGGCTCCTGGGAGCCAAGGCACTGTGACTTTCCATCCCACATTATACATACATACATACATACATACATACATATATACATACATACATATATATGTTTGTATGTATATTGCAAGTAGCTGGGCCCCCTCAATGTTCAGAGAGGCCCCTGCTTGGCGTTGTGAGTGGCTCCCCTCTAAGTTAAGTTAAGTCAAAGTCCAGTGGTTTCCCAAATGTACATACTGGCCCCAAAAGTTTGGCAACACCTGGTTTACATTTAGAACTGGGAACCGGGGCCGGCGCGTCCATTTAGGCGAACTAGGCAGTTGCCTAGAGCGCCAAAATGGAGGGGGCGTGGCCAGCCTGCGCCCGCCGCCGCCCCAACCAGCGGTGGAGCAAGCAGCTTGGGGCGAAAACCGCGGCGGCGGGGGCGCCAAAATGGAGGGGGCGCTGGCCAGCCTGCCCCTCGCCCCCCGCCGCCGTCCGGTGCCGCCCCAACCAGCGGCGAAAACTGCTGCGGTGCAGGGTGCCCGGCAGGGCAGGGGGCGGGGCACCGTACGTCATGCGCAATGACGTCACGTGGCCCGCCCCCTCGCCTAGGGCGCCAAAATCCGTGGCACCGGTCCTGCTGGGAACTTCATATATATTCTAGCTTCTATCAACAACTTTGACCCACCTGGTGAGCTACTTCTGAGGCAGTATGAGGCAGATTAGATAACAAAAATTTATGGCGTCTGGAAAGATGCACAAAGATTCCATACATCTCCTCCTTTAGGAGAAGGTGGCAGGCTGCTGTTCCTGCTGACAGTCCCAAGACAAACTTACAGCTAGAGATCAGTTCAGTAGCACATCGGAAGGATATGGTCTCATTGCCTGAGCCAATGCTAAGCTGCTCTTTCACTAGGGAGGTTTTGCGGCTGCCATCACTGCATTTGCCCTTTGTCCCTCACATAAGAAACACTGCCCGTTTTTCTCATCATCATGCCTTGGGGGCTAATCCGGATAATCAGTGCTAGCCGGTAGCAATTGGTAATACACTGGCTGTTCACAATGACTTAATAACAAAACATAATGGCTTCAAAACTCGTTGAGATTATCAGGATGTTGTTATACCAGTTTCTGGATAATGTAAATGTGTGTCTGAAACTGACCTTAGAGAGGCAGAAGATAAGGAACATGTAGATAAGGACAGTAGATAGATCATTCCTGATATTGGATGCAGCGTTTTCTCCACTGTGCATTACATTCCTTTTAAATATGTATGCTAAAAATAATCTTATGGTTTTTATAGCCCTTAGTTCCCTCCCTTATCCAGTGATCCATGCATATTGTACATTTTTGGCCACTGAGCACTACAGACATTGAAGTAAAACCTAATGAATGTATCCTTATCACTGAAGAAATGGATGGGTAATATACTTCATGAAAAGCACTGTGAAGGTTGCATTAATTTTATTTTTATTTCTCTTTGCCTCCCCCCCTCCCACCCACCAGAAGAGGAGTGACCCAGTTTGTAGTCAGATCAGCATTTCCTAATTACTGTACTTGTCTAGGCTGATTGATGGTGCAAATACTCCAGCCTCACAAACTCCCCTGCATTTGTCTTCCCGCTGAATTACTGCATCAACATTAAACACATAATAAAACAAAGCTCTGTTCTGAAGCAGTCTCAAGTAAATGAAGTGATAGGAAAATGTCTCATTTGGGAAGAAATAGTGTAGGTGAAATCATATATTTTACTAAACCAGCATCGGCCCTGATCCTAAGCATGTCTGTTTAGGAGGATGGTCTTATTGGTTTCAGCGAGGCTTACTTCCAAGTAAGAAGGGTGTCACAGGAGCAGTGGCGGAGGAACCTTCTCCGGCACTCGGGACGGGACGCCGAGGGGTGGGGTGAACCACCTGGTTGCGCACGTGCGACATCCATACGGACTGTATATGTGCGGCAGCCCATATGGTCGACATGCAAGTGGCAATCCCGTATAGACGCCCGTAAGGACGACGCGCATGAGTGGCAGCCCTATGGATGCCGCGTGAGCGGTGCCCATACTAACTATGCGCGCACCCTCGGCCGCTCTGCAGCTGAGGAGAGGCAGTGGGCCACCCCCCAGAGTGGTGCCCGGGGCAGACCCACCCCCTCCGTCCCCTCTTTGTACGCCCCTGGACAGGAGCCCAAGGTCCCATATTTTTCCATCAATTTGTGGTCAAGCCAAATGCCCCTGGGAAATGCACAATCAGGGCATATGGGTTGTGAACCTCAGGCCAGTGGGCCTAATGTGGCCATCCAGGCTTCCCTGTCTGGACCTCAAGACTTTTCCAGGCCATACCACTCATTGATCATGTTTCACACTCTCCTTTTGTGTCTTTGCCTGGCTGGTGGAATGAGTCCTTGATCTCTGGTAGTGCTTCCTGGTTGCCTGGATGGAGAATAGCATTTATATGCAGAAACTAGCTTAATGTATGAAGGCAAAGTGTACATTCATTCATTTTGGCCTCTGGCCCCACTAACGACCTCTGGGCTTTCCCCTATGCCTTTCATAAAGACTACAGCACCATTGTTATAGATTAAGGGCTCATCCAGACTTCCACTTGGCCCACCGTCCCCCCCACCCCCGGGAAAACTCAATCTTTAACACTGAATCAGAGCAAACGTCAATCATGTTTTCCATGGATCAACATTTGCTTTGATTCAGTGCTAAAGAGTGGGTTTTTCCGGGGAGAGTGTTGGGACAAAGAGAAAACTGCTTAGACTCATCCCTGGAAAAACAGGGCAAGTGGAGAACTGCTTAAGCATGTGCTTTCTAGGCACAAGAAAGGTGGAAGTGTGAACAAGCCCCTAGTTATAGCTCATTATACTTCTCTATCTGTTTGCACAATTTTCTTTTTTATATAATATTTTTTATTAAAGATTTTTGCATACATTTTAAAATAACATTTAACATTCATATATTATACATTTTTTTCCCTGACTTCCACCAACCCTTCTTGAGATTTTCACTTCTCTTAACTTCCTCTTGTATTTCATACTCCACTGTTACTTTAAATAATCCATTTCCAATATTACTTTCTAAAATTATTTATGTAATATTTCTTAAAATTAACCTCACAAAACTTCCTGCAAGCCTATTAGCGTGATTTGTTGATTACAATTGTCTTTCAAATATGTCTCAAACTTAGTCCAATCTTTTAGAAATTCCTGGTCCCGTCGGTTTCGAATTCTTCCTGTCATCTTGTCTAATTTTGCATAGTCCATTAGCTTCATCTGCCATTCTTCTTTTGTCGGTAATTCTTCTTGTTTCCATCTTTGTGCCACCAGCATTCTTGCTGCTGTTGTTGCATATAAAAATAACTTTTTGTCCTGTCTCTTTTCCGGTTTCTTTATAAATGTATATTTCAACATTTTTTTCATCTCATTATATATCATTTCCCAGAAGCTTTTCACCTTCTTACATTCTCATCACATATGATATAACGTTCCTTCTTTCTCCTTACACTTCCAACATTTATTACTCATTTTATACATTTTCGCTAATTTCACTGGTGTAATATACCATCTATACATCATTTTCATTATATTCTCTTTTAAAGCATTGCAGGCAGTAAATCTTATATTTTCTTTCCACAGTTTCTCCCAATCTTCTAACTGTATATTATATCCAAAATCCATAGCCCAGTGTATCATTACCGACTTAACCTCTTCATCTTTCAAATGCCATTCCAACAATATTTTATACATTTTAGATAATGGTTTCCCTGTTTGCACAATTTTCAGGCCTTGACTAAGCTTGGAGAAAGACTTGGGGTCCAGTTACAGCACTAGCTTTGTGGGCCACAGCTGGATACTGAGGTCAGTGATAGGCTGTGGTTAAGGTTTCAAATCAGGCAAGTCAGGAACTGGAGAGATTGACAAGCCATGTATCACAGATGTAGTGGTGGTGTAACCGTGGCAATGGAAACCCCTAGCCATGCTGTTGCAGCTGAAGAAAAGGAGGTGCTCAGGCTACTCATCTGTAGAAATGCATTTTAAACTCTTGACTACAAGTTGGTATCCAACTAGAGGAGGCAGTATGTGTTCATGACCCAGCTGTACCAAATTTGTGGGTGATTTGAGTAATTAAGCAATCAGACCCAAAATGCTGTTTTCTGAAATTGAAAGAAAAGACATTTTCCCCATGAATTTTAATAAATTTTACAAGCTCTGGGCTAAATTATAAACTCTGCCTTGCAGCTGCACATCACAACACCAGCTTTTTTCTTGTTTTGTTTTGTTTTGAGTTTTGCTAAGGTTGGCTGTGCAAATGCAGTAAAAACTTCTTTTCAGAATGTATACAGTGGTGTATGTTACATGCCAGTAAATAGAATCTTAGTTTAGTTTAGCATTTCAAAAATAGCAATCATGTATAATTTAAAGCGATCACTGAATGGGAAGGGATGAACAATCCAGGAAACTATATTAAGATCAAGTAGAGCAAGATCCAGATGTTGTAAGCATATTCTGAAAAAGCATGTAGGCCACCATGCAATTATTTATTTTACTGTTGGCTATACAAGTGGGAACCTGTATGGGGGTAGGGTGGAGGAACTGCAAATGAAGAAGGACTCAAAACCCCAACAATACTTTAGCGTCCACACACATTGTCCTTTCGAGTCTGAATAGATAGTAACCCTTGTAGGATGTGATCCGTGAGAAGCAGTCAAGTACAGCATTACTTGTAATGCTAGAAAAGACATGTGAGGGAATGTTTGGTGCAGCCAGTCGAAAACTTCCTGTTCTTCCTGGCTGGAGCACCCTTCCTTTTGCATGTGATAGAAGGTGGGCGTGACCTAAACTGTCCAGGTAACAAAAGGACGAGTGACGCAGCACACGTTCTCATTTTGACTTCCTTCTTCGTTTGACCAGCTTTTAGCTAGGACTGTTCTGCTAGCTCTCAACTAGCAGAAGCACTGGGATTATTCCCCCATATGGGGTAGATCCACATGTACATATTTGTAACTAAGTCTGCCTTCAGGAATCCAACTGTGAACTGATGTGAGTAAACTTCTTTCATTGACTTTAAATAAGATTGTTGTGTCTTTATGCTTTTAAGAGGGATTAAAGGGAATTTACCAGGAACGTACAATTCAATCTGAGACAGACTGAATTGTATAATAGTGAGAGGCTCACACAAGCCTGCAACCAGCTATCTGCTGTGCATGTAAAAAGGGGGAATGTAACTCTGCTACATAAAGGAAGTTGTTACCGCAAGTTATGAAGGATTTTAATAAACGATATATCCTCTCCTGCCACCCTGAACATTCCCACACCCCTCACATTTCAGAAGATCGTTTGAGGAAAGGGAACTGAGCTCAGAGAAAGAGCAGTCCACTCAAAGTCCTTTAATTTGTGCAGAGTTTAGAGGATCCTCTTTGAGGAAACTAGACTCTTAAGAAATTCGAAAGGTTTTATTTAAGACTTAGAAGTCATATAGAAATCCTAGAATAGGCATAGGCAAACTCGGCCCTCCAGATGTTTTGGGACTACAACTCCCATCATCCCTGACCACTGGTCCTGTTAGCTAGGGATGATGGGAGTTGTCATCCCAAAACATCTGGAGGGCCGAGTTTGTCTATGCCTGACCTAGAACTGCTTTGCTAAGGTGCTTGAGTACTTAACAGTCTATAAATCTCCGTAGTCTGATGAATGATGTTTACAAGTCCATTGCAACAATACTTTACCACGTTTGGAAGAAATTGTAAGTTTGCCAGGATCTGGAGTTGTTCCAGCTCCCAGTTTTATTTATTGTTCCTTCTCACCATAGGCTTGGCTGAAGAAAGACTGCCAGGAAATATTCTAAAAGGCTGAATTCTATAGCCCCCTCCTTGCATTGTTTCCATGAAGCATTGCAATGGACTAAGTGACCCTTGGAGTCCCATTCAAATCTATGGTAAAGGTAAAGGTAAAGGGACCCCTGACCATTAGGTCCAGTCGTGACCGACTCTGGGGTTGCGGCGCTCATCTCGCTTTAGTGGCCAAGAGAGCCGGCGTACAGCTTCCAGGTCATGTGGCCAGCATGACTAAACCACTTCTGGCGAACCAGAGCAGCACACGGAAACACCGTTTACCTTCCCGCTGCAGCGGTAAGCCTTAGGCTCTGCGGTTTAACCCACAGCGCCACCCGAGTCCCCAAATCTACGGTACTAGGATTCTAAGGGGTAAAGTGTGTTAAAAAGTGTCTGCAAGGTCACATCTCTAGCCCTGATCATGGCAATGCACAGCGGGGGGTGAGAAACCTAGCCACATGGGCCTCGATAAGGGTAGGTTTCCTCAGATCCTCTAGAAGTGAATGTGGCTTAGAAGTCCAGTAGATCCATGGGCAGCAGAGGTGGGACCAGAATGTACCATGTGTCATCAGGGGTAGGGCTACAGCCACAGTCCATCAGCTCTTTTCTTCATGCTTTGTGAGTAATAATGCAATAAGGGGATTCATATCTCTTTCCACCCTATTCTTGTGATCACAGTATTTTTTTAACCTGCATTTTTAAATTGCTCTAAATTGAATGTGATTAAGAAATTGTTTATTATAATTTTTTTTATATAAAATTGTTTCTATATTAACCAGAAAGTTTCAGCAAACACGTCACCTCCTGTTTGCACTAATCATTTCCCTCTATCTGAATCCCCCATTCTTCTTGTATTCTGAACGGCAGAGGATCTTAAAAGTAATAATTTCTCCTTGAGTATGACTTCACTTGACTTGTATTTCACCCAATGAGATAGAAATTCTGGATGGATAAAGAAAATACTGTATATTTGAACATCTTGATGAAAAAGTCAAAGAATTTCAGTTGACACAAATCAAGATGTGACTTTAGAAAGCTGCGGGTGGGATGAAATGGCATTTTATTAAAGATGATTCTCGCTGCATTTGAAAGTCAAAGAAACGCCGTTCCTTGTCAAAAGTTCCCAGAATGCTATGTGTCTGGGTAGGCCTCCTCACTTTTATTCCCTGGCTTACATCGTATTGTGTCTAAGAATGGTGCAGTGAGGAAGAGAGAAAAAATGGAATTATTGACAGCAGAGTGCAGCCTGATTTTAATTATTTTTTTCCCCTTCTATTTTTTTTAATCCCCCTTCACTACTCATTCTATCATTGTTTCTTATTGATCAAGAATGGAGATGCCTGAAGACATGGCTTTTTTTACAAATGACTTGGGGTGATATTTTATTCGTATTTATTCAATTCATTAGTCTTTTTGTGCCACAGCAACTGAAAGTGACTTATATTTTATGCAAACACATACATGCATTAAAGCAAGCATTTAAAAAAAAATCTAAAAGACCATTCTGGTTTGTTTGTTTTTTTAATTAAAAAAAAACTAGATTAAAATGTCCCATCCATGCAAAAAGGGCAAAGCTAATTTAAAGCCCATGGCTGACGAAAAGCAAATGCTTTTGCATGGTGCCTAACAATATGTAGTGATGGTGCTAGATGACTTTCCCTGGGGAGAGCATTCCACAGATGGGGAGCTACCATTGAACAGGGTCATTCTTTTGTTGCCATCCTCCGAACCTTGGAGGGGCACACGATGAAGGGCTCAGATGATGATAGCAGGGTCCCGGTTGGTTCAAATGGGGAGAGGCTGTCCTTGAATTGCAGTCACATGCACTGAAGTCTAATCGAGTTCAATGTGAAGTACTGCTACAAAGGTAAACAGACCATTAGGTCCAGTTGCGGACGACTCTGGGGTTGCGGCGCTCATCTCGCTTTGTTGGCCGAGGGAGCCGGCGTACAGCTTCCGGGTCATGTGGCCAGCATGGCGAACCAGAGCAGCGCACGGAAACGCCGTTTACCTTCCCGCCGGAGCAGTACCTACCGTATTTATCTACTTGCTATAAGCTTACACAATTAGACACCGGCTTAAGATGTATCTGATTTTCAGGGCAATTCTATACATGTCTACTTTAGAAGTTGATGGATATAGTATTGCTGCCTAAATCCTGCTAATATTACTTGTATTAAAAGGACTGAAATCCAAATTGCTTGTGTGTGTTTTTTAAAAAAGAAATCATACAGAAGGCAATAAAAGACTGTTCAACAAGATATGCAGATGTAAGAAAGTTCCTTGATATCTAGGCCACCACCACACCTCTCTATTCAGTTGTAAACTAACCCATATTTTCAGAGAGCAACTTGTTTGTTCAACCATGCATTATGCATGCTAGATCCTGTTATACAGACCTTCTGTATGCTTGACTTACTTTTAAAATTAAGACTCCAGGGAAATGGAAGCATAGTACATACATAGCACAGTGCCATCTTGTGCACTCTGATTATGTGTCCTAAAAAAATATAAAAGATGCTGGGAGTTTGCATTTATCTGAATTTTGTCTTTAAATAAAGTAGATTAGTTTAGATGAGCTGTGAATATCTGAGTGAAAGTTCTGACAAGTTTGTTATCTGATGGGTGTTTCATTATTATTATTATTTGCTTCCTGTCACAGCGCTTATGAAACTGATTTACAGAAAGTCGGTCTGTTGTTGCATCTGTTGTAAGTATTAGAACCCTGTGACCTTCAAGATATTTTTTTGGACTACAACTCCCATCATCCCTGACCATTGGCCATCCTTGCTGGGGCTGATGGGGGCTATAGTCTCCTGGTCCAGTATTGACTATAATGACTGTAACAAACTCTCCAAGGTATAGAATACTCGGTTAGATTGACCAGTGGTCTGACACTGTATGTGACCACATCATGTGTTCCTTTGTATGCTGCATTGGGGCAGCAAAAATACTTTCTCCCTATGACTGTAGATAGCAACCCCAGACCCATTGTTTCATTCAGATAGTACAGCTCAAGTGTAAAGGTAAAGGGACCCCTGACTGTTAGGTCCAATCGCGGACGACTCTGGGGTTGCGGCACTCATCTTACTTTATTGGCCGAGGGAGCCGGTGTACAGCTTCTGGGTCATGTGGCCAGCATGAATAAGCCACTTCTGGCGAACCAGAGCAGTACACGGAAACGCCGTTTACCTTCCTGCTGGATATACTTGCTTTGCATGCTTTTGAACTGCTAGGTTGGTAGGAGCAGGGACGGAGCAACGGGAGCTCACCCTGCCGCGGGGATTCGAACCGCCAACCTTGGGAGCCAATAGCTTAGAGCCTTAAATAGAAAAAGTCAAAATCCTACATTGTTCATTAATTAAGCAGTGATGGAAATGCAATTTAGAGACAGATTGGGACTAGGGCCGCACACACTGCTTCTGTGTATGCATGTGCTTACTTTTGTGTGTATAAAAACAAATTACAATGTGAATTATATATAAAGAATAAAATTCAAGATAGATACCAGCTTAGATATTTTAAAAAACTCCACTGAAAGGACAATAAAGAAGGCACTTTTCTGCAACACATTTGCCATTGATTTTCTCACCTCTCTCTGATTCTCCATCTGATGTTCATTTCCCTTTTCTGTACCTGTGTGACCAGGGTCACACAGACATCCCTAAATAGGTGTGTGCTGAGTTTGCCTTTCTGGAAAGGCAAATTTCTAGACAGAAATTTCTTTTGATTATTTTTATTGGGGGATGTGTGTGGAAGTATATTTGCACACTCCCACAAGATTGGAAATGGCCTGTGCTTTCCCGTTTGCACGAATTTTCAACAATGACCAGGATGGAATGGATGGGAGGGAATAATGGACAAAGGTAGGAGCAAAAGAGAAGCACGTGAGAGAATGAAGACAAAGGATAAGCTGCTTCTCCTTGAAGCATACAGGCAGTCTCCATATCAACATGGGATTTGTGTGTGCAACATTTTCCCCGTTCTCATAAATTGTGACAGACAAATCTGTTCGTAGCGTTGCAGATTGAACTGATGCAATTCTCGCCACTCTTACCTTGCTCCTCAGATGATTTCAGGTCAAATGCTGCTGTCCAAATTTGCATTGCATCTGCTTCAGCTTTGACACCTAGCTCTATTAAAGAAGACAAGTCCAAGGATCAATACTTACACTACTGGATGGGATGAATTCCAACCAATGTGTCCACTATAAGAGCAAAATGGACTTCATGGAAATCATTCTCAAAGTACCGGTACTTTTCTTAGATATATGTTTTCATTAGGAATTACGTATCCAGTGATCATAACACTTTACTGTGTGTTTTTCTTTCATCTTGCTCAACATAAATTTTAGCCTAAGTATCCAAAGTTGTTAAAGATCGACCGGGCTGGCCATAACGTTATATAAAGAGCAACAGATTTACACGGGTACAAAACTGTGTGGACTAGCTGGTCTTTATTGTTGTTGTTCTTATACTCCACATAAATTTATACAACTTGCATAATGAATGATGAAGGAATGAACCCATTCCTTCTTTCATAGTATTCAGTAGACAGACTCAGAATACAAATTCAGGTCCATTAAAATAATGGAATCTCGGTTCCTGCAGCCATTTAAGTGTTTGGGGAAAGTGAAGTCTTGCTTCTTTCTTTCTTTTTCCAGTATACAATAAATTTCATTATGAAAATTGTCATATCTTTCTCCTGCACATGTTAGTATCTCCACCATTTCCCAAACAGAAAATAGATTGTAAAATGGAGAAAACCATGGAGAAAACAACGTTCTTAAATTATTTTTCATGTATTTGAGGGGAGAGTATTGTGCTAATTTTCGTGTGTGTGTGTGTGTGTAAAGAAAAATTGAATCTTTCCATATATTCCATTTTGTAGCGCCTGTTAGCTTGCTGAAGCTTTTAGATAATTTCATTTTGAAAGGTGGATGGGTCTTTAGGAGCTCACAGAGTCTAGCAAAAAGTTGAACCTTCACCAGGCATTCTGCTTGCTCCTTGCTGGAGGGTTTTGCTGGAAAAACAAATGAAACACACAGGATCTCCAGCAGCCACTTTTGAAGTAAATGACTGCCCACCCTGTAAAGCTATTTCAAGCAGTAGATCTCTCCCAACAATTCATTTGGGAACGAGTTTGCTTCATCCCAAGAAAGAAATGAAGAATGACTTCTTCCCAACAGGAGGTGGTGAGGGACTTGGCACATGGCTTTGAGTGGCCAATAGGCTTGCAGGAGCAAGCTGCTTATAAAATGCAGCCTCTCTCCTTAATGTTTTGTTCCGCATCTTCTTTGTGATTGGCATCCCATGTGCCCTTTGAGCCTTGTGGGATTGCCAGTAGGCATACAGGGCTGAGTAGGAATTTTTGGAGTACATCTTGATTGTCAACACACTTTTTTGTGCCAACACCCCACTGCTGTTAATTTGATTGGCTTATGGTGGCATGGGTTGCTATTTGGCTTCTTTGTGGCTGCCAGTGGAGTAGTACATGGTCAGCACTGTGAGGCTTGTTGTGTAGAGACCATTTCATAGACCACCTCTTATTGTCAGCTGCTTGGTTTGATGTACACAAGGCCTAGAAGGTGTCACCTGCTAAATGCTGGACAGCAGGGGTGGCTGGCAACTGCCAAGTAACACACCGATGGCTTTTCCTTCTGGGAGGATGGCTATTTGCCTCAAATTACGCCAGCTTGGGTGACGGAATTTCTCTAGGGTAGTTTGGCCCCTTAGCTGTAGGCAGGAGATGTGCTAACTGCATGTATAGGTTTTTACCTGCCAGTACTTGTGTTTGGGATTGACATAGGTTTCCGTTATTATATTTTAATAAAAAATTACTTTTTACAAATACTTGTTGGTGAACCTTCATTCTCTAAGGCCGCAATATAAGAGACAAAGAGTGTGTTCCCATATTTATTTGTTTTAGTTATTTATAATCCACTTTTCAAACTAATTTTCAAAAGTAGCTACATGGTTATTATATCCTCTGTACTATAGGAAACTGAAAAACCATCCGTGAGCTAATGGAGGACATGAGTAATAGTCAAATCACAGTATTCACAGCGCTGCTTCCCTCCTAATACTTAGAAAGACTTATTATGAGCATTCCATATGACAAGGAACAATAACATGAAAGCAATGAAAATTAGGAGCCTGGCTGGACAAGCAGTCCAGGCAGGTAATACAATAAAAAGCATTGTTATCTCTGTAAATAATAGCATTTTTGAGGTAATTATTGCCATAATGATTCACGTTACTTTGATATTAAGGGCTCTATAAGGGAGAGTTTAGTTTCACAAACATAACAAATTATGAATAAATAACAATTTATAGATGTCTAAATACAAATACTCTTTATCAGAAAACGACAAAAACTCGTGGTAGAAGGAGGATAAAGTTGCATATGTGGATATTTTGGCAGAAAAAGAAATGCAATGAAAGAATTCTCATAATCACCATGGGATAGAGTCACTAATTTTGCCTTAACTTATTTTGTTGTTGTTGCGACTTTGACATTTCCAGCAGTGAAAAACACCTAGAAAATGCTTCTATGGGGATAAATAAATGTGCATTATGTGGGGGGTTTTAATAGCACCTACCTCAACTGCCACCAGCTTTTCTTAAAGCAAAAAGAAATTTAGCCTCCAACTTGAGAAAAATAATCTAAGTGAAGTTAAAAGAGTGAGAGTCTGAACAAGACTAGTGACATTTCACAGATGGTGCCAAATTAGGTGAAAACCTCAAGTTAAGACCACATACCTGTAGAACGATTTGTGAAATAAATGACATGTAGCAGGAAAAAAATATTTATTCAGCACCACCTTCTAGAATTGGCTAAGTCAGAACCAAACCACTGGAGCAAAACATCACTGAAATCTATACCAGACAACTGGTCCAGGAGGATTCCACAACACCTGAGAAAGCCCAGCAGGGTAGCACACTCGTTGTCCTTGATTATCCATCAGGTAACAAAGGCTATCACATGCTACTTTTATAGGGACGCGGGTGGCGTTGTGGTCTTTGTCGATAGGAGGGTTGGCGGTTCGAATCCCCATGGCGGAGTGAGCTCCCGTTGCTCGGTCCCTGCTCCTGCTAACCTAGCAGATCGAAAGCATACCAGCGCAAGTAGGTAAATAGATACCACTGCAGCGAGAAAGTAAACGGCGTTTCCGTGTGCTCTGGTTTCCGTCACAGTGTTCTGTTGCACCAGAAGCAGTTTAGTCATGCTGGCCACGTGACCCGGAAAACTCTCTGTGGACAAACGCTGGCTCCTTCGGCCTGAAAGCGAGATGAGTGCCGCAACCCCATAGTCGCCTTTGACTGGACTTAACCATCCAGAGGTCCTTTACCTTTACCTTTTACATGCCACTTTCAAAATTAGGCAAAAAACAGATCGAAACAAATGGAGATAAGTGGCACTGTGGTCTAAACCACAGAGCCTAGGGCTTGCTGATCAGAAGGTCGGCGGTTTGAATCCCCGTGACGGGGTGAGCTCCCGTTGCTCGGTCCCTGCTCCTGCCAACCTAGCAGTTCGAATGCACATCAAAGTGCAAGTAGATAAATAGGTACCGGTCCGACAAGAAGGTAAACAGCGTTTCCGTGCGCTGCCCTGGTTCACCAGAACCGTCTTAGTCATGTTGGCCACATGACCCGGAAGCTGTACGCCAGCTCCCTTGGCCAATAAAGTGAGATGAGCGCCGTAACCCCAGAGTCGTCCGCGACTGGACCTAACGGTCAGGGGTCCCTTTACCTTTACCTTTTAGAGTTTGCTAAGAATGTCTGGGGTTGCACTTGTTTTTCATCCCTCTGAGCACCTTCAGAAGTAGGAGCAGTGATTTAACTGAATAGAAGGCATGCAAAACTGTTGTTAGATCCTAACTTGGCTTCCACTGGTAGGACCATCCTGCAAGTGGACTTTCTGCCCATAGGACACTTTCACAAGTGGAAAGGTGGAGGTGACCCTAACTTGATCCACCCTGCCCAATGCAGCCCCTTGTGCCTCTCAAAAATCTGTTCCGGTAGGGTAGGGGGCTGCAGTGAAAGGAGGGAAGCAGTAAAAATTATCCATTTGACAGCAGACTCTTCCATAAGATTTCAGGGCCATGTGTAAAAAGGATCCCTTCTGTTTGTTGACTCCTAGTTACAATCCAAACCAGTGTCCTTTCTTCATGGTTGCATACTTGATTTTTAGGAAAAGGTGCAGCTGTGCAGTCTTGTTTTCTTAACGATTTTAGGGCAAGAAAATTCACAGTGCATGCCTATTCCTCCCCCGCCCCCTCACTGTTAGCAATAAAATGTGGTCAATTTCAAAGCACTTTTTAAATCTTCCATATGAAATACCTATTTATAGATAAATGTCTGGGAATAAAGTTGCATGCTGTTTCCAACACACAACTTTTAGTAAAGCACTCAATATTATTTAATGTTAGGCGGTGTCCCGGAGTTAACCTTGCAAATTATGCAAATACTGGTTTTATTTTTACTGCTTCAGTTTTAAATATTAAGAACCATTTATTATTTATTTACAATGCAAAGCATTCTGATTTTTTTTAATAGAAGCTGCGAGTACATAAATACCACCCAGTGTGTAGTTTTAAACATGATTTATCAAAGAATATGAAATTGGCTTTTCTTCTTTTGCTCAGTAGCAGTAATTAACACAGCGTGGTTCATTGCCTGCAAAAAAAAAAAATGTGATTCAAATAAATTCAAGTTATAAAACAAATTCAAGATGAAAAACAATTCTTTCATCCGTAGAATAAATTACGTTTGAATTCCTAGTTTAAAAAAAAATCAGTTTAGTAAGTCTTTAATCACTTGTACTTACATTACAGTTTTATTGGGGCTAAAGCGTGTAAAATGCAAGGTGCCTGTGTACAAACAATTCCAATGGTACGTAAGGAATGACATTGCAGCGTACATGGAGAAAAGGAAAAAAGTGACTGTAGAAAGCTACATTTCTACTGTATTTTTGACATTGGATAATGATGCATGGGGCAACTTTTCTCTTCCATCCTACATATGAGATTAAGAGGTGCACAGGTGTAGAGACCTGAACACACACACATCCACACGAACTACTCACCAAATGTGCATAGTTTAAACTTACTCAACTAACTTATCCAACTTACCCTATGAAAAACCACAATTCTCTATTTAATTAACAAATCCCATGGTAGATGGTTGGACAAAACCTCGCTTTTTCCTGAGATTTGGTAATGCTGTTTATTTCCTCTCGCTGAGTAGCGGGACTTAACTGGTGTCTAGGAGCAAACAGTTACATTCTGAGGAGCTTTGCTACGTTTGTAATTAGATGCTTATCCACAGTACCAATCTTCATTAGAAGCCCTGGATAATCTTTTATGTATGACCCTTTGCGGTGTCACCTCTGATACCCTCCAACAAGCAGCATCTCTTGTTATTTTATTAATTCCATGCATAACAGTTTGGTGTGGAAATTCATACATATTTTTATGCAAACATGGTTATGATTTCTGAGTACACTTTTTGAGGTAGATATATTTTTGTTTACGTCCACGTAGAAGAAACACAAGTACTCTGAAGCGGATATTTCAGCATCCTACAGAGAGACCCTTGAGAATATCTCTCCATAAATGGAGTGCTTGAATGTGAATGAAATTTAGGGGCTGATTACAGCAATGTCTACATCTAATTCAAAAATATAAATTGAGCTAGATATAAAACAAGGACATTTTCAGATGAGTTTTTGTGTGTGTGTGTGGGGGGGAAAACGAGCACTTTATGTCTCTGTACAGCCAGTGTTTTGGGTGTGCGTTCACGTCTACCCATCTTGTAAAGTGGTACGGAAGCAGGATTTGATCACGAAATTGTATCCTGAGAAATACATAGCAAATAGCATTCCAATATCTTGGTCTTCCAGTGAGATAATATTGTACAGTATTAGTATTTTTCAACCCCCCTCTCTCAAATGGAAACTTTGGAAGTAGCTGACAGTTCTCGAAATCTAAGCATGAGATTGATTTAAATATATAAGGCAGTTTTTCACACAACACACAGTGCACTGTTGTGTTTTTGTTGTTTTCTTGTGAACAGCAATGCAAATGAAAAGTCGGTGTTTTGAAGTTTGTATAATTGTAAATGAGGGGAAAATAGGTTCTTGGTTCAAGCTGGTATACGTTCATACTTGAAATGCAGACTGTTGTCCTAGGTAAATATACATACCATTCATTATAATATGTCGCTTTTTCTTAGAAACAAGATGGCTGATGCACAATCCTTCTGCTGTGGTAGCTGTTCTCTATGTCTTTTCCTTTTCCTGCCTTTTAGAAGTCATTTATGTGAAAAAACTAGAGCTAGGCAATTGATGAATTCATAGTTAAAGCAAATGGCTAATGTTCCACTATAAATCTTAAAACATGTCTACCTCACCTTAACTGCTCATGCTAATCACTATAAAGATATTTTTATACCATATTTTAACACCTTTCAGAGCATCCCTTATTCCTCAATCTGTCAGGTGCTTTATGAGTCCCACTTGCACAATAAAAGACGATGTAAAACTTTATTTCAACTGATGTCAGTATCCTTCTGATTCACCTCTCCAGGTTCTAGGGGGAAATTAGGCAACAGAGAAAGCTATTTCTGATTTAAAATGTCACAGGGACTATATTTTTAAGCCACCACACCATTTCTTCAACACAAACCCAACGGCATGAATTACAAAGTGTATTATCATAGAATCATTGTATCTTAGAGTTGGAAGGAACCCACGGGTCATCTAGTCCAACCCCCTGCAATTCAGGAATCTCAGCCAAAACATCCATGACAGAGGGCCATCCAACCTCTGTTTAAAAACCTCCAAGGAAGGAGAGTCCACAACCTCCTGAGGGAGATTGAGTCCACTGTCAAACAGCTTTGTCAAAAAGCTTTTCCATATGTTTAGTTGGAATCTCATTTCTTGTAACTTGAAGCCCTTGGTTTGAGTCCTACCCTCCACCCTCCACCCAATAGCATTTCTCCATCTTCTCCATGCAGAGGACCTACCACTTGCTCATTCTTCCTCTTGCTTTGAACATAGCCGAAGAAACATTTTAGAAATTATTTTTAACCTTTCTTGCAGGACCTGAGCTCATTCTAAGCTTTAGCTCGCCTGACATTCACTCTGCAACTGTTGGCTACTTGTGTATACACTTTCTTTGGGATTTCTCCTTTCTTCCATTTCTTATGCATGCCCTTCTTAAATCTCAGTTCATCTGTAAGCTCCTTATGAAGCCACACCAGTTTCCTTAGATGCCTCCCACTTTTCTTTCCCGTTGGCTCTCCCATCTTGGTCTCTACAGCAACAGCAGGCACTGCAACTCTCCAACGATTTGACTTTGCTCCCAAAGGCACACTCATCTATTGTCGCCTGAAACAGATGGATGCCTCCCATATGCTACACCTGCACCTAGATGGAGGGATTGCAGGGCATTCCTATCCTATGGTGGCCTGCCTTCCTCAATAAGGGCAACAATGGATTCAAAGGCAACAACAATGCCATCCTCTAGAGCCAGTGTGGTGTAGTGGTTAAGAGTGGTGGACTCGTAATCTGGTGAACCGGGTTCGCGTCTCCGCTCCTCCACATGCAGCTGCTGGGTGACCTTGGGCTAGTCACACTTCTTGGAAGTCTCTCAGCCCCACTCACCTCACAGAGTGTTTGTTGTGGGGGAGGAAGGGAAAGGAGAATGTGAGCCGCTTTGAGACTCCTTCGGGTAGTGATAAAGCGGGATATCAAATCCAAACTCTTCTTCTTCTTCTATTTGTTGTGTCCCATCTGTATTGGAGTTCTGCCACTCCTTGTCCTTCTTGCTTCTGACTCCAAGGACCTCCCCCTAGGCTACATCATTCAAAACTGAAACCCTAAACCTGGCCTTTGCACTTGCCCATTAGAGCCCTGGATAGCTCAGTTGGTTGCAGTGTGGTGCTGACAATGCCAACGTTGCAGGTTCGATTCCCGTATGGGACAGCTACATATTCCTGTATTGCAGGGGGGTGGACCACATGATCCTCTGGGTCCCTTCCAACTCTACAATTATATAATTCTATGCATAAACCCAGCAAAGAAGGGGCCCCACTCCCCTTTGCCTGGCAATCTTGATCTCTGATGGTTCCCTTGATGGACCATCAGTGGCCTTTGTCCCTTACTAATGGCCCATCCTGCTAGCTTTGCTGAACTAGCTTGGCTCCTTAGCACAGTGTTTCCCAACCAGTGTGCCTCCAGATGTTTTGGGACTACAACTCCCATCATCCCTCGCTAGCAATACCAGTGGTCAGGGATGATGGGAATTGTAGTCCCAAAACATCTGGAGGCACACTGGTTGGGAAACACTGCCTTAGCATAACTGGATCCATGGAGTTTCCATGTTTGGCAAAGTTTAATCAAACCTTGATTAATTGTAACTTTTACTAAATCATAACATATTTAGGAGGCTCTTGCCCGCCCCCATAACATCATAAATATATGTTATCTTCTGTCTTCAGATGAAATAAATGTGCAGAAAATAACTTCATCTGCCTACGTTTATTGGTCTTTCAACCTAACCCCCCAAAAGAAGAAAAATTGTATTGTTTTCCTCAACTTACGGAAAATCATTTTGACATGATTTCACCTCAAGTTTAATTGAGTCAGTGAGTGGATATAATGAAGCATTTTGTTAGTGGTCTCCAGTGGAGGTGTTAATAGGAAGGAAAGTAATTTTCACCTTATTTATATGTTGTATAAATATAGAGCGATCTTTCTGCCGAAAGCTCAATTTTCTTCATACTATTTCAGTAAAGGTTGCAGGCCTTATTCAAGAAATATGATATTTTATTGCAAATTACAGTACAAAGTTGTATTTCTAGAAGCAATAAACAAAACTACTGATTCATGGTAGAATAATAATGCAAACAAAAAGTGATCCAGATGCCATAGTAGTTACACATTTGAGAACCTTAAATAGCCATTTTCTAAACTCACTTTGTTGCAGCTTCTCAATTAAAATATGGCAAATTTTTGAGAACAATTACCGGTATGTTTTGTTTCATAGAATTCTGAATAATAAAAATGGACTACAGTCGTACCTTGGTTGTCGAACGCCCTGGAACTCGGATGTTTTGGCTCCCGAATGCCACAAACCCGGAAGTGAGTGTTCCGGTTTCGCAAACGTTCTTTGGAACCCAAACATCTGATGGGGCTTCCGCAGCTTCCGACTGAGTGCAGGAAGCTCTTGCAGCCAATCGGAAGCCGCGCCCTGGTTTGTGAACGTTTTAGGAAGTAGAATGGACTTCCGGAACAGATTCCGTTCGACAACCAAGGTACGACTGTATATCCATTTAATGGCAAGCAGTGCGATCCGAACCATGCACATTCAGAAGTAAGTCCTATTGAACTCAATGGACTTACTCCAAAGTAAGTGATGTTATTATTGCAGACTTATGCCTTTATGAGATATAAAGTGTGGTATCCAATAAAGCACTTCTGCTAGTGCAAGGATTTCCATGGTTCATAGATCCTCCTCTCCTCTCCTCTCCTCTCTCTTCTCCCCCCTGAATCTACTCTGGAAGGTTGCAGGAACACCCAAAACAGATTTAGAGGGCATTGGGGACAGGGAAGGGAAGTTCCACTGCACAGCCAAATGTCCTTGCTGTGGCTGGACTACTTTGTTGAATACCACACAAATTAATTAAAATAAATAAATCATGGTGGTGCTGTTCTTACCTATTATCTGGTTAATAAAGTTGGTTTTCTGTGACTTCAGAGAATGACTGGAATTAAGTGCCTTCTGTAGGCCAGTGTACCAAACCTACATCTAATTGTTTCCAGCCCATGGTCTTTAGATGCAAGTGCTTGAGCCAAAGACGATATTGCTCCGTTTCTGTTACCAGGCCAGCAAGAGCTATTGCATTGATATCCCATCTTTTTCTCCAAGTAGCTCAAGGTGGTGTACAGGTTCTCTGCCTCCTCCATTAATCTCCACAACAACCAGGGAGCTTCATGTCCAAGGAGGGATTTTAATCCTGGTTTTACACGTCCTAATCTGACTCTCTAACCACTGCACCACACTGAGATCCTTGACCAAGCAAAGGGTGGAAGGCTGCAGGCTTCCTATCTTCCACTATAGCACAGAATGATTCTTGTATCCATGTGTAGCCACCTGTATACACCAAGGGGCAGAAAGTGGACTTTTTATGACCTATGGCAAACTCTCTGGGCATGGTGCACATGGTAGGCATGGATGATGCCCAAATATGTTCTCTCCACTAAAAATAAATAAAAATTGTTGGATTAAAGTTGGATAGTTGACAAAGGATCTTTGCCTCATTGTTTTTTTATGTGCAATATCAAATCAGGATGTTAGCCTTTTATAAAATAACCAGTGAATACAATACAATGCAATACAATAAAATTACAATTCTCTTTCTGTTTCTCAACAGGAGCTGCGGTTCACAAGGTTGAGGTAAGATTCTAATCTTAATAAAAATAAATGAAGTGTTTGATTAGAATGGAACACTAAAGCATACAAGCCTTGTCTCAGGCTTGGTGGTTGAGCTGCGTGATGAAATTAAATATGGCTGTTTGGAAAATTATAGATGATCTCTTGTTCCCTGCTTTATTGTTTTGCTAAGTTGATACGCTATTACTTAAGCATTGTCTTGGACTGCATAAACTCAGTGCTTATTTGTAAACCAGAGTGGAAGTGAGTGTGAATTTACACTTCTCACCTCTGACCTTGAACTTTCATAACTGGATTTGGGCAGGTGGAAGGGAATGATTTTCAATCATATGACTGCCTCGCCCATGGCAGCCATGTTTGTAAAAATGAAAAGCTATGGGTGCAAGTGAATGTGGAAATTAAGCTACACCAATGTCTATGCATGCCTGTTGATGGAGCATGAAAACCTTATTGACTATGGCTTCATATAATGAGATGGCCATAGGAATGGGGCATTATTAGAGAGTGGATCATCCATATATTCAAAGAGGACAGATCCATTTCAGACTGCAACAGCAAAACATTTCATTTTGTAATTCCTTTACATTTCAGCCATGGAAAAAGAAAAGTAGCATGTCAATGACAAAGTCTGTGCTTATTTTTTTATGTGCAGGGAGCATTTTATGTGCAGAAACTGTCAAATGTGTGGGTTCCCAACCTGTAATATGGTATGACGGTCGGGGAACTCTGGATAAACCCAGAACTAAGTGAGAATGTGAAGCACAGTTCTGAAATTTAAAGCAAAAGTAGTAGAGTAGATAGCAAGAGAGAATTTATTTGCAACCTAATAAGAGAATTAGGTATAAATTCCCTTCGAAGAGAAGGGGGAAACTCTTTTGAAGTTTTGAATATAAAATTCCAAAATGATAAGAAGAGACTCTGGAGGAAAAAAAACCCAACAAATTCAGACACACATACACACCCCAAAAAAATCTGACTTTCACCACAAAATTCTTCAGGGAGTCCCTTCCTATGAAATAAGCAGATTTGCATGGCAATTCTATAGATGACAACTCAGAAGTAAGCCCTATTGATTTCATCGGAGCTTACTTCCAGGTAAGAGAGTACAGGATTCCAGCCTTAATCATTTATAAGTACATTTCTAACACCTCATAATGTGTACTGGGTGTGTAGGTTCATAATCTTTTCATCGTGGACATATGATATACTACATAATCTAATAAGCTTTATTGCTGAGGGTGAACCTGGTTACAGGGGGGGGACCATTTACCTGAAGAGTGCGAGATTTGCTAAAATCTAATGTATCTGTGTCACAAAGATGACTTATTTCTTTCTATAATGCCTATATTGGATAAACATTTTCCCTCCATTTTCAGAGATTTCAATCTCAATTTTCAGAGAAGCACAGGGCACGGTGAAGTTTATACATCCCAATCTTTTCATAGCCTAGGGATATTCCTATCTATTAGATCAGTTTCTTTCTTTTTTCTGAAACTCAATAAATTCTTCCACTCCGATCGTGATGTGACTGTTTCCCTCTATATGAAATAAATAAGCCACAAAAATAGTCTATATCCTATACAGTGGGTCACACTTTTAACCCAAATCATACGTCTGCATTTTTGGCAACAGAGCAGCTTACTAAGTCATAATGCTAGTGACACTCTTGTGTGGTGAGTTTTGTATATTAGAGAAATATTCTATTTGTATGCTGTATGCTGTATGCAGCTCTGTAGAACAGTTGTTGTTGTTGTTGTTGTTGTTATCATTAAATACCCCGCCCATCTGGCTGGGTTTTCCCAGCCACTCTTGGCAGCTTACAGAACACACTAAAACATCAAACATAAAAAGTTCCCAATACAGGGTTGCCTTCAGATGTCTTCTAAAAGTCAGGTAGTTGTTTATTTCTTTGACATCTGATGGGAGGGCATTCCACAGGGTGAGTGCCACTGCGGAGAAGGCCCTCTGCCTGGTTCCTTGTAACTTCACTTCTCGCAGTGAGAGAACCACTAGAAGGCCCTCAGAGCTGGACAATGGGGGTGGAGGCGCTCCTTCAGGTATACAGGCCAAGATCTAATTTTTATGAGGGTATAATGTAATAATAAAAAGCCACATATCATTGATATGCACTAGAAGTGTTCTCAGTTTCCACCTTGTAGTGACATGTATGACAACGTAATTTATCTCAGATATTTTCAGGTGTATTTTCAGACTTAGCATAGCTGTTGAAACTTTTTTTGCACCGACTGGGCCAGTGACACACCTAGGGTTGACATATTTTGAAGAGCAAAACAGAGGACACATTGGTCGACTTCTATTCCCAGAACCTTATTTTGTGCATAAACCTTCCTTTTAATACAATGTTTCTGGCTTTTCCATATTTCTTTTTTTTTTATGCTATGCATGCTGATAATAATAATAGTAATAATAATATTAATAACAACAACAACAACAACAACAACAACAAAAAGAAAAACAAAAACAACTAACTCCCTTATGGGATAGTTCCACATATGTATATACATTTGTAACCTAAGTCTGCCTTCAGGGGTCTAACTGTGAACTGAATAAATGTGAGTAAACCACTTTTATATTGACTTTAATAAGGTTGTTGTGTTTATTCTTTTTAAGATGGACAAGAGGGGATCTTACCAGGAATCCTATATTTAGAGGCAAAAACTAGCCTGCAACAAGCAAATCGCTGTTCGTTTAAAGGGGAATGTTTAAACTCTGCTAAGATATAGAACTTGCTAACGCAAGTCAGGAAGGGTATCATTAAGCAATATATCCTCTCCTGCCTCCCTGAACATTCCCACAGTGAGCCTCTCCAATGTAGGCTCAGGTTGTATATATGTCTCAACCATATATCATAAAGACACCACAGTCTCTGCTGTGCCTCATTCTGAGGAAACCGAACCCCTGAAATCATGTACTGCTCGGAGATCGGGGTGGCGTGCAACGGAGGATTAATTGGATTAGTCCCCTTTATTTATAATGTAGAAATAATCCGTACTGACAAAACCATCTCTATGTGAATTGCTTTTTTTTATTTTTAGCACATGAACTCCTTATCCCTAACCTTTTGAATACAATGAAAATCGTTTTACTATATTTAGTAATAAATAAATAAATAAATAGCACAACAGGTTCATCTCTACCACCTCCTTCCCCCTCCCATAATATACCTTTAATGTTATCATCCTCGCAAATCCATCTGCAGACTGTGTGGTCAGGTGTATAACTGGAAAAGGTCAAGGCAAAATATCAGCATACTTAACAAATGTATTTGCGTGCAGTGTTCGTAGGAATCCTTCCAGTTGCATGGCAACCATCTTTGTAATTACTATTTGCAACTCCATTTTTAATAGTTTGATTACTATTTTCTCCATTATATTGTTGCATATAATGAATTTAAATTCATTCCTCTCACTTTCTTCTTCTTTACAACAATAAATGCAGGCTAGTATTAGGTCAACTAGCATTAAACTTAGCTTCCAAAAATAGATGAGTAATACCCTAGATAGCACATTATACATATTTTGAGGTTCTAATGATAGAAGTAGGAATATAAGCAGCTGCTTGTCCTGACTCAGACCATTGTTCCACCTAGCTCAGTACTGTCTGAATCCTACCGAATGGCAGTGGCTCTCCAGGATTCCAGACATGGGATCTTTTCAAGCGCTACCTGGATTGACAGGGATTGAATCTGGGAACTTCTGCATGCAAAGCAGATGCTTTAACATCGAGCTATGGCACTCCCAATGCATGGGTGGCGCTGTGGGTTAAACCACAGAGCCTAGGGCTTGCTGATCAGAAGGTCGGCGGTTCAAATCCCCATGACGGGGTGAGCTCCCGTTGTTCGGTCCCTGCTCCTGCCAACCTAGCAGTTTGAAAGCACATCAAAGTGCAAGTAGATAAATAGGTACCACTCCGGCGGGAAGGTTAACGGCGTTTCCATGCGCTGCTCTGGTTCGCCAGAAGAAGCTTAGTCATGCTGGCCACATGACCTGGAAGCTATTTGCGGACAAAAGCCAGATCCCTAGGCCTATAGAGCGAGATGAGCACCGCAACCCCAGAGTCGTCCGTGACTGGACCTAACGGTCAGGGGTACCTTTACCTTTACCTATGGCCCTCCCAATGCATGTAACCTTATATCCCAAAATGTATAAGACATGGTATGGCAGAGAGGGATCAAAGTGACAAGGAAAATCATAAGCCTGTGCTTGATAATAAGGGGTGGTAAATTAGCAGTATGCCACACATTGTCATCTCTTTCGGTCACCTTCAAACAGGGGTGCCAACTTGAATAATATATTGGGAGGGAGCCAGGTAAGCCCCGCCTCGCATAATCAATCTAAGACACAGTGTACGCACACCATTTGAATGGCAACACCTATCAACTTTGAGGGGCCCCAGCCCCCTCAAATATTTTATTGGGACCTCGGCCCCTAGAAGTTGGTTCCTATGCCTTCGGACAAAAATTTAATAAACATTGTTTCAGAAGCCCACTGGTAATTGAGCTAAATAAAGGTTTGTGGCCTTGCCATTAAAATGGAAGGGGGTATATTGGGCTACATAATACTTTTGAGTCGAAAAGGTTTAAGGACTGCCTTAGACTGCATTTAATTTTCACTTGTATGAACCTTCCTGTGTATTCCTTAGTATACACTGAGATACACCGCAGCATGTTGAGTGAAAAGCACCCAATTCTTGGCTATAGGCATTCCATCATTCTGCAAACCTGAAAAGATTTGCATGTTTCTGACATATGTTACACGGTTTTGAAGAAGAAGAAGAAGAAGAAGAAGATATAGTTTGTGTTATGTCGTGGATCAATGACTGGAGGCGAGAATCAGGTACAACATCTCTTTATTTCAGAAACAGGGAAGAGCCAGCCACAGGAATGGAGAAAACTGGGGTTTATATAATAACAGTAGGCTAGTAGGGAGAATATACATTTTGGCGGGAACCAATGGCACAGATTCCCTCCCGCAGAAACCAATCCGGCAGAGGATCCAAATCCTGCTCTCTGAACCAGCAAATGATTGCCGTTCCCACTGTAACTCGTACATTCAAATAAGGTCTGTAATACAACACAATACTCTATATTAAAACGTCTGGACTGTGTTATTGCTTAATACACAACAGTTTGATGCACTTTACTAGGGAAAATGTATAGTCTGAACTAACCATAGAATGCATAGAAGCATTCACAGGCTGTTCCCAGCTGCCAAGACCCCTGCGGGACAGAGGAGGAGAAAAGCCTGTCTCTGTCTGTGGTGGTGAATAGGGTGGGACAGAAGTAGAAATAACTAATTCTAGTTTTGTCCCCATTATCCTCCCTGTCAGAGGCGCCAAATTGCTAGGGAAATTGAGGGGAGCTGACATTGCACACATGATATGCATGATGCAGTGTCACATAATGAATTCAGAAGGAACTAGGGGGCAGAGCCACACATGGCAGTAGCGCAGCTTCAATGTCCGGTGGCTCCTCCTCTTTGGCCCTTGGCCTCCTCCTCTTCCTCTTCCTGCTGCTGCAACCAGCCAGAGGCTGCTTCCCCCTCTTCTCCTCCATGGCAGGAGGAGGAGGAGAAGGAACTGGCCACTGAAGCTGCACTCAGCTCCATGCTCGGCCTCATCCACCCCCTGCCTTTTTGAACATTGGAGCCTCCCAAAACAGTGCAGCCTCCAAAAAAATTATTGTGTGGATCCTAAAGTGCTGGGCCCCTAGGAGTTGGCGCCCCTGCTCCTTGCTGAGTTGTGCAAGGGCAACACTGAGGCTGAATTTACACAATGGGTATAGAGCACCCAGGTGGGACCCAGGTGGCGCTGTGGGTTAAACCACAGAGCCTAGGGCTTGCTGATCAGAAGGTCGGCGGTTCAAATCCCTGCGACAGGGTGAGCTCCCGTTGCTCAGTCCCTGCTCCTGCCAACCTAGCAGTTCGAAAGCACGTCAAAGTGCAAGTAGATAAATAGGAACCGCTGCAGCGGGAAGGTAAACAACATTTCCGTGCGCTGCTCTGGTTCGCCAGTAGCGGCTATGTCATGCTGGCCACATGACCCGGAAGCTGTACGCCGGCTCTCGGCCAATAAAGCGAGATGAGCGCCGCAACCCCAGAGTCGGACACGACTGGACCTAATGGTCAGGGGCCCCTTTACCTTTATAGAGCACCCACCCCCCCAAAGAAGCATGGGAAGTCTGGCATACCCTTGCAGAGCTATGATTCCTATCATCCTTAACAAACTACACTTCCCAGGATTCTTTGGGTCAAAATGTGCTTTACATATGCCTTAAATGTATGATGTGTACGGAGCCTGAGACTAAGCAGGAGGCAGCTGACATGCAGCCACGGCCTGGACTGCGAACAGACTGAGGTTGGTGGGGAATGTGCCCCATTTGCCCTCATGGGCCAGCCTCCGCTGCTTGGATCTTGGAAGTTTGTTTTCTAAAAAGTTTCTAAAAAACTATAAACAAATATCATCTGCTCGGTAATACTGAGATTTCTGTTTCCAGAAACCATCTGCTTTCTCTGCTCTTAAATTAAACATTTACCATATTTTTGAAAGGTATATAGTCTCGAGTCTCTGTGTGCTAAATACTCTTTAATTTTTAAACATGTTTAAAAATATAGCCCAGTCCATTACAGTTACAGTTTCTACATTTAAACTGAAAAGTAACAGCTGGTATATGTTTCATTCCCTTCCTTTTCCCTTAATATATTTGCAACACTAATATATATTCCAGCCCTTCCCCCCTCAGAAATAGATATACAAGGTTTGATGGTGTGTGTTTGTGTTTGTGTGTGAACATGATACAAATGACATTTTGCATGGATATCCCAGACCACAATATACTTTGGCTTTCCGGTACTGGATATATAATGGAAAAAAGGTGAAAACTAGGTTGTATTCCTGACCTGTGAAAGTAACTGTAAAACTTACGTTTGATAGATTTGGTATGATATCGTTTGCATTACAACATAGCTCTTGCTGTATGTGTTTGTGTGTGTGACCATAATTCAGTGGTAGAGCATCTCTTTTACATGTAGAAGTTCCAAGGTTCAATTCCAAGCATCTTCAGGTATAGCTGGGGACTTCTGTCTGAAATCCTGGAGAGCTGCTGCTAATCAGTGTAGACAATATTGAGATGGGTCATTGTGACCAGGAACTCCTGATCATGATGTGTACATGATGTGTATGAGCACCTGCTCTTGTGTAGATGCTCAGTTGCAGGTGTCCACATGCAATATATAGATGTCAGAAGGTGGAGTTGGCACTGTGTGTGGTGTTAAGGGTGTGTTAAGGCTTTGCTGGGGGTTTTCACAGTTCTTCCTCCAGTTCACCCAGTGCCATGTTGCCTAGCATCTTTGGCAAACCAAAGGGGTTTTATTGGCACAGCTCTTCATTGAGGAACTAGTGTGTGACACTTTCACAGGTGGTGGGGTAGAACAGGAAATGCCTTCACTACCACCTCCTCCTTCAAAGACAAACATCTTGCTTCATTATCACTTTCATTCTAACACATTTATTTGAACTGAATTAATAAGTACCTACCACAGGTTTCCCGCACTGACTGCTTACAAGTTTGTAGAAGCTAATATTCAAGGACATTAAAGGAAAAATAAAAGAAATGAGGTCTTTGCAAGTAGGAGATACTTTACCGTTTGGTCCCATAAAATAAAATAAACATTGTAAAAAAAAAAAATGAAGCCTATAAACCTTGGGAAGACGGATAAGTTGACATATTGTTCTGCATATCTCTGTTTAATAATATTATATTTCATTTCCCATGCTAAGAAAACAGCCATTACCCAAAGCAGCCATTCGTAAACAGCCATTGTGAACAGATTGCATCCTTGTTGGTGGTATGATAATTGAAATAAGTTTACCAGTCTTTTATGAGAAAATACCAGATGTATAAAATACCTATTAATCAACTCACTCGCTTTTGCAGACATCAGCTTCAGTACCGATGGCTATTAAAGAATAAATGGGATAAGAGCAAAAAGGAAAAAAAAGGAAAGGAAAGAAAGAAAAGGGGAGAAATTCAGAAAATTAGCCAAGCAGTTCAACCATGTGGCATGTTGCTTGAAGAGAGAACGGGGAAGGGAAATGCACTGTGTTCTCAGATCAGTTCTTCTGAGCCAAGATTACAGGTCGTCATGTTCATAAATTCAGCATTTGTTTGGTTTTCATAATTGCAGGAGTACATTAACCATTCCTTTGTGGACAATGATATAAAGCACCAGGCTGCCAGTCCACCACCTCTTAGCTACATTCCCTCCACCTTCCCACTGCTAATCACATTTTCATTGAATTCTCCTCTATCTGTGAGAAGACGCTGCAGGGACACTATCTGTTAATCTTGGGCCCCTGGAATAAACATTAAATTGTTGTTATTTTCCTTTTCCTGAGGAGCTAGATGGAAACTGAAGAAAGCAGTGGGGTCAGCTCAGTAAGCCTATACGCTGATAGAGTTTTATTGACAGCAAACTGTATGTGGGGCAGTGAGCACACATACACATCATACTTTTTGAATGTCAACAAATACCAAGGTGGTGCTGTGAAGGAGACTATTGCTGAGGGATCCAAAGGAGACCCTGAGCCACAGAAATGTGTAAATCTCCCCTTCAAGAAACTCACAGAGCTGTTTTGCTTAAGGTGACTGTGTTTTGGATTTAGACTGATTAAAGACCTGCTGGTGCATCCTTGCAGGGGCGAAACTGGGCTTTATTTCATGTGGGTCAAAGACCCGGTTTACCCTCCCCCATGCATTTGCGTGCGCGCGTGCGCACACACACACACACACACACACACACAGAGAGAGAGAGAGAGAGAGAGAGAGAGAGAGAGAGAGAGAGAGAGAGAGAGAGAAAGAGACTGGGAGACTCAATGGCATCCCTCTTGATGCTTCACTCGGGGCAAAGAACCTGGCTAGCCCCCCAGTAGCTATGGCACTACATTCTTGCTTTACTCTATCACATAGGTAGGCAAACTAAGGCCTGGGGGCTGGATCCAGACCAAATGCCTTCTAAATCCGGCCTGGGGAAGGTTCAGGAATCAGCGTGTTTTTACATGAGTAGAATGTGCCCTTTTATTTAAAATGCATCTGGGTTATTTGTGGGGCATAGTAATTCATTCACCCCCCCCAAAAAAAATATAGTCCGCCCCCCCAAGGTCTGAGGGACAGTGGAAGGGCCCCCTGCTGAAAACGTTTACTGACCCCTGCTCTATCAGCTTACCAGGATTTCTCGGAGCTGGTGCGTGAAAGAGTAAGATTTAGGTTTAGAAGGTGGCAAAGAGTGTGGTGGAAAAAATAAACCTGAAGAAATGAACATTACCATATTTTTGCAAAGCTGCAATAGAAAGAGGAAGCAATGGTGGGAATTTGTTAGTTTACTTACTTACTTACTTACTTACTTACTTACTTACTTACTTACTTATTTTGTATGCTGCCTTTCATCTGAATATCACAGGGTTGTTCACAATATGATCATAGTCAAAAACACTGAGCAAGATCCAACCTCTACCGTAACATAGGAGTATTGCAGGGGTCATCAACATGGTGCCCTCCAGGTGTTGTTGTTGGGCTTCAACTGTTATGTACCACAAGTACCCTGAACCCACAAGTGTGACCCAGCACTCACGTGTATTCCCACTGAGTTAGACCCATTGGTCTATCTTTCCTAATATTGTCTGTCCTGACAGGCAGCAGCTTTCCAGGATCTCAGGCAGGAATCTTTTTTCCAGTCCTTTGGGGACTGAAGCTGGGACCTTCCGCATGGAATGCAAATGCTCTACCACTGAGCTGTTCCCCTTCCAGTCGGCTGAGAGACCGAATAAGAGGAACATGAGAAAAGGAATTGCAGAAGCTCAGCTCACCATACCAATTATGCCCATCACAGCTCATGTTGCCTGTTCCTCTGTATGCCCCCGTCTGAAATATACCAGTGGCATCACTGGGTCACTGCTTTGCACAACAACTGGTGGCACATGCAACCATGGTAAATAACAATTCCTGCAATGAATTAAATGGGGGCGGGGAGCTAACCAGAACAGCAGTACATAATGCAAACCATAATAACTGGCTTAAAATGTGTATCCTGGGGTTTCAGATGATGTCATAACCTACTGCAGCAAATTTAATAGTAGCGTTGCCTGGAAGCTAGGCCATTATGCTGTGTTTAATTTCTCCAAGATGTAAATTACATGGTTCAATGTTGTATAGTATTGGCTACTGCCATTTTAGATTCTTGTGCTTGCAGCTGTCAGGAAACATAATGTTTATGGGTGTTTTGTTTAGCTAAGAATCTTGATCATTAACAGACTTATCTTGAAATTATCCCATGCTCTATTTTTCCTTAGTGTTCCCAGATATCCATTTAGATGAAACGGACTTTGCAATTCATAGAATATATAAATATTAGAAGGTGCAACCCCCATTCTAATTCTGTGGATTTTATGAACTTTTTCAGTGTACCTGATCCTCATGGTATCTTTGGCGATCACTTGTAGCCAAGTAAGGTTGTCTTCCATGAACATGGTCTTAACAGTGAGTCCGTAAGTGACTGTGGAGGCCAATTCTGGATCCACACATCCTTCCTCAGTGGGGACGTAGGTTTCCAGATGGGAGTTGAGTGTGGTAAGGGGTTTGCCAAATGTGCCTTCCTCTTAGCATGTTTCTCCCTTTCGTCCTGAGTTTGAGCGTCTTCAATGTCCATGACACCTTTGGTAAAGGCTGTTCTCCAACTGGAGCGCTCGCAGGGCAGTGTTTCCCAATTGTCAATGTTTATACTACTTTTTTTTTAGATTTGCCTTGAAAGAGTCTTTAAACCTATTTTGTATGTATAAACCTAATGGTATATGGGGGAAAATGGCACCTGCAGTGCAATTAACTAAGGGATTTTGTGGTGAAGGTAGGAGTAATGAACCCTCTGGCCCCCTTGGGCTGAAATGAGGTGATGTTGCTTGGTGGCATTAAGGGCCAAGAATCAATTAGACAAGGATAAGCATTCCATTATTCAGCTACTGACTGAGATCTGATGCCAAGAAAGGAGTGGGAAAGCCGGGGAGCCAATAGTGTGGAAGGCTATGAGATTTGTATCTTTCTAGTAGACTGAGCTTTTTCTGGCATCTCATCACTACAATAGGGAAAGCCAGGCAGATGAAGTGACCCCATCTGTATTTCCCCCACCTCTTTTTTATGCCATTCACAAAGGTGTGGAAGTTCTCTAAACGTCTAGATGTGGAAAGAGCAACGTCCAAATACTGTGTGTCACCAGGACGGGAGTTCTGAATTTTATAAAACAATGAGCTAACAAGCCAAATCTGTCATAGATGAGGGATGTGAAGCAAACTCATATTAAGGTTCCTCATGGCAGGCTCTCTCAACAGGGTCGGCAGTAGCATGGCAGCACCAGTTTAGGTTCCTTTGCCCTGTCTTCTCTTGGCTATGGTGGGGCAGTGCTGCCTCTTGAGGGGTGGGGCTGCTGCATCATCCCTTGAAAGAGTCAAGGCGTTGGGCCTTTCTGTTATACCAGGGTAGGCTTGGGTGGCCTGTACAGTGGTATCTTGAGTTACAGAAGCTTCAGGTTACAGACGCTTCAGGTTACAGACTCCGCTAACCCATAAATACAGTGGTACCTCGGGTTAAGTACTTAATTTGTTCTGGAGGTCTGTTCTTAACCTGAAGTGTACTTAACCTGAAGTACCACTTTAGCTAATGGGACCTCCTGCTACCGTTGCGCCACCAGAGCACGATTTCTGTTCTTAGTGGAGTTCTTAACCTGAAGCGTACTTAACCCGAGGTATCACTGTAGTACCTTGGGTTAAGAACTTTGCTTCAGGATGAGAACAGAAATCGCACGGCCGCAGAAGGAGGCCCCATTAGCTAAATTGGTACCTCAGGTTAAGAACAGTTTCAGGTTAAGAACGGACCTCCGGAATGAATTATGTTCTTAACCCGAGGTACCACTGTAGTTAGGTTTATAATGCTGGAGTGTGACAGCTATTGCACCTATATTTGGCAAGTTACTCTAATCCCATGTACAATTTGTAGACTTATAAGTAGGGGGGGGGAATCAAAAACCAAAACCCCATTACAACAAGCATTTAATGGCACAATTCCACTTTGTTAGTTCTGCAGACATTTTAAAAGTGATCTGAAAGAGGCATAGGGTTAGTCTATCCCATTTAAGGGAACGTGTGAATTCCATTACTCTGTTACTTAACACATTTCAATACTTGTTTTGCTTTCTGAAATGGACAGTCAAATTACACGCTGCAATCACATATACACCTCATTATGCAAAACACACGAAACCTGTGCCAGATTAAGATATTCCCACTCAAAATTTCCCACTAATAAAATCCATTAGCTAAATTGCCTTAGGCATGTTTTAGTGAACCTTTGAGACCATATAAAACAGTATGCTCTCCACAATATTTATGATTTGTAGAAAATATGGGGGAGCTTCACTATTCTCATATTAAGGTAGCTTTTCATTTATTCACATTCTTTAAAGCACAGCGTGAGTGTGAATTGCTTTTCCACACACAGACACACCGGCAATGTCTGTCCTATGAATGAAGATGGCAGCTATTAGTATCCTGTGCCAGGTTTGTGCTGCAGACCTTATGAAGTAGACAAAGAACCAACCTTTTGCGCATGTTAGGGAAAAGTGAAAGGTTCAGCTTCTTAAAAGTAGGGGCTGTCTTCTGCGTAACACTCAAATCCCACCTTCAATATAATTTGTTAAGGATAGGGAATATGCTTTATGGATTATGGCTGTGTGTTGCAGGGGGAGAGGGTACCAAAACCTTGAACTATCCAAAAGAGAAGGAAAGGGAAGGCATAGTTCAACTGCGTTCTGTTGTTCTTTGAAGATCCCAGTGTAGAGTATAAGGATAAATGCACATCTCGAGTCAGTAGCTTATAGGTTACAACATTGTTCTTTCAGAGAAGTAATGGAACCAACTGGATGAATGTCCCAGTGGTGCAGAAAATATGAACACTCACTGTTATTAATTGACTGCGGCTTAGCAGACAAAAATGCCCTTGAGTGCATTTTGATTCTGCCTTCATTATCTACTTAATTTAATTATTATTAACAAGCTTGTTTTATTTCCTTAAAGAAGAAAAAAGCTACTTCTCAGCAGGTATCCAATGTCTTCCATTATGGGTAAAGTAGTTAGTGTCATAACGGCAATGAAACTACTGGTGTTGGGGTGATGTGGGGAAAATATATGTAAGATAATAGAAAGCTTTCATTGTTTGGGGATATATTATGTTGCCTGTGATGATGCTTTCAAATTATATATGCACATGCAAGTACAGTAGGCATGCAACTTAAGCAGATTTTATTTACATGATTGCACCTTTAAACGGATTGCTAATAAATAAGGAATTAGAAAGGGAGTGGGAGACAGTTGCTTACCGGATTCTGGAAGCTCTCCTGACGGCTTTCCCAGAGCCCAGTAAACAAGGCAGAGGGCTTAAAAGCTTTTTTTGCAAAGGGATTTCTCGCTGCAGAAAGCGCTTTAAAGCCCCCACCTAGCTTATCAGCCTCTGGGTTCAATTACATTCTATTTCAACATTTTTCAAACTCCCTTGTTACCCTATACCTTCAATCCAGTATTGGTCAAAAGAGCCTCAATATTCATTGTCGGGGGAAGTGTGGGGGCAGAGGAGGGATTGTTTCGTCCAGCAACCTTAGTTCAGACAACTAATGGCCCACAAGCCACAGTTTGAGAACCTTTGTTTCACTTTGGTCAAGGAATCAAGTCAGAGGTGTGTGCATGCAAATGCGAGGTAAGTGTGGATATGAATACCTTTCTAAATTATTGGTTATTTATTTGCTTTAGACTGCCCTTCAGCATAAGTGGTTCTATGTCAACGTTCAATAAAACAATATTCAGGAACAATATTCAGGAAACGTCTTAAAGGTTCTATTGTGGTTGCTGATCATTTGGAAAGTGTCATAGGTCAAACACAGGGCTTAACAACCAACCTCTCTTCACAGGGAATTTTGGGAAATGTCTCTATGGGGATGTCAGGGGTCTCCTAACAACTCCCAGCACCCTTTACAAGCAAAAGCCCACATTGGTTTCCCATATGAACTCCACATAGTAACAATCAGCTAACAGGCAGTGAACATGCAGCACTCTTAATACTAGTGGTGCGTTGCTCCCAATGGGAAGTAGCCTAGCAAGACTGACTTTTGCTGCCAAAAGCTTCCTTAAATGGTTCCACAGGGAATGTACCAACAACTTTCCAAGGCTATTATCCAGTCTGTTTACACAAGACACACATGCTGCTAATAAAACGCGAATGCTCACTGGAGTCTAAAAAGCAATGCAGTGGAATCACCCACTGATCCAGCTGTCTGTTTCTATATACAGCAATGCTATCTAACATCTAGCTAGCTAGCTAGCTAGCTATCATCTATCTATCTATCTATCTATCTATCTATCTATCTATCTATCTATCTATCATCTATCTATCTATCTATATCTGTATCATCTATCTATCTATTATCTGTCTATCTATCTATCTATCTATCTATCTATCATCTATCATCTATCATCTATCTATATCTATCTATCTATCTATCTATCTATCTATCTATCTATCTATCTAATCTATCATCTATATATCATCTATCTATCCTCTGTCTATCTATCTATCTATCTATCTATCTATCTATCTATCTATGAACACTTTTTCATGCAAAAATGTGTTTTACTTGATCAATATAGCACAGCATAAATAGATTTATTATAATCTAATTCTGTATCCCCCCCAAAAAAACCCTTTTAGTTCATATTTTCTTTCCAATGAGCAGCAATACAATCTTTTACAAAGATTCGAAGGTACAGACTATTAAAAAGAAAAAATCTCACAGCTCTCAGAGCCATCCGGCAGGGATACAAACTGCCTGCTGAGGCTAAGGAGTCAAGAAGAGCCTTAACTCTGAAGCAGCATGCATGTTATGCATTTATGAGGCCCTTGGTTATGTCTCGTCACCTCAAGGAGCTAGCATGGGAAAGGGTTTGCTTGATAATCTGCAGAATTGGTTTTAGAATTCAGGATAGTTACTTGGGTGATTTCTCATGTGAGGCTCAAACTGGGCTTTTGCCTAAATTGGCTTGTAATGAGAATCTAAATACTGGTGAGAAGGGGAACTGAATTATTACTGTTTACTCAGCCTTCACCCTGTGTTCCTTAGGTAGGTCACAACACAGTTTTAAAAGCAACTTAAAACAACTTACAACCACAGAAATAGGCCAAGTCCTAAAAACATACAACTTAGATGTCAAAAGCTAGGGTAAAAAGGCCTTTCCAACATGTCAGAAATGGCTTGCACATATTCATTCCCGAGGGCCAGATGCAGCAAATGGACTGTCGCTTGTTGACCCCTTTTGACGAATCCTTTACGATTAAATATGAAAGAAGCAAACTTAGTTTACTTTCATTCCTCCCACCCCCCCATACTTGGTATAGTTGCTTATCATCATCCTTTAGACCATAACACAACACTACTTGTCTTTAGGATCTCTCATGCATGCCTCAAGACAGCCAGGATTCCCTGCAAGCTGTGGTTTCCAAAACAATTTGGACGTGAATCTTCTGCATGATAATTCTGTATGCCTGTAGCCTAATTTAAAGACTACATTCCATTTTCTCATCAAGTGGAATTGGAATATGCATGGAACACACCGAGTAAATTTTTTATAATTTTTTTTTTTAATTATTCTCATCACTTGGAAAGCTTAACCACTTCTCTGAAACTGTCTATTATATTTTCTTTTTGACAATTTCTATATTCCACATCCCAGAGTCTCTTTAACAATTCTGCTCTTATAGGTGCTGCTACCAGTGCTGACTTTGTGGAGGTTCCCAAGGGTTGCTAATATGAAACATGAGGAGATTGCAGAAATGATCTGGGTTTAAGGGGGTGGGGGACATCAGAGAACTACCATTTTTTGGTATTTTTTTAAATATTTCCCATTAATCTTTTAACATTATTTTCCCATTCGTTTTACACAATGCATTCATTACGCCGACAAGCCAGAGTTCAGATACACCAGATGTGTGCTGAATATGCAAATAACTGGAGGACTCGTGGTTTCCCTGGAAACCAGATGAAAGCCTTTTGAAGGGATCTGCCTCTTGCGCCAGCTTTTCTTTCTCTTTTAGCGCTGTAGCTGTAACTGAACAAGGCACCTAGGCTCAAGATTGTCCCCTCCACTTACATGAACCAGTAAAGGCAGTTTTCCCTCCACGGATGTGAATGGGAGAGTAATTTGTCTTACTGGTTTAGGATATTTTCACTTCCAATCAACTTTGTCAGGTTTTTCCTATGAAGGCTAATATACATGGCATCATTGACTCGAGAGCTATCTGTGTGGCATTTCCTCAGTGCGGCTCCTTTAACATGTATACAGCATCACTCTAGTCCCCACTGTGGACCCAGCTAGATTTATAAAAAAGTGTTTTATATGTGTTGTATATGCGATATAGCACCGTAACACCAGATGGCGCTGTGGAGTCCCGTCTTTCCCTACAGGATTTCCCTGTATGAGTTTATAACACGTTTAACTGAATTCCTTTTTCGATGTGTCTAGATCCAGCCTGTGTTTCAATTTGCATTGTAGATGGTTTCCTTTACGACACCAGCTGCCATCAGGAAAGTGTGGTGCTGGCATAGAAACATGATGTATCAGGAAGTGGCACTATGGATCACAGAATGTCATGGGGAAAACATCTTGTGGCAATTTATAAATTGTGAATTTATAAATCTCATCAGAAATGGGATAGCTCTGAAACCAGTTCCACCCACCACTCCTTCTAAATACCTTCCGCTTCTCTATTGAGAAGAAAAGACTAGTCTTTCCATTAAAACCACCTTCTGCTTCTGCAGCAACATTTTACTACACCTGGCTGCTAATAATAATAATAATAATAATAATAATAATAATAATAATAATAATATATTATTTATACCCCGCCCATCTGGCTGGGTTTCCCCAGCCACTCTGGGCTGCCCTGAACAGAATATTAAAAACACAATAAAACACCAGACATTAAAAACTTCCCTAAACAGGGCTGCCTTTAGGTGTCTACTAAAAGTCAGATAGTTGTTTATTTCCTTGACATCTGATGGGAGAGCGTTCCACAGGGCCAGGACCGGTGCCACGGATTTTGGCACCCTTGGTGAGGATGATGCGCAATGACGTCACGTGGCCCGCCCCCTCGCCTAGGGTGCCAAAATCCTGCCGGGCGCCCCGCGCCGCCGCGGTTTTCGCCGCTGGCTGGGGCGGCACCGGGCAGCAGCGGGGGGCGAGGGGCAGGCTGGCCAGCGCCCCCTCCATTTTGCCACCCCCGCCGCTGAGGTTTTCACACCCAAGCTGCTTGCTCCGCCGCTGGTTGGGGGGGCGGGGGCAGGGGCAGGCTGGCCAGTGCCCCCTCCATTTTGGTGCCCTAGAGCAGATTTATGCCATGAGGTGCCACAGAAAGGCACTGGACATAGTGAAAGATCCATCACATCCTGGTCACTTCCTCTTTGAACTTTTGCCATCGGGACGGAGATACAGGACGATGACAACAAGAACAAGCCGTCTTAGAAACAGCTTCTTCTCCAGAGCGATCACAGCCTTGAATGGGAAGCCTGGACTTTGAAGTCATCTAATCTTACCTGTTATGTTTTATCATTGTATGGTTTTAATCAGTGTGTATGGTTTTAATCAGTGTTTTTTGTAGTTGTTTTGTTTTTGTGTGGAGTGCCCTATCTGGGTGGATGGAGCAGCCAAGTAATTTCGTTGTCCCCGAAGGGGACAATGATAATAAAATATATTCTATTCTATTCTAGGCAACTGCCTAGTTCGCCTAAATGGAAGCGCTGGCCCTGCACAGGGCGGACGCCACTACCGAGAAGGCCCTCTGCCCAGTTCCCCATAACCTCGCTTCTTGCAGTGAGGGAACCACCAGAAGGCCCTCAGAGCTGGACCTCAGTGTCCGGGCTGAACGTTGGGGGATGAGATAGCTCCTCTGAGTTCAGCCTGTATGTTTATTATGTTGTGAAACAGGGAGCACGAGACCAAGGGTTAGTCCATACTAACAGCAGTTCACCTGCAACCACGAGCGAGACCCAGTAGCCATCATAGACATTGGAGGAAGAAGAGTCACCCTCCCCTGGCCTTGCTGAAGCTAGAAAGGTAGCTCCCATGGCAACTGGGATCAAAAGTGGGTGGCAGACAAATTCCTGGGCCAGCCTCGGAATCAAACTCGGATTGGGTAATATGTAATGGGGCCAGCTTGGGAGCCAATGAACCCTAGGCTGGTTCGAAAGCACCTGCCACTGCATCCCATGCCACACCGCCACTGCCACCTCTCCCTAGGCAGTAGGTAAGCGGCTATTGTGTCCAAACATTCCTTGCATGGTCAGGTATTTCCACATGTGCACCATGGATTTAGGGTTGATTTTCCATTGTAGTTCCCCATGCCACATTGCATGCTGTTTCAGAAGGTCCGCTTAGCAGCTTTTGGTGGGGTGGGGTGGGGATGAAACTGAGGAGACAACTATGGACAAGTGGAAGTGCCTTCTGCCTGGTGATCTTTGGATCCAAGCCAATATGATTATGTAGCCGGAAAACTGGAAATACAATGAAATACACTTATTCGAAATTGTCAGCCAACATGAATACAGGGAAACAAACAATGGAAGTATCTTTCCCTATTAATGAGCAGCTGCTATCTGGATTAGCAAGTATTTGCCATATTTCTAATTAGCTTTTTATTGTATTAACATGGTAATGTTAATATGATACATTAATTTTAGTCATGCAGGCATAAAGCCAATTTTTAGGGAGCTGGACTTTTTAAAGAACAAAAATAGAGAACCAATGAATAAGTAATTTACAGAACTATTCAGCCTAAGTCTGCACCATAGAGACAGAGTATATAATCCCCAACTTTTCAATACACAGTTGTAATTAAAGAATGTACACATTTGATTTTCATTAGCTATGCGTTTTCAGGAAACAGTGGCTGTTTATATTCTGAGCTTGGTCTCATAAAAGTTGGGATGAAAGTAGACTTTATGTGCTCTGTATGATAGATATAGAATAGTTTGGGTGAAATATTCCATCCTTTACAACCCCCTTCAAAAGAGAATAAAAATCTTCCGAGGGGAATAACTTACTCTGTTATGCGAAAACACATAATTTGTAGTTTATTTGACAACAGCAAAATCCTATATTTAGCAGGCTTCTCTGCTGATTCTTGAATATTCCAGAGGGTTGGTCCCCCCCCCTTTTTAATGACCCATGCGACTCTGATTATGCTTACTTTTTTTGAGAGCCAGACTTGCCTTTCCGTAATCCAAGAAGATCTGTGGTGAAATCTTTAAAAACAGCTATAGGGTAACCAAGTACAGTGGTACCTTGGTTTACAAACTTAATCCATTCCAGAAGTCCGTTCTTAAACCGAAAATGTTCTTAAACTGAGGCGCGCTTTCCCTAATGAGGCCTCCCACCGCCAGTGCCCTTCCACCATTTGGCTTCCGTTTGTAGACCAAGGTAGAGTTCGCAAACCGGGACATTACTTCCGGTTTTGCGGAGTTCGTAAACCGAATAGTTCGTAAACAGGGCTGTTCTTAAACCGAGGTACCACTGTATGTGGGAGCCATCATGGACTATTTGCCTAAGGGTGATTAGATCCTTCTTCTTTTTGTCTCTAACTACATACACTTAGATATTTGGATGGGATTATCAGCCATACAATACTGTAGAAGAATACAAATTTGTTTTTGTTTTGTTTTTAAATAAAGGCGCAAGGTGGTTCTGACTTTTTGTACAAAGCAGCATTCTTCAAGATACAGTCAAACCTCGGTTGTCAAATGTAATCCATTCCAGAAGACCGTTCGGCTTCCGAAATGTTCGACAACCGAGGTGCGACTTCTGATTGGTTGCAAGAGCTTCTTGCACTCAATCAGAATCCACATCAGATGTTCGGTTTCCGAAATACATTCGAAAACCGAAGCATTTACTTCGGCATTCAGGAGCTGAAACGTACGATAACGGAGGCGTTCAGGAACTGAGGTTTGACTGTACAGGGTTTTCATTCTCGTGCTGTTTTTACGTAGAGTATTACTGTTGATGTCCATGAGCTTTACACTCTTCATTTAAATTCAGTCCTGGCCTACGGTAGTTTTCCGTTGTCAAATGTTAGTACCAACAGTGTCTGTGAGAACCCCCCCCCCAAAAAAAACCCTGCTCCAGATGATTGGGAGATGCTTCAGAACAGATTTTCAGAGGTTCTGGGGTCTGTAGAGGTGAGGAAAGGAAGGGGAAATACCACTGAATGAATAGCAGTCTTCTTGCATGACACAAGACATCACCAATGACTGCAGTTGAAGACACACTTAGCTGTGAGTAACCCTCATTGAAATCAATTGAGGTTACCTTTGAGTAAATATATATAGAATTGCAATACAAAACAGATTTGTACATAACTTGGTTCAAAAAGGGTTTGCAATAAAAGAATCCAGCTTCTCCTTAAGGCAGTTTAGCGGTTTGTTTCTGAATCAATTTGGTCGTAAACTCGTTCATCTTATATTGCTTTTCTATGTGTACAGAAGGGAGACCCCACAACTTAAATCCCTGATTAGGTGCTGGGTGGGACACAAGTCAAGTAACTAGTGGATTTTATAATAGACCAATTAACAGCTAAATATATGCACAATATATATTTTTTTGTACTGCAACATGCTGTGTGATCACCAGTAAGTAGTATTATTTTTTATTTCATAGCACCAAAGGCTAAGCGGGTAGCGCTGTGGTCTAAACCACAGAGCCTAGGACTTGCCTATCAGAAGGTCGGTGGTTCAAAACCCCACGATGGGGTGAGCTCCTTTTGCTCGGTCCCAGCTCCTGCCCACCTAGCAGTTCGAAAGCACATCAAAGTGTAAGTAGATAAATAGGAACCGCTCCAGCGGGAAGGTAAACGGCGTTTCCGTGCACTGCTCTGGTTCGCCAGAAGCGGCTTAGTCATGCTGGCCACATGACCTGGAAGCTGTATGCCGGCTCCCTCGGCCAGTAAATTGAGATGAGCACCGCAACCCCAGAGTCGTCCGCGACTGGACCTAACGGTCAGGGGTCCCTTTACCTTTACCACAGGCTATAGTATATAGGCATGCCAGGGTATGTTTGTCAGATATAAATATAGATATAGATAATAATACAGGTGACTATAAACTTCATTTTAATATAATTTGCCATATGGGAAATATTGAACCATATTTAACCTCCAATAAAGTTTTCACACATGACACCCAAAACATTTTGGGGCTTCCTCTATATACTATTTTTGTGTTGTTAATGAAAGATGGCAGAAGTCAGGAGGGGGAGACTAAGAATCTGGGACGTGTCTGGGAGGTGGCAAGTTGGAGGACTCCAAGGAGAGAGCGAAAAAGAGAGGAATATAGGGGCTGCAAGTAAAGGAAGGGAAGGGAAAGAAGGAAATAAGGACTGCCTGAATATTCCTTGAGTCTCACCAGGGAATCTCACTGGATAAAAACCATTACTCTGTTACCTATCATAATGCTAATAAAATGAAATAATGTATTTTCCAATTAACTTAAATTTTATATGCTTTCTGATCATTCTGATATAGCGCTCTACTGCCCTCCCAGCAGAGGTTAAAGAGATAAACAACTATCTGACATTCAGAAAATACCTCAAGGCAGCCCTATTTAGGGAAGTTTTTAACCTGTGATATTTTAATGCATTTTAATATCTGCTGGAGGCCGCCCAGAGTGGCTGGGGGGACCCGGCCAGATGGGCGGGGTACAAATAATATATTATTATGATGATGATGATGATGATGATGATGATGATGATGTTACTCATTATACTGGTGTTACTTTGAGAACCTATTACCCAGTAATCTTTGAATTTTTATTTTAAATTCGCACTGAATTTTATTTCCATGTTATACTGTAAAGCTTGTTAAAATGCATTCCTGGTTTATTTATTGCCTGAGAGGCAAAGAGCTAAAGGCTGCTGTGTTCACAATCCCAGAATCCCAGGTCATATCATAGCCACTTTGTTATATTTTTATTTTGCAACACTGAAAGTTGTATGCATTTCTACCAGTCATCCAAGAGATTCAGCAGGAAGGATTCCATTAAATCAAAATCTTACTAAGGCTTTACTTATCATTGAATCACTTTAATGAAAGTTAAACCCATTCACTATACTAGGCATTCCTTTCTTTTGTGGCCAATGAAAACATAAAATGTGACATTACAATAACAAGCGAATAATAAATACAACAGATTTAAAATAAAAATTTTAAAAATAAAATGCTGATGTTGAAGTTCCTGGTGGAATTTTCCCCGTGCTGGGCATTATGTTGTTCATTTGCATAGCTTCATTAGTGAAATATTCATTAATAGTATCTGCATAATTTCCAGTTTTGCTCCATGAAATGTATCATGCTCTTCTAAAAATACGTTTGCACAAATTATCCTAGCCTGGCAGGAAGAAAAATATCTACCTGCTCTTGCAATCTCTTTCTTTCACAAGCTGCAAATAAGCTTTGCTTCACTTATTTATTTATTTTAATAATTTCAGCATGTTTATGTTAGAAATTAAAGGGTTTGGATGCCTTATCTTTTCTGCCTTTGGCAGCGTAACTCTGAATTTGTTTTTCCCATAAATATTTCATGTGCTGCTTTTTGCAGAGTTTTAAAGGGTCTGTATGGCAGGTATCTTTAAATGGAAGGGAGGGGGGAGAGCTTGATTTATTCATTGACAAAAACAGAGAGGGGAGCGACAACCCAAGTAGTTTGAGCTTTTTTAGTTGATGAGCAAAAAAAAAAAAATGTTCATTTTGACATTACCTTTTTGACATGTTGTACATACTTTTTACGGCTGATAAAGAGTCACACACCATTAAATACCGTTGAAGTATTTACTCCTGGACAAAGATACTATGAATTTTTATTGGGGCTGAGGACCTTTAGGATAAGAAATGAGTGATGTTAACTGGAGATTATGGTTTGGATGCTAGCTTCCTTTCCTGTGAAGAGAACAAAATTAATAGTCATGAATTAGAGCTTTCCTATCTATCTTCTCTCCACAAACTCCCTGCAAAAACAAGCCATGAAATATTCTGCTAACTGTCATTTTCCATTTCACCTGAACCAGGAAACAAAGCTTAACAGCTTCGGACTGTTTAGACCTTCAAACTATGGCTTAATATCCTGGCTTGTCCCAAGCTGTTGACCATAGTTTTCTGGGTTTGGGAAGATTAACTTACTGGTACTTGTTACAGGTAGATAGCCGTGTTGGTCTGTCATAGTCAAAACAAAATAAAAAATTCCTTCCAGTAGCACCTTAGAGACCAACTAAGTTTGTTCTTGGTATGAGCTTTCGTCTGCATGCACACTTCTTCAGATACACTGAAACAGAAGTCACCAGACCCTTATATATAGTGAGAGGGTGGGGAGGGGTATTACTCAGAGGGGTGGTGGGAATGGGTGAAAGGCTGATAGCTGTGGTAAACCTGTTGACGACTGTTAATGACCGCAATTAGTCTTACAGGAAAAAGCAAGCGGTGAGAAGGTTAAAAAAGCTTTGTCATGTATAATGAGATAAGAATCCAATGTCTTTGTTCAGACCAGGTCTCTCCATGGTTTTAAGCTTGGTAATGAGTTGCAATTCAGCAACTTCTCTTTCCAGTCTATTTCTGAAATTCCTTTGCAATAAGACAGCTACTTTGAGATCTCGTATAGAGTGCCCTGGGAGACTGAAGTGCTCTCCTACTGGTTTCTCTGTCTTGTGATTCCTGATGTCAGATTTATGTCCATTTATCCTTTGGCGTAGGGTTTGGCCTGTTTGTCCAATATAGAGAGCTGAAGGGCACTGTTGGCATTTGATGGCATACACAATGTTAGACGATGAGCAATTAAATAGTCCTGAGATGGTATGTTTGATGTTGTTGGGGCCAGTAATGGTGTTGTCCGGATGTATGTGGCAGCAAAGTTGGCATCTGGGTTTATTGCAGGCTCTGGTGCCAGTGTCTGTGTTAAGTTTGGTTGTAGTATTGTTGTGGGCTCACAGACAACTTTCCAATACCGCCTTTTACATAAAATTGGACTCAGACCCCACACAAGAATACAAAAAAGAACTGAACAAGATTGTTAAGGAGCTACCCCCACACATCCAAGAACAGACCCTCACAAACACACCAGCAGAACCTCGACCAGGAACTTTCTATCTTCTACCTAAAATACACAAACCAGGAAATCCAGGACGCCCCATCATCTCAGGTATTGGCACTATCACAGTGGGTGTCTCCGGTTATATAGACTCTGTTCTGAAACCATATGCCATCAGTGCTCCCAGCTACGTACGTGACACCACAGATTTTCTGAGGAAAATACAATCTTTAAATAATCTTCCTAACAATACTATATTAGCCACAATGGATGTGGAATCTCTGTATACCAACATCCCACACAACAATGGTTTACAAGCTATAAGGAACACCATTTCAGATAAAACCACAGCGGACTTTGCTACCAAACTCTGCCATTTTGTCCTTACACACAACAACTTCAAATTTGGTGATGACCTGTTCCTCCAGATCAGTGGCACAGCAATGGGCACCCGCATGGCCCCACAGTATGCCAACATCTTCATGGCAGATTTAGAACAACGCTTCCTAAACTCCTATCCACTCAAACCTCTCTTGTACCTGCGATTCATTGATGATATTTTTATTATCTGGACACATGGTCAACAGACCCTGGACACCTTCCACCAGAAATTCAATGACTTTCACTCCACCATCAACCTAACTATGAACCAATCTATGCAAGAAATACATTTTTTGGACACTACTATAAAAATACAGGATGGGCACATAGACACCACCTTATACCGTAAACCTACTGACCGACAAACATATCTACATGCTTCTAGCTACCATCCCAAACATACCAAACAATCAATTGTATATAGCCAGGCCCTACGTTACAGCCGCATCTGTTCCAACTCTACAGACAGAGACTCTCACCTAAGAGATCTACAGCAAACCTTTTTAGAACTAAAATACCCACCGGATGAAGTTAAACAACAGATCAACAGAGCCAGACTGATACCCAGAGAGAACTTGCTGCAAGACAGACCCAAAAAAGAAAACAGTAGAACACCACTAGTAATCACGTACAGCTCCCAAGTTAAAACAGTACAACGCATCATCAGAGATCTACAACCTCTCCTAGACAATGACAGTTCTCTTTCTCAAGCTCTGGGAGGAAGACCTTTCATCGCCTACAGACAGCCACCCAATCTTAAACAACTCCTCACCCACAACAATACTACAACCAAACTTAACACAGACACTGGCACCAGAGCCTGCAATAAACCCAGATGCCAACTTTGCTGCCACATACATCCGGACAACACCATTACTGGCCCCAACAACATCAAACATACCATCTCAGGACTATTTAATTGCTCATCGTCTAACATTGTGTATGCCATCAAATGCCAACAGTGCCCTTCAGCTCTCTATATTGGACAAACAGGCCAAACCCTACTCCAAAGGATAAATGGACATAAATCTGACATCAGGAATCACAAGACAGAGAAACCAGTAGGAGAGCACTTCAGTCTCCCAGGACACTCTATACAAGATCTCAAAGTAGCTGTCTTATTGCAAAGGAATTTCAGAAATAGACTGGAAAGAGAAGTTGCTGAATTGCAACTCATTACCAAGCTTAAAACCATGGAGAGACCTGGTCTTAACAAAGACATTGGATTCTTATCTCATTATACATGACAAAGCTTTTTTAACCTTCTCACCCCTTGCTTTTTCCTGTAAGACTAATTGCGGTCGTTAACAGTCGTCAACAGGTTTACCACAGCTATCAGCCTTTCACCCATTCCCACCACCCCTCTGAGTAATACCCCTCCCCACCCTCTCACTATATATAAGGGTCTGGTGACTTCTGTTTCAGTGTATCTGAAGAAGTGTGCATGCAGACGAAAGCTCATACCAAGAACAAACTTAGTTGGTCTCTAAGGTGCTACTGGAAGGAATTTTTTTATTTTGTTTTTACTGGTACTTGTTTGATCACTTGTGCAAAAGGAGGAGCATTGGTTACACCATAGGTAGGCAGACTAAGGCCCGGGCGCCGGATCCAGCCCAATCGCCTTCTAAATCCGGCCAGCAGACAGTCCAGGAATCAGCGTGTTTTTACCTGAGTAGAATGTGTGCTATAATTAAAATGCATCTCTGGGTTATTTGTAGGGCATAGGAATCCGTTCATTATTATTTTTTTCAAAATATAGCCCGGCCCCCCACAAGGTCTGAGGGACAGTGGACCGGCCCCCTGCTGAAAAAGTTTGCTGACCCCTGGATTACACCCACAGCCAAAAGAATAATTCATATGTATTTGTATTAAACTGAATTTTGATTATCTAAATGTGGTCAAAATGTCTACTGAAAATTCCGTTATATTCTCCAGATTTTCACCTCTGTTTTAAAACTCTTTTTTTGTCATTTCTTCTAATCATTTGAGATTCTCCAAAGTGAGCAGAGTGTGTCTGCTCACCTGCACAGATATTCCGTCAATTAGAATTATTATAGAATAGTGTCCTAGAAGACAGCTTCCTGTTGGTTCCTTTGACTTTAGCAATTCAGAAATATTCCTAAACCTGAGAGCCATGCAGCTAGTTAACACTCTGCAGAGCCTCAAGGCAAACATCCATATTTTTTTTCCATTTACAAATTGACCTTTCAGTTCTTCGGACAGCAGTTGTCTGCAACCAGCAATTTCTGGGGCAGAGCAACTCATAAAAGCTTTTGCTATCACAGCCAGAAGCCATATTTTTATGGGAATTGCTAGAACGAACTTCAATTTCATAATGATATCTTATGAACAGAAATAGCATTTAGAAAAGACTACTGAAAACCTCAAAGTTCCTTTTATCAGGTGGGTGTTACCCTTTATCTAAAAAGGGTGTTTGAACTCTCAAAGGACTTTTTTTTCCTGTAAAAGCTGATGAAATGACACTTTTAAAGTAACCATTTTGCCATTATTTTTCCTTTTACTCTGTTAAAAATAAGAGTATCCATGTTGAGGGGAAATGATTACATCTAATCAGTGTAGATGTAATCAGATCTGAAGCTGGCACTGATCATTCCTGAAAAAGTAAAATGCATGAAATGCTTTATATGGTTTTTGTTGTTGTTACAGGATACATCTCATATCAAAGTATACTTTGCTCAGAAAAGGAAAAGGTGTTTTTTCCCCCCCTTAGGAGAAATCTTTCAGATTAATTATGTTTCTAGAACGTGAAGACGTGCTTCCCTTTAAAAAGATTTATTTTCAGGATATGCAAACTAAAAGTCCAAATAGATTAATAATCATTCAATAATGAGATGTTATTATTTCCAGCTGTGCATACCTGTATAAATGAGTAGTGCAAATATTCAAGCCAGAGGATTTAACACATGTTTTCTCTCTTATGTTTTGATGACAACCATTAATTAGCATTTCTTAGTACAGTGGTACCTCTGGTTATGAACTTAATTTGTTCCAGAGGTCCGTTCTTAACCTGAAACCATTCTTAACCTGAGGTACCACTTTTGCTAATGGGGCCTCCTGTTGCCGCGGCGCCGCCACACGATTTCTGTTTTCATCCTGAGGTAAAGTTCTAAACCCGAGCTACTACTTCCGTGTTAGTGGAATCTGTAACCCGAACTGTTTGTAACCTGAGGTACCACTGTTGTAGCAGTATTGATGGGCAAACCTGCCAAACCTTGAAAAAGAATCTGCCTAGTATTTATGTGCTTTCTTGGAAAGTGTTGGGGAAAAGTTCACCTGTTTTCTAAAGCTGGCACTTGTGAATAATAATAATAATAATAATAATAATAATAATAATAATAATTTATTATTTATACACCACCCATCTGGCTGGGTTTCCCCAGCCACTCTGGGAGGCTCCCAACAGAATAATAATAATAATAATAATAATAATAATAATGTGACAAAACATCAAACATTAAAAGCTTCCCTAAACAGGGCTGCCTTCAGATGTCTTCTAAAAGTCAGATACCGTAGTTGTTTATTTCCTTGACATCTGATGCGAGGGCGTTCCACAGGTCGGGCGCCACTACTGAAAAGGCCCTCTGCCTGGTTCCCTGTAGCTTCACTTCTCGCAGTGAGGGAACCACCAGAAGGCCCTCAGAGCTGGACCTCAGTGTCTGGGCAGAACGATGGGGGTGGAGACGCTCCTTCAGGTCTACTGGGTCGAGGCCGTACTGATGGCACTCCACACGCATGTCCATTACAATATTGTGGTTTCATTTCATATGCTCTGCACACCCATGGCACAACATCAGTTGGAGCCACAGCCCTGTAGAAATCCCATCACTGAAATTCATCAAGAGGCAGGTGAAAATATTCAATGCAGAACAACTACCATGTAAAGCGGCTTCATCCAAAAATTAAATGACATTACTCAAACAGAGGATAAATTCTTCAAACAAAAGGCTGCCTGGGTAATCTAACTGCGTAATTCACGTCAATCACTGAGAATTTCAGTGCTAATAAGAGGTTAACCAGGGTAAAGGACATCAGCACACACAAACTTATAAAGTTTAAGCTTTGTTGTTCGTATTTATTAACAGCAGGCGAGCTGGCCTGATTTGCTGAGTGTTCACACATGGCATCACCTTTAACATTCCAAATGGAAGAACTTATGGAAGAAATGGCACTGGCTACATCCAATGTTGCAGGTTCTATCTAGTATTATTCCTTCCATCGATGGAAGGTTTTTTGACCCAGTGGAGTCTTCAATCCGCAGAATTTTTTTTCTGATTTACTTTCTCCCCCTGCAGTCCTCTACACCTGCTCTCATACCTCTCAAAAGGGTTTCCTAAATCTTGGCAGCAGATTTTGGATGTGTGCTGAAAGGGGGACGTGGAATCTGCAAAAGGGTCTCTTCCTTGATTCTGAGATGCAAAACTCAGCTGGATCAAAGAGCCTTCTTATCAGCAGAAGAGAAACCGCTGCATACAATCCTATGAACTGGCTAAATTCATTCTTCATGCATGGCAATGTTTCATAACAGTATCCTTCCTGCCCCCCCCCCGAGCACAGACCCATTTTTTCATTAAATCTTGATTAAATCAGAACTTTTATTCTCTTATTGTGGCTGAAGATTGTATGTGAATGTGTGTGTACACACACACACAAACACACACACACACACACAGAGAGAGAGAGAGAGAGAGAGAGAGAGAGAATTGTTAAAAGCGGTGAAAGTAATGGTGTTATAGCACAAGTGACATATGTGTCCGATTGCAATATAGTGAAACCATGCTATGCAAAGCAGCTTGTGCACACATTCAAATAACTCCGGAGATTAAAATATATTTGTGTCAGATATGAACTGTATAAACAGCTACTTCATAACCACCAGTAGATTGTTGCACTAGGGTGTCATAAACCTTATAGTACCAACAATCTGCTCCCATTTTTTTTTATGGTGCTTCAGTTCAGGTAATTACATCACAATCTTCCCTGCCATAATGAGCTAGCACTCTTCTTCCCGTTAAATAACTCCACCCCCACCCCCATATATCAACCCTATATATCTCAGCTTTCTTGCTCTTTTGCCTTCTCTTTAGCCATTGTCATCTGTTAGGCGGTGCATTTAAAACAAAACAAACAAACAAAAACCTCAATTGGAAACAAGAAGCAGAAGGGCATTTGAAATTGAAAGTATGAAAGCACCCTTAGGGCAGTCTCATAGTTTTCTACACATGTAAATTTGAGGGAAATAGGTTCCACTCCGGCGGGAAGCGTTTCCGTGCGCTGATCTGGTTTGCCAGAAGCGGCTTAGTCATGCTGGCCACATGACCTGAAAGCTGTACACTGGATCCCTCGGCCAGTAAAGCGAGATGAGCGCCGCAACCCCAGAGTTGTTCGCGACTAGACCTAATGGTCCCGTTACCTTTTAAAAGCTTCACACTCAAAAACCCATTCTTTGTGACATGTTGTCACATGCCTGCAGAGCTTCTTTCACCAATCTGAAGCTAGCACTGGTCCCGCTGGTTTTTTTGTTTAAGAATAGGGGCTTCATTTCCTTTTACCCAACTAATCGGGGATCCTATTGGCCAGAAGCGCCAAGTCACCCCCAAGATTGATGGGGCCTGTCACACATGTGTGACATCACACACATCACATATTGAACGTGCGACGTTGCATCGCCTGGAGGAGCCAGTCACTGACATTCAGCTCCTCACTCAGCCTCCTCTGCCCCCTCAACATTGAGGAGCCCGACCCCATTTCAACAAATATTGAGGGGGGTGAAGAGACCTTGGCCCCCTAGAGTTGGCACACCTGCTGTTGACAGAAGGATGACAACATATTGCCATACAGTTATTCAGATTTGGCTGCAAGGCAAAGCCAGATTTGGCTATTTGACGTGATGAAAATTGGCTACAAAGCCTTGTCAGAATAAGGATATTATTTACTGCTCTAACTCCCAAAGAGTACATAACTTTGTCCCATTTTACAAGCTCTTTTGAAAAATTCCCCAAACAGTGTGTGTGTATATATATGGTGTCTTACAAGAGTGAAGTTTCCTCTGCTGTTGATTCAGCCCCAGTACCAATGCTCCCCAAAATATATCTCCTAGCATGAGCCTTGGACATGTAGGCTGTGATCTACAGAGCACTTTTTATGTGAGCACCAGGGGTTGTGTTAATTGATTTCTTGCAGCAGATACTAACTCTCCGTCAGAGACTATTAAGGGCCACTCTTCTTGTGATATAAGAGCCTGCACTCAGTGAGGATTTCACAAATCCTGCTGTGTTCTTTCCATCTGACCTTTCTTTAAAAAAAACAACAACCTTGAACCTGGATTTTCAGTACTGAAACAACTTGGTGCTTGTGGATAACACAAAAGTCTCATGTCATCCACATGTGGATGTACGCCACACGTTGTGCATCTTAAATTTTAGGCATAGATCGTGGAGACATGCTAAAACAACAGATTTCTGAAGTGAGTTTATTGTTAGTCTAATTTGTGATACCCTGTAAATACAAATTTTTTTTACTATATCAATATAACTCACCATGAAGTTGTTACAGTAAGTGCCATACTTTTAACCAGTGCTTTTCTTCTAGGAAAAAAAGGTGCCGGTACTGTGCACTCTTGATTACCCCCAGGAAAAAAAAGCACTCACTATAATTGTTTTAGATGTACGTGTATGCTTTGAAAAGTAACAGCAGTATGGCAACCCACACTGTTTAAAAACTACTTGATTCATCATTGAAAACATATCAATACACAGGCCATAGTTCTAATGAAAATACAGTGGTACCTCAGGTTACAGACGCTTCAGGTTACAGACTCCGCTAACCCAGAAATAGTACCTCGGGTTAAGAACTTTGCTTCAGGATGAGAACAGAAATTGTGCTCTGGCAGCAGCGGGAGGTCCCATTAGCTAAAGTGGTACCTCAGGTTAAGAACAATTTCAGGTTAAGAACAGACCTCCAGAACAAATTAAGTTCTTAACCCAAGGTACCACTGTACTGAAGTATCCAGTTCTTCCTATAAGCTACATATCTATTGTGTCGAACTTTTGAAGTATCACACAGGGCCAGCCCTATCATTTGTCATTTGGAGAACAGAGCTGTGCATGCCACATGGCCTGTGGAACTGCCAGTCGAATTGGTTTCTGTACATGGAATGGGTGGGGCGCCATTTAGTCATTTGCCGCAGGCAGTAAAATTTCTTGAACTGGCCCTGGTATTGCATTACATGCTACAGATTTTTCTGGTTCTATTTGTGGCACCCACCAGGCATTACACAAATAACCTCAGTCTGCATGTAACCTACTACAGTGGTACCTCGGGTTACATACGCTTCAGGTTACAGACGCTTCAGGTTACAGACTCCGCTAACCCAGAAATAGTACCTTGGGTTAAAAACTTTGCTTCAGGATGAGAACAGAAATCGTGTGGTGGCTGCAGCGGGAGACCCCATTAGCTAAGAATAGTTTCAGGTTAAGAACGGACCTCCAGAACAAATTAAGTTCTTAACCCAAGGTAGAAGAAGAAGAAGAAGAGTTTGGATTTGATAGCCTGCTTTATCACTACCCGAAGGACTCTCAAAGCGGCTAACATTCTCCTTTCCTTTCCTCCCCCACAACAAACACTCTGTGAGGTGAGTGGGGCTGAGAGACTTCAAAGAAGTGTGACTAGCCCAAGGTCACCCAGCAGCTGCATGTGGAGGAGAGGAGACGCGAACCTGGTTCACCAGATTACGAGTCTACCACACTTAACCACTACACACCACTGTATTACAAGTACAGAGCATATATGTTCATAGGTAATAAGTGCACTGTTTACAGTGCAAGAATCCATCATTGAAAGGTCAACAAAAACTGCAGCTACCCCATCACCCTCACACCCAGGGATGGAATCAGATTCGGACCATACATCTTTTAAAAATAGAAACTACATGATGGGAGCTTGAAGGATAGCTCTTAAGTGGTCATTCTCTCATTTTTGGCAGCAGGGATAAATGACCATGGAGCAGTATCTGCCTCTCTTTTTTTCCTAGCAGGCAGCAAAATCTTCTCCGAACAGCCTTTGCTGCCATGAAGAGTATGTATTGTCTTGATTCCGCCCCCACCCTAAGCAAGCATACTAGAACAAATTCAGCCCATTTGAATCAGGTGACATCAGGCAGCACTGAAAACGCAATTTGTTGTGAAATTTGGTTTTGCATTTGCTATTAGGAGCCAAATGTTCAGCTGTTTTGCAGCTTTCCACTGGACCTTATCAAAGAACATGCTAGCTGGAGGGCATCAGCAATGCAGATCGCTCAGAAGGAAACAGAGCAGCTGTGTTTCTGAAAGCTGGAATAAGCATGACGTCCAATGCTGGGGATATTTAAAACTGTTCCCTTTAGCAGGGAGCGCCAACAAACCTGTTTGATAGTAAATGAAAGTCCTTAGTGGCTTCAGTTTCTAAATCATAGCTTTTCTAGGAGATGATATACACTCACTTTATATTATTAGCATCTTTAAAGAAAACATATTTGTATTTATTTATTTTTCTTACAAAACATTTAAACGAGAAAATAAACTTACAAGGTGGACAAAAGTGCCTTGCTACCTTTCACTAGCCATAAAGTACATCCAGGTAAGAATTATATAAATATAACCTTTGAATAAAACAAAGATAACCACCCGCATAGATATTACATCACACTGCCAAGAAGCCTGTAGGGATTAGGATTTGTTTTTCTTCCCTAAGTAGAAATGGCTGGTGTGCTTGGAAATGATCCTCAGCCAGTTTACAGACAGCAGTTAACATAGTTACTAGATAACCTGTTTTTCACACCAGTGTTGCCTTCATCAATTCCCTCTTTCACAGTTGCTTGTTGTGCCAAGCACCATTTTTAAATTGCCGATGAATTCGCTTATTTCAGGGTCTGTGCATCAAATGCCAACAGATCTACTTACGATAGCTGTGGAGAGAACCTGCCTTGTCAACTAACTGGGCCACTAAGCATTAGCGTATTCGGGCACAGCTGAATTGGCAGCTTCTTGCGCCCTTGGCAAGGAGACCCACCCGTCCCTCCCTTGTGCCCACCCGTCCCTCGTAGTGCAGTAGAACAGCAGCCCAGGCAGTGAGCACAAGAGCAGGTGGGTTCCTAGCCACACCTAGCTGGAGTGGAGAGGCCCAATTTTTGTGACCCCAGGGCCTGCACCTTTGGTGGGGTCCAACTTAGCCAACCCCTAGGTACACCCCTGCTTCTGACCCATGATTTTCTTAAAATGGACAGTAGTAAGAAAACCATGCAATGCAAGAAGATGAAACCTATCCATTCTGAAGGAAATCAGCACTGAGAGCTCACTGGAAGGACAGATCCTGAAGCTGAGGCTCCAATACTTTGGCCACCTCATGAGAAGAGAAGACTCTCTGGAAAAGAACCTGATGTTGGGAAAGATTGAGGGCACAAGGAGAAGGGGACGACAGAGGACAAGATGGTTGGACAGTGTTTTCGAGGCTACCAACATGAGACTGACCAAAGTACAGGAGGCAGTGGAAGACAGGAGTACCTTGTGTGCTCTGGTCCATGGGGTCACGAAGAGTCGGACATGACTAAACAACTAAACAACTACAAAAGAAAACCAGCTTCTACTGGATTCACCAGTGTGGGGCACATGAGCACAAGTGTGCCTTTTTCACCTGTGGGGGGTGTTTATAAACATCCCTTCAATAATCCACAGTGCACAAGGGAGTGTTTTATCTTCAGGTGCTGACATTTAAAGCTCTAAATGGCCAAAGCCCAATATACCTGAAGGAGCATCTCCACGCCCACCGTTCAGCCCAGACACTGAGGTCCAGCTCCCAGGGCCTTCTGGCGGTTCACTCACTGCAAGAAGCGAGGTTGCAGGGAACCAGGCAGAGGGCCTTCTCAGTAGTGGCACCCACCCTGTGGAACACCACCCCATCAGATGTCAAGGAAATAAACAACTATCTGACTTTTAGAGGACATCTGAAGGCAACCCTGTTTAGGGAAGTTTCTAATGGTTGATGTGGGCGGGGTATAAATAAATTATTATTATTATTATTACTCAGTTCCTGTTTGCATCTTATTTTATTTTCTTTATTAGATTTATATACAACCCTTCATCATAACATCTCGGGGCAGTTCACAGAATAAAATAAAGGATTAAAAACAACTAAATAAGTAAAACAAAACAGCAAAACAACAACCCCAGTTTAGGGTGATTCTCTCCCTTTCCCCTGCAAACCCAGTCCTTAGCATTCAAGGAAGTGCCTTGACTTTATGAAGAGGATTTTAGGGGTATATGGTGGGGTGGGGGAGTAGGGAAGCCAGTGTGGTGTAGTATTTAAGAGCGGTAGACTCGTAATCTGGGGAACCGGGTTCGCGCCTCCGCTCCTCCACATGCAGCTGCTGGGTGACCTTGGGCTAGTCACACTTCTTTGAAGTCTCTCAGCCCCACTCACCTCACAGAGTGTTTGTTGTGGGGGAGGAAGGGAAAGGAGAATGTTAGCCGCTTTGAGACTCCTTATGGTAGTGATAAAGCGGGATATCAAATCCAAACTCTTCTCTTCTTCTTCTTCCCATGAGTTTCTGTCCACTCATGAACACTGATCTTAGGATCCAATCCTTTGTGAATGCAATTTACCACTGGGGCTTGCTGAACTTCAATGTGCTAAAGGAGCACAACTGGATTGGGTCCATCAATGAAAGATGGAGCTTGTGACCTGTTCATAGCCTATAGCTGAAGCCATTTAATGACAGTATGTAGAATAAAAATGTCTGAATTGCTTATTTATGCCAAATGCACAGAGATAAAAATTGATTGGAGGTCATTTAGCAACAGCGAGACTCCTCTGTACCTGCTGTTAGTTAGTAAATTCAAGTAGGATGATACTCCTCCTCTTAAATAAGTGATTTATAATCTCAATGGCTGTAATCTACTGTAAGCAAAAGATAAGATTAGTAATGTGCTTAATATGAATTATTAAATTCCCATTAGACTAAATTACCACCCAGAGAGGATGTAAAATGGCTCTGAATTAATTTGTATACTTCCATAACCCTGTATTTACACCTGTTCTTTAAACTCATTGATAATTTAGCATTTTGACACTAACATTTGGTCTAAGTTCAAATTCACATTGAGGCCATTCAAGTGAAGTTTCCCCCTTTTAGGAGAAAGCATTTTTATTGTTCTTTCATGTTTCACTGCAACATGAGTTTCATCCATTATGAATAGTGGGGTCTTGGACCTTGAAATTTACTTCTAGTGTTAATGAGCCCCTCAATCCATACAAATGTATCTGTATTCCATTTCTACCATTTCCAGAAAATATCCATAGTTTTAGTAGACATTCTATGAACATTTTTGCACATCTTGCTTCAGGTAGATAAACTCCTTGCCTTGCACCCTGTTGAAATAAGGGAGGGAATATAGCTGGTAGAATATCAAGGTCTCAGTAGTTTGTACCTAAACTACAGGCTGAGCTCTCTGCCTGAAAAAATTCATCTTTTTGCTGCCTATACATGTTTACTCAAAAGTAAGTCTCACTAATGAAATCCGCACCCTCGTGAGCAGATATAGGATTGCGGCCTATTCCAACAGCCTAATGCTATGCAAGTTTACTCAGGAGGAAGTCACATCGATGTCAGTGGAATATATTTCCCAAATTCTCTCTCTTGTATTCATGAATGTATGTGGGGGAGGAGGATACTTGCTGGACTCACCTCCCACATCGCCATCCTGAAAGCTTTCCTTTCCTGAGCATTGCACATTTGACAGAAGATCCAAAGGGAATCCTATGCATGCTCAGCTGAACATGCATAAGCTCCCCTTCACCCCTTCTATCCAGTGCCAGATTTACGTATAAGTTAAACAAGCTATAGCTTAGGGCCCCACTCTATTGGGGGGCCCCAAAAAAATTAGAGGGGGGAAAACTCGATGTACATTTCCAAAATATAACATAAAAAAACAAATAAAATAAAACCTACATACAGCAACAGTGTTTTTTGTTGTGGAGGCTCCTACGATGTAAGTAATGGGCCCCACCTGCTAGCCTGCTCCCTAAAATATCACTGGTTTGCTCATTTCTATATATAGGGTGCCTACATTCCGCATGTGCAAATGGCTTTAGATACCTATTAGGTCAATAAATTAACATATAGCATATATTCAACACAAAAAACAGCGACAAAGGACAGCTTTGTCAAATAAAGGGCCCCATTACCTCCAGTAGCTTAGGGCCTCATCAAACCTAAATCCGGCCCTGCTTCTGCCAACTACACAGAGAGTGGGGGAGCAAGGACAGCAGAGAAAGTCAATACTGGGGGAAGATATTAGGATTGGGACTTCAGTGTGTATAGGTATACAGTATCAATGACCCTACTTACTGCTTAGTTCTGAGCATTGCATATCATTTTTAAGAACTTCCTCTAGTTTTATTTATTTATTTTTAAATCTACTTTGTTACTTATTTCAAATCTCCTATTAGGTCCTGTAACAGAAATTTACCAAGTTTCTGTTTCTTGAAAGTAACCTTATATGTGCACCAGCCCATTCAGGTAAACAAGGTTGCATTCCTTCACCCCATTAGGTTTTCGTTGTTGCAATTCAACATTGTAAAATCCTTAGCCCCATAATTTGAGATCAGTTCTTGAATTGTGCAATGCACCTTCTTATACCCAATGCAACGCTAGTGTGTTTTTCTTTACCATGCTGACATTTTCTTTTGATGAATGCATGGCTGCATTCAATAAGTTCTGCGGGTTGAATATATTGATTTCAATTTCAGCTGGTCTTGAGCAAACGCTTAGGGGCTTTGCTGAATCAGGACCTCAGTGCTATGTGTTTCCTTGTAGGAGCAAACTGCTCCAGAGATTTTCATTAGATAATAGCTATTATGTTTTTGAGCGAACAGTGTTGTGCCAATGTCAGGGCTGGCCCTTACATGGCAGTGTGGAGATAGAAAAAGGCAGAAATCAGTATGTGAACAGTGCAGCAAAGCGTGTTCTGCTTCATGGAGAGCACGTGTTGCGGTGGGGGCCAGCAAGTCACCCCTCTGGTACTGGGCGGGAGCGTTTAGATGGCCACTGCTGTGATTGGACCCAGGGTGTTGTTGGGGAGATCTGTATGTTGCAAATTGATGATGGACAGCCCAGCGGATATATAATGGTTGGTGTGCAACGTGATCTCCCTCTTGGCTGAGTGCTTCGAAGCACCCTCCCTATATTTTAGGCCTCTGCGTTGACATTGCTGTGCCTGTCATGGGGTCGTCTGCTGTTGGGGCAGGGGCCTGGTAGGAATTTTTCCACGTGGCTGATTGGCTGGTGCCACCTGGTTTTGCCTACTGCGTAGCAAATAGTCACAACTTGTAAGGTTGGCAGTTAGGCATTGGTTATTATGTTGGTTGGAGGAGGGGTATTGTTGCCTGTGTGTGCCCCTCCTATGAATACTGGTGTATGGGGAATTCCATTAAAGGAATCCAGGGACTCTATATGCTTTTGTCCGATCCCCCGGTCGGGGGCTAGGGCCATGCAAGAGACCTGGGAGCCTGTGGAGTGCGAGGAGGGTCATGTCATCCGGCTCCCTTTATATCTCCAGAGTGTTTTCCCCTTACTGACGGTCGTCAGTTCTGTCCCCTGTGGGACAGATAGCCTTAACCAATGCCTACGCAACCACTCACATTATTTGTAATTTTAATAAAGTTGTGGCCAAAATCATGCCAAAAACCAAAACAAATATTATGTCTGATGTGTGAATTATTTGAGGGGTGGTTTTGGGGGACCTCGACACGCAAAACTTGTGTTGGTCCTAGCAGAGAGAGGTGGGGGGGGCATTTGGTCATTACTTAAGTCTGCATAGTGTCTTGTGAAAGCTCTGGCAAAAGAATTAGCAATGTAATCTTAGGCAGCTGGTTATAGGGGTGTATATCTTGTTTTGCATTACAGCATAAGTAGTGCCAGAATTGTCTCATCTGGTTCATACTTCCTCTTGTTCTCTTGAGTTATTCAGTTCCTCGCAGCCAACCCATCCATCGCTTGCTATATTTGCTTGGCAGTAGGAAAGAATGGAAAATTAGTTTGGGAATCAATCAGTCATCTATATTTGTGACATTATGGCAGGGATTCAACTAAGGCCAAGGGCCATCTCCCCCCTCTTCTCCCATTCATGCGTGGCTCGGGGTGGGGTGGGGGTGTCAGGAGAACCCCTGGAACAGTGCATGGGGGTGGGGAGAGGAAAGGGTATGCCATTTGGCAAGCCAAAATGCTTACCCTGGCAGAACAACTACCTTAGCATGGTATTGAATTCCTCCTTATGTATCAAGCATTGACTTGTTGTCCACCTCATCAATAGAAAACAGCAAGCAAAATGATTAGGGGGCTGCTGCAGCCCCCCCATTTTTCATTTCCTTTTTAAATGATAGAGTAGGATGCTACAGATTTTAATAATTAAACAATGCATGGTGTAAAGAAAGTAGATTGAGAGATGTTTCCCCCCTTACAATGCTAGTCATCCAGAGAAGCCAAAGTGTGGAATATTCAAGTCAGACAAAAAGTACTTCTTCCCATGGTCTAAACCACCAGGCCACTTGGGCTTGCCAATCGGAAGGTCAGCGGTTCGAATCTGCACGACAGAGTGAGCTCCTGTCGCTCTGTCCCAGCTCCTGCCAACCTAGCAGTTGTAAAGCACACCAGTGCAAGTAGATAAATAGGTACCACTGCGACAGGAAGGTAAATGGTATTTCCATGCACTTTTGTTTCCATCATGGTGTTCCATTGCGCCAGAAGCGGTTTAGTCCTGCTGGCCACATGACCCGGAAAGCTGTCTGCAGACAAATGCAGACAAAAGCAAGATGAGCGCCACAACACCATAGTCGCTTTTGACTGCACTTAACCATCCAGGGGTCCTTTACCTTTACCTTTATTACCGTATTTTCCGGCATATAAGACGACTGGGCGTATAAGACGACCCCCAACTTTTCCAGTTAAAATATAGAGTTTGGGATATACTTGCCATATAAGAAATACGACCCGGCGTATAAGACGACCCCCGACTTTTGAGAAGATTTTCCTGGGTTAAAAAGTAGTCTTATACACAGGAAAATACTGTACCTATTTATATAGCCCAGCACTCTTTCCCAAATCTTAGTAAGTATGGGGCATTGTAAACACACGTGCTTCAAAGAAGCATAATCCATATTACATCTCCAGCAAAGCATTACATTAGATAGCCCTCATACAAGCATAAGGGAGTCCAATAACTTTTGAATATTCTTTATTTTCTTAAGTTCCATTCCTTTCGAAATGCTTGGCCTATCTTTTCCTAGTAAGCTTCACAATGCCCATTGAAGCTAAGCCCGTGTTATTCCCAAATTGCAACTATTTTCCAAACTTGAAAAGTACTGGCTTGCCGAAGAATTCACAGCTATTCAGTGACTTTTACTGAGGAGTACCTGGCTTGTACTCTTAATGACTCCTCCAAAAAAGGTCTCATTGAAATCCATAGATCCTTAGTCCAAGGAGTAGCCATTTGAGTAGTAGATGTCCTCACGCTACCTGCAGTGTCCCTGCTTGTTCTATCCCCTTCTTTTCCACCTTGAACAAGAAACTCTAAAGGGGCACCTAAGAGTGTTCAGCTTTCTCACAGAGGACCCTAAGGTCCATGAATAATAACAGCTTAAGGGTCCCGGGCCCTAAAGAAGCCAGATTATCCTCCACCAGGGCCAGGGCCTTTTCAGTGATGGCTCCGACCTGGTGGACTGCTCTGTCCCACGAGACTGGGGCCCTGCAGGACTTGCTCTCCTTCCGCAGGGCCTGTAACACAGAGCTATTCCGCCTGGCCTACAATTTAGCCTGATCCTTCATTCCTTTTTCCCTTCCCTTTTTTATGAAGAAACCCTTTTGAGACCCCACATTTAAACTCTTCCCTGGTCTCTTTGCTGGCCCAGCAGGACTGACTTGGCCAGTTAGCCCTGGCGATGATACATTTATGTTGTACTTTATGCTGTTTTGAAGCTGTTTTTTAAGTCGTTTTAAATCAATGTTTTATATTTGTTGTTAGCCACCCTGAGCCTGGTTTTTAAATCAGGAAGGTATAAATAATTTTTTTTAAAATAATAATAATAATAATAATGATAATTATTATTATTATTATTATTATTATTATTATTATTCTCATAATGACAAACCCATTCTAATCACTGAGAGTCTTCTTGGGGTGTTTAGCTGAACACGCTTGAAGCCCCCTTCAGACATTCCAACTTACAGTAATGTGGGAAGGTTGAGGTGGAGCAAATGGAGGCAAGGACAATTGTGACAAGACTAGTGTGTGAGTTGCCACAGTCCCAACTCATGTTGCCATTCCCTGTGCAGCCATAACATCTAAAGCAAATAAATAGTAGCTTTAAAATAGCACACACCTATAAATGCCCCTTAATGAGGTAAAAGTGTAGAAAGGCTTAAACAGAAATTATGTGAATTCCAATGGGACTGCTAAAAGCTCAGAGTCAGATAAACACCCCCCAAAAAGGAGCTGTTGTTCACTGATGCCTGTTTATATTTGGAGTTTTCATTTGTCATTACATTTGTCACCCAGCAGCTGGGACATTGCAGGCTAGCAAATGCCCTCAGATTTGGAAAAACCACTGAACCATGTTATACCTTAAAAGACTGGAATCTGGCATTGTGCATGTTTAATCAGATTTCATTCACATCTGTGCTCCGTAATTCAGCATGTTTGGAGAAAGTATTGTGTCCTGTCACTTCTTGTTGATATGGGGGATAAGGAGAAATTGCATCTCTCTGCTAGTTTCCATTGCTCCTTCAGCTACAAGTGAAAGGAAAGGCAAAAGGGATCAAAAGCAGTAGTGCTTAATGTATAGATAATTTGTCCTTAACTAACATGACCATCAGCTTACATGTTTCAGTAGGCTGTTCCTGTGTAAAAGAATTTTAAGGCCACAATTGTGGCGGATGTAAAAGGTGAATTTCCTATAGTGCATTCTGCCTAAGTTGCTTTTTGTCTGTCTCAAGAGACAATAGTGTGTGTCCCTGGGGGTGAAGTCAAACTGCTATGTTAGTAGCACCAAAGTGGCCTCCCCAGGGCACAAGCCTGCACAGTGTGTATGGAGGTCCTGGGCTGCCCAGATGACAATTGCCCTTGCCAATGTGGTCCAAAAGAAAGCAGAGCAATATTTTTATTTATTAAATTTGTATACTGCCCTATTCTCGCAGGTCTCAGTGCGGTTCACAGGATAAAATCAGAATATAAAACCACAAAATACATAAACAACAAGAAAAATAGTTCCCCCCCCCCCCAAAAAAGCACACACACATTTTTAAAGGGCAAAGGATGTCAATGTTTTTGCCTGGCGCCTAAAGGTGTATAATGAAGGTGCCAGGCGAACCTCCTTGGGGAGAGCATTCCACAGACGGGGAGCCACTGCAGAAAAGGCTCGTTTCTTTGGGACCAGATTGACTGCAGAAGTTGCTGGAAGGAGGCATACAAGGCACCATGCAACCAGCTTAGGCCCTTTGGTAACTGGGAGCGGCCGCCGAGACCACATAACACCAGTCTTGAAATACCTACATTGGCCCAGTACGTTTCAGAGCACAATTCAAAATGTTGGAGCTGACCTTTAAAGCCCTAAATGGCTTCGGTCCAGTATACCTGAAGGAGCATCTCCACTCCCATCGTTCAGCCCGGACACTGACGTCCAGTGCCGAGGGCCTTCTGGCGGATCCCTCACTTCGAGAAGCCAAGTTACAGGGAACCAGGCAGAGGGCCTTCTCGCTAGTGGCACCCGCCCTGTGGAACGCCCTCCCTTCGGATGTCAAAGAGAACAACAACTATCAGACCTTTAGAAGACATCTGAAGGCAGCCCTGTTTAGGGAGGCTTTTAATGTTTAATAGATTATTGTATTTTAATGTTCTGTTGGAAGTGTTCTTTGTTGAAAGTCCAAGTATACAATGTCAACAGAATTACCACTATCTATATGCTTGTTAACACACTCAAATAATGCCAAAATGTTAATGAGGCACAGCTTACCCATGAATAAGCCATATGGGGTTCCTGTCCTTGACATCATAGTTCTCTGATTCTGCTCCCTGACAAATATGCACAGACATCTAAATAAGGGGACGCTTATGCAAATAAAAAGGGATGCGGGTGGCGCTGTGGGTTAAACTACAGAGCCTAGGGCTTGCCGATCGGAAGGTCGGCAGTTTGAATCCCCGCGACGGGGTGAGCTCCCGTTGCTCGGTCCCTGCTCCTGCCAACCTAGCAGTTCGAAAGCATGCTAGTGCAAGTAGATAAATAGGTACCGCTCCAACAGGAAGGTAAACGGCATTTACCTGTGGAACGGCAGTGACACTGTGGAAGCAGCTGCTGGTTTTTTTTTCATTGAAGATCTTCATCATCCTCATGATAATTCTCTTGTCAGCTTGCTGTAATGATTTCTCCAAAAGAGGGTGTGGATGGATTTTTGCACCCATGACTACAAATGTATGCAAAGGGAAATTAAAAACCTCTGAAGCCACAGGGCAAGGGAAATACTAACAAGCAGAGTGTCCCTACAGTGTTTGCTGTTTTTATGCCCATGAACTGGAATTCAGTTGAAACCCCTTTAAACGGTAGTGACGTTCAAAAGAATTATAATAATGATTTCCCTATTCAATTAACCCCTTTTAAAGTTTTGTACTAGTGATTCTGGGTCATTTTAATAAGGAAGAAATTGGCATACAAAGGGCAGAGGAAAAATGTGAAGACACAATGGCATGAGTTGCAAATTTAATCAGAAAAGCCTCGATAAAAGTACTTCAAAGTTCTGTGCCAAGAAAAAAAGGGCAGCCATTAGCATAATTATGAATTTTGTTTCAAGATGAGAAACTTGGAGATTGCCATTGCCTTTGAGAAATAGTCAAATATTACTGACTTGTGTGGATTGTTAAATAACTGTGCTGAATCTAGGAGAGGATTGTCTGTATGATCCCGCCTCCCAATTCACAAGCTCCGGCAGTGCCAAATAAGGTAGCTATACATGTTTGTAATTGGTCCCCAGGTAGGCATGATACAGATTAAGATCACAGCCAGTGCCTTTTTCCTAGAAAAAAAAGTGCTGGTACTCACCAGATTCATGGCGATCTAATTTCCACTGCTACCACCGTTTCCACAAGGGACACATCACGGGACCCCCCAAAATGTCTGCTGCCCTACAAGCCAAACAGACAGCCACTTGCCCTGTCCTGTCCACTCACAGTTGCCACATCCACTCATCCCCAGCCCCTTGCCTTTTCTTGTTCATTTTTCCTTCCTTCTACAGCCACCAAAAGGTCTGGGCCCTCTGGGGAAGGGAATCATATAATCATAGAGTTGGAAGGAACCATGAGGGTCATCACAAGATGGGAGATGGCGGGTAACACTGATCACAAACAATGTAAAGTATCGTAGTGGTGCTGATAAGCAAAAGCAACAACGAGAACCACTACACACCGGCTGATGCTCAAATAACGATAGCATAGACACTATAATAAAGAATAAATAATATCACAATGAAACCAAATACACTCATAAAGATATCGCATGTATAACCAAAGTCAACATGGTAGAACCATTCAGCACAAGTTATAATGGACAAGCTCAGTGCCAACACAAAGTTCCAAAGAAAAGTTCCTACAAGATAGGTGATTGATGGACCACTGCAAATGAACACCAAATATTATACAAAATATAAAACATACATTCATGGTGTACTAGATTAACCAAACATGCAGATATTGCAGGCACAGTTTAGTGAGGCAAATAAAATGGAGACTTAAATAGAACAAACAGACCATGATACCAATTAACATCTAGTAGTTCTTAAAGGTACAGCGATTCAATCATGGTTAATCTAGTACACCATGAAGGTATGTTTTATATTTTGTATAATATTTTGTACTATGTAATTTGTATATTCTTTGTATATTGTCTATTGTATTGTAATTGGCATATTATTTACACAGAACGGATGAAGCATTGAGTGCGAAACCTGTAAAAAATCCGGAAGACAGGTCTTCTTTCTTCTCAGTTGCCTCTTTTTGAATGGACTTATGATGACTTCACCTATCATCGCATCCTACAATCGACTTTCTTGGTGTTCATTTGCAGTGGTCCATCAGTCACCTATCTTGTAGGAACTTTTCTTTGGAACTTTGTGTTGGCACTGAGCTTGTCCATTATATCTTGTGCTGAATGGTTCTACCATGTTGACTTTGGTTATACATGTGATATCTATATGAGTGTATTTGGTTTCATTGTGATATTATTTATTCTTTATTATAGTGTCTATGCTATCGTTATTTGAGCATCAGCCGGTGTGTAGTGGTTCTCGTTGTTGCTTTTGGGTAACACTGATCACCACCAGAGAAAAAGCACTGATCACAACTAACTTCATACAAGATGTACTTTGTAAACACAAAAGGACCAAGCAAAGTTAAACAGCAGTTAAGCCACATTGATTTCAATGAGAGGATTAAGCACATGCAGCGAAATAAATGGGAATTGGAAGTCTTTAACTTTGGCTGGACCATTTGAATAGTGAGGTGACAACTAGCTCATTAGTGTAGATCATTTTCTCACTTGCCCTTTATTATATGCCGCTAGATTTGGGACCCAGGTGGCGCTGTGGGTTAAACCACAGAGCCTAGGGCTTGCTGATCAGAAGGTCGGTGGTTCGAATCCCCGCGACGGGGTGAGCTCCTGTTGCTTGCTCCCAGCTCCTGCCCACCTAGCAGTTCAAAAGTACGTCAAAGTGCAAGTAGATAAATAGGAACCGCTCTGGCGGGAAGGTAAACGGTGTTTCCGTGCGCTGCTCTGGTTCGTCAGAAGCGGCTTAGTCATGCTGGCCACATGACCCGGAACCTGTATGCCGGCTCTCGGCCAATAAAGCGAGATGAGTGCCGCAACCCCAGAGTCGGACACGACTGGACCTAATGGTCAGGGGTCCCTTTACCTTTACCTAGATTTGGGGACCATCTGAAGCGGATTAAGTCAAACGTTTAGAAATTATTATTATTATTATTATTATTATTGACTGAGCCATCTATAAATTATGTCAAATAAATAAATAAAGCGGGGCAGAGTTTGCAGGGACAGGGCAATCACCAGAAAATGCCTTCTTCTATGTCCCTATGATGGATTATTTCCATCATAGATAGACCCGTTTGTTTTTTTAAGAATATGTTTACAGCAAGCATTTTTAAGTGATTATAGATATGCACATACAATCTTTCTGATTTTTCTCTTCAGTCTAGTGCTTGCCCCTTTAGCCTTTAGCCTTTTTATAATGTAAGGAAGTGTTTTAAAAGCATCAGATCTGCAAAACAGCAACACTTTAAAAGCAACACACGTGATGCAAACAAAACAAACCCTCCATGAACTTTTACTGCACACAATGAGTTCTTCTCAGCGCTTATTTGAACCCACAACCACTGCACTTCCTAATAAAACCAAACCATTCTGCTGTAAAAGTGCACCACTTCTTTTGTGCCTCTGCAAGTTGTAATTTCCTGGAACGTATTTCTTTTAGGGCAGTTAACCACACTTTGCTGTACCAGCAACTCATTTTAGCACTCCTCAAATACCGTATCTCCGGAATTGGCCGATTGTATAGCTAATGTCCTGATAGTAGTCAGAGTAACACACAAGGAGGAGAATAATCGAGTCCCTTCAGTTTTTAAGAATCCTCAGATTTCATGAGGAAGGGCTCTTCCAGTCACTCGCTCTTTGCTCATCAGAGATAGCCTGTGAAGAACAAGAAAAAGGGGTGATAATATTATCTGGATGTTTCTATGCAATTCTCACAGATTGTGTATTTTGTTTATGATATTATTTCAAGTACAACTTTTCATCTTTTCAATAAAATAAAATGCTTTAAAAAAATGGAGGGGGACTAACTAACAATTCCACAATTCTATAAACTTCTAATCACATTCCAGTTCCAAGCTTTATAGTTAATTTTAAAAAGTTGGTTTTATAATCTGTTGGTGATGAAATATGAATGGCCAGTTAATCCTCCACTCTTCCCCTGAGAGAGAAGAGCATACCTGTTTTTAATAGGAAGGCATTTTCATACCAGCTATGCTTAAACTTGCAGAAATACAGAATATTTATTTTCTTTTTCAATCACATGCAATTATATTGCGGTTGTGGCTTTTAAGGTGGCATACCAGTACCTAGCTCCCCTAAGAGCCATCTTTCTCCTTTAGCAAAGGGAGAAGTACGCACATTTGAAGGTGCTTTCGTTTTAGTCCTGTTTGTTGCTGTCATTTCTTAATTTCCTGTGATTTAAAATGGGTCAGAGGGAAAGCAATGTTTGTGGCCACAAATTATTATTTATTTTCACCACATTGGAGGTTCCTCACTGTTTGGATCATACACCTTTAAGCGGGCAACCAAACACGGGGATTAAAAACTCTGTTGACAGGTAAATGTGAATCATCTTGTTTCTCTCAAAGAAAATAATCAAGCTCCTTTCAAATAATGCAAAATGCAAAATGATTGCCTGTCTAAAGGGGAGGGGCTCTTATCAGCATCTCTTCTGTAGAAAATGATTCCCATTTTGTTACGGGAGAAACGTATGCAGCAGCTTAACTTGCCATTTGACTGCAGTCTCTGATATTTATTAACAGTTGATTTCCTGTTAGCTACTGCTGCTGCTGCTGCTGTTCTCATTTTCCCCACTCCCTTCCCCAAGTCAATTATTTCCTTGAAAACTACATCTGTCCTCCTTTTCATTACCATTTCTTTAAAGGAGATTATTATTTCATTATTGGTTTTGAAGAGCCATTCATAAGAAGCAGGGCGGTCTCTTTCTGCACACAGAAGTCTGTGTCCCAGGGTCCCTCCCCTCCTCCCCAACCATGTCCTTCTCTTTAGTCTTTAGTCTTTTTATCAAAAGGCTGTGCAATCGAGTCCTTTGTAGCTGCTGCCCGGAAATGCAGCAATTGCTACTTGGGCTTCAACAGATTTTAGCATTTACTGGCTGGTGGCTGGACAGACTTCAAAGCCATGTAGACAATTGTGTACCTCAACAAGAAATCTGTTACAAAGCTGAAACGCGGCGGGGCAAGAGGCATATTAGCCTAATATCTTGGAAGCAGGCACCTCCTGCATCTAAGACCTCAGCTCAAGAAACATCGCCTTGTCGGCTGTTGTCCCCCTCAGCAGTTGATCCTTTGATGAATTTGAAAAGCCATTTTCTATCATTTCAGACACTTTTGAATGGTAGGCTTCTCAGGTCTGCCTCCTTGCCGTCGTGCATCTGATTACTTTCGTACAGATCATAATCCTTGCTGCCTGTTAGAAAGTTAAGGGGGAAGATATCATGCTTATTGTATCCGCAGGCTGTGGCCATTGTAAAGCTGAAGAAAAGCTAAGTCACTAATGTTATCCACAGAGCTTTGATCAAAAGTTTGTGGCTGAAGTAGGGTTGGTGCTGGGGGTAAGGGAGCTAACACAACAGTTCTGAGTGAAGGAACAAGCCACAACTTTATTAAGTGCACTTCCAGGATGTTTTGGCATAACAGCCCAAGGTCATAAAACTTAACCTGCTCAGCCTCATTTGGATGAAGAATGGATGAAGAGGTAATCATTTGTGGCTATTCTCTTGGGTTGCAGCAGAACTCTACTCCAGTTTTTGGGACTCCTACATGAGCATGGGGGTGGGACTCGGGTGGCGCTGTGGTCTAAACCACAGAGCCTAGGGCTTTCCGATCAGAAGGTCGGCGGTTCGAATCCCCGCGACGGGGTGAGCTCCCTATGTTCGGTCCCAGCTCCTGCCAACCTAGCAGTTTGAAAGCACGTCAAAGTGCAAGTAGATAAATAGGTACCGCTCTGGCGGGAAGGTAAACAGTGTTTCCGTGAGCTGCTCTGATTAACCAGAAGCAGCTTAGTCATGCCGGCCCCATGACCTAGAAGCTGTACGCCGGCTCCCTCGGCCAATAATGCGAGATGAGCACCGCAACCCCAGAGTCGGTCACGACTGGACCTAAAGATCAGGGGTCCCTTTACATTTACCTTTACCTGAGCATGGGAGTGACCTTTGTTGCATTCTTTGGCTATTTAAATGGTCTACATCAGGGGCCAGCAAACCTTTTTCAGCAGGGGGCCGGTCCACTGTCCCTCAGACCTTGTGGGGGTCTGGACTATTTTTTTTGGGGGGGGGGGAGGTGAATGAATTCCTGTGCCCCACAAATAACCCAGAGATGCATTTTAAATAAAAGGACACATTCTACTCATGTAAAAACACGCTGATTCCCGGACCGTCCGTGTGCCGGATTTAGAAGGTGAATGGGCGAGATCCAGGAGCTGGGCCTTAGTTTGCCTACCCATGGTCTAGATGCTGAAAAGCAATCACCACAGAACATGAAAGCTTTTCCAGGATTGCCTTTTTGTACATCAGACTTGTTGAATCGTGGCACCTGGTAGATGACAGAGTCCCACGTAGCTGTGGCTAAGGACAACATTATTTTGGCTGGCAACGTCTCCACAAAGCTCTTAAAATTGTCCTATACGAAATAATTGAGCTGCAATGCATGGATAGCAATGATTTGAAGAGGTGCAGGACCCAAAGTAGAGAATGTTATTGTTCCTTTAGGGTCTTTCCCCCATTTCCCCATAGGTTGGGGAGAGTGTCCTGAGGTGGGCCTGGTTTTTTTCAGAGCCCTTATGTCAGCTTGGAAAAGAATACCTGTGTTCTTTCTTTTCCCTCCCCACCCCCGGTAATTTCTGCATTAATCTGAGGGAATCTTCAGGGAAACTGCCCATCTCTACCCTGTTTGAGCACCTATCTTCCCCAGTAGCAGCACTGTGCTATACCTATAGACATTACTAAGTGAAGAACAACTGATTAATGTCAGCACAAACAATACGCATGATTTTTCTGGATGCTGCTTCACCAGGTTTCTCATTATAGAAATGTCCAGAGGAAGAAATTATATCTTATCCTTTCTCTTCTGTCTATAATGCCATTGCTCATGCAACGGGTTTTGTTTTGTTGTTTTTCTGCAAGCATTTCTAGCCTTGTCTGCTAATACTCTATGCACAGTAATCAGTAGTAGCAGAGTATTTTCCCCTCTAAAGTGCTGGGACTCCTTGAATATAACCTTTCAGTGCCTGAGTTATTTGGTCAAAATGTTTGTGGATTGGAAACCAGTAAATGCTATATAAGTACTTCCACTGGGAATATTTGTAATTACTTGTATACCCCATTATGCTCTCCCAAATAGGAGGTGTGGGGAGGTAAGGCAATACTCACACACTCATTGCCACTGCAGTGCTGCTTTGTGGAAACTCATAGCTAAGAAGGATTTATGCTTTCTGTCCTTTCTGTTTTTCAATGCCCATCTGCGTGTTTCCTTGGTAGGAAACATCTTTTTGACCAATAGAGTTCTCTGGTACTGAGGTAAGGTTGAAGGAGTAAAACATGAAGTTGCCTACCAGATGGTTCTGGAATTGTGCCAACATGATTAACTAGGAAACTCTACAGGTGCTTGTTCTCCGTACAAAGTAGCCTTCCCAAATCTGGTGCCTTTCGAATGTCTTGGACTACAACTCTCATTGGACCCAGCCAGCATGGCTGACGATAAGGGATAGCGTTAGTTGTAGCTCAAGACATCTGCTTGGGGAATTCATACATTGCCATAAAGGCCTGGTGGACAGAGAATTGCCTTTGTGAATAAAAATAAACTGTAACATCTCTGCATAATTTCATTGATGCTGGGTCTCCTTTGGGGTAGACTGGAGTATAGATTCCTGTACTTATCCCGTGAGTGAATTGTGCGTAACTCCTAAATAACTTCTCCAGAATGATCAGATATTGTTAATCGTTGCTGAGATGCATGCCGGTCCAGCACAGAGGTTAATACATACCACCAAATCAGCACCCAGATAGCTGGTGATATAGTGTACTTCAAAACGTTAATCACATCTCTCATTAATATTATGATCTGCAAATTAGCTCTTATCCTAGACTGTCTGAAACATCTGAATAATAATTTTCAGTTCAGTCTACAATAAATCTCTGTTGGTTAGGTTCACTGGAGAGAGCTACATAATTGGAACCGGCTTGTTTATCCATAATTAAGTTTGAACTACTTTGTTTGAAAATAATAATATATGAAATTGGCGTAAATCCAAGTTGTCACCCTGAACAGATATGTGTCCTGATTGAGCTGGTTTCTGTGGTTTGCTAGAGTGCTGTTACAGAGAACAGTGGCAATGGCAGCCTTCAATGAGATATTTGGTATCAAAGCTAACATGATTTTTTAAAAAAAGAGTTTACAAGAAGAATGATGTCATTGCAAGAAGGTTCGGGTTTTGCTAGTAAATTCATTAGCTTGCAGAAAAGTGGAGGTCCATCAATGTGCTATATTTGGCCTACCAAGCATAAGTAACTTTCATTGCCAGGAATAGTGGTGAGTGAAGAAAAGCATTGTGTGGCGGTAAGAGATGTGTTGGTGCTGACCTTGAAAACCCTAAACAGCCTTGGCCTAGTAGACCTGAAGGAGCATCTCCACCCCCATCGTTCTGTCCAGACACTGAGGTCCAGTTCCGAAGGCCTTCTGGCGGTTCCCTCATTGCGAGAAGCGAAGTTACAGGGAACCAGGCAGAGGGCCTTCTCGGTAGTGGCTCCTGCCCTGTGGAATGCCCTCCCACCAGATGTCAAAGAAATAAACAACTACCGGTATCTGACTTTTAGAAGACATCTGAAGGCAGCTCTGTTTAGGGAAGCTTTTAATATTTGATGAGTTATTGTATTTTAATATTTTGCTGGAAGCCCAGTCAGATGGGCAGGGTATAAATAACAAATTGTTGTTGTTGTTGCTGCTGCTGTTGTTGTTATTGGAGTAGATGAGCCATTGACCTGATCCAGCAGGACTTTTCTTATGTTCTTATTTAGAGCACAGATTGTCATTTGTGAATGGATTCATATATGTAGTCTGTTTTGGCTTTCTAATGGCTCTCTATTAGATTCCGGATTGTTTTCATACGACATTGATTTCCTCTGGGCAGGCTCATAGACTGGATGTTTTGGCCAAAATGTTGACTTGCTGATGCTCTCGGGTTGCACCTCAATCTCATGCAAAGTCATTGACCTAAGCAACAGTCGCTAGTGCAAGAAATGATTTTAAAATGTTATCAGGACCGTATGAAAACTGAGTCATTTTTTAATGAACCAAATTGAGAGAATTAATATTTCTTAAATTAAAATGCTTCAGTTTTGTGATAACCTTTTGGAATGTGTGTAAAATGAGAAAATGTAGACCCTGTGTGTGTCATTTAAATGTCCAGGCTTGCATTTGTAAAGATGGCATTTCGGGACTCTTATCAGATCTGTTGCTTTTTATTCTCAAAGAGGCATCAGTTGTATTTCAAATATTCACTAAAATTTCACACAGAACATTCTACCTTAGATCCATTAACTCCCAGGAAATTTTCCCATAGTAGAAACGTCTACAGAGAATTGATTTGGTTTTGTTTCACATAAGTATTAAAGTCTATAAACTGTGTATTGAACTTCCTGCCTTCTCAATGAAAAATGCATTTTTTTCTCTCTGAGGCTTTTAATGAAAAACACACTGTCAGACAGTTTTACTTTGGAAGCTATAAACTAACTGGTCCTGCTTGTACACAGCAGGTTCTGAGTGAGACTATTCAATGAGCATGTGTGTGTGTGTGTGTGTGTGTGTGTGTGTGTGTGTGTGTGTGTGTTTGTTGGGCTATTTAAGTATTACAGAAAACATTATAACATTTTTAGTTTTGTTTAGTGATTGATGCATACAACAGTAGCTGATTGTACACTCAGCAGTATGCCATTTATTTTGTTTGCAAAGTAATATGCATGCAGATGAACTTTGATGTGGTTATTTATTTAGGTTGCAATGCTTGCTATATGTATGCAGTCACCAATTAAACTCAGTGGGGTTTTTTTCTGAGTAGACAAGCATAGACCTGGACTGCTTATCTAGTCCAACATGTTTGAATACTAATATGAATGTGATGCAAAGAAACCATCAAAGATTCCGAGTGCCAATCCATAAATACTCTTCCATCCAGCAGCACAGAGTGAATAGAATAATAGCATGGCCCTTTCAGGTTGCTCCATAACTTGTTTCACTGTGGTGTAGTGGTTAAGAGCGGTAGACTCGTAAGAGCGGTAGACTCGTAATCTGGGGAACCGGGTTGGCGTCTCCACTCCTCCACATGCAGCTGCTGGGTGACCTTGGGCTAGTCACACTTCTCTGAAGTCTCTCAGCCCCACTCACCTCACAGAGTGTTTGTTGTGGGGGAGGAAGGGAAAGGAGAATGTTAGCCGCTTTGAGACTCCTTTGGGTAGTGATAAAGCGGGATATCAAATCCAAACTCCTCCTCCTCCTCCTCCTCCTCCTCCTCCTCCTCCTCCTCCTCCTCCTCCTCCTCTTCTTCTTCTTCATTTGCAGCTTTTATAAGGTCCTTTATGAAGTTAGTTTTTCCCCCAGCATTAACTGACCCATCCTCAACAGGCTATGTGGCAAGGTCACTGTGCCTTCTCAAAACACCAATGCAAAGTTTGTTCCCCCCCCCCCAAAGTTCAGGAAATTGTGGGTGGGGTGGGGGCGGTAAGCACCTAATTTAAGTAAGCCAAGCCAACTGCCCCATCTCCATACCAAAAAGTTCAGTTAAACTGAACGCCTCACTACACGTTCTTTTGGTGTGGCTCCCTTCTCATGACTGACTTGGAGAAAATTTAATTCTGTAGTAATTTAAAGCAGTCTTCATGTGCTGGTTAGTAGTAATAGTTGTTGTTCTTCACTGGCCTTTAATTGGAAAAAAATATTAGTTATTAAGTTTCTATCACTGATGGGGAAAATGTATTTTAGAACGAGATCAATTGAAAGCTGCTGAGTATGGGTGTGGAAATCCCAAGAGTTAAAACTTCACAAATGCCAATGGAGCTCAAGGATGATTGAATTTAGCTGCTTTTATGAAATTTGTTGGCCTTAGGCAGGAGTAAAATCAAATATATATTTTTCTTCTAGTGCTTCTGGAAACAATGATACTTGTTAATGAGAGAAATGAACTAAGAGGGGAGGAAGCAGTCCAAAGATTAAAGAATGAAGGGCAGAACCTTTGTTAACTGAGTATATATTATTTGCATAATGCCTTAGACATTCTGCACCTTGAGTCAAAATTCCTTTAATTGCATTTATTTGTGTCTAACCCAAATAACAATCTTCCTTCCTTCTTGATAAATGTTGGGTGTTTTCCAAATGCAGCAGTTAGTTCTGCATGTTTGAAGTTTTTAAAAGAGGGACAAATGTGCAAACCTGTTTCTTTTAAAGATAAAATACATCTAAAGTGTTATAGCAGAAAATAAGAATGAGCATTTACTTCAAGTCAGCCGATTAATTTAATAGTGTCTGGCTTTTCATGAGGTTATCTCAGAGCTCCATGCAAATAGAATAGTGAGTCTTTAACTGCAGAGACCATTTCATGAGTAGATCAAATGTCACAAGAATGACTTTTACCAAAAGTTAATGTCAGGGTTCAGTGACTTGTCCAGACAGGAAGACCTTCCCATTTTGTGCTCTTCCCAAGCAAAGTTCACAAACAAAATAGCTCAATTAGCAAAAGGAATGATGCACAACAAAAATCCTAGTTCATTATTTTATCCACGCACACGTGTGTGTGTGTGTGTGTGTGTGTGTGTGTGTGTGTGTGTGTGTGTCTATGTGTATCATATCTGAAATCTGTCTCCATCCAAGAAACTCAGTATAGAAATTTCATTCTTTTTAATCTTCAGGGCAACCCAACTGCACTCAAAAGCAAGGGGGTTTGATGTAGCAAGAGGTGCCTCCTCTCTAAGGAGGAGGAAGTGAGGCACTATTTGCCAATTCCTCCTTATCTCTGCAGTCTCCAGTACCCAGAAACATTCACTGCAAAAATTAAACAGTTTTTTTGTTTTCTATTTAGCCTCCTCAATACATCAGGTGGATCTGCGGAGCTCTTTGTTGCCATACTCCATAAGAGCTTAGGCTTTGGACTCCGGCCAGTTGGTCTGAGCCAGCACTAATATAATTCACAACTGGGAGAATACAATCAATTAATCAATACTATAATTTGGAACTGACCATGACACTAACACTCACAGCTATTAGATTCACTAACTGACACCATTTAGGATTAATGAGGTAGCAAGAGCAGACAAACTAAGATTCGTTTAAATACTTTTTTGTTCCAGGATCAAACTGCCCACTCTATTTAGTCATTTTTTAAGTTGTATGTGTCAGTATTGGAAATTGCAAATTAGTTTAACGCTGATAGATGGGAAGCCAACTCTTTTACAGATGCAATTTGTTGTTCGTTTGGAGTATGCTAATTTTATTGTTCACTAGACCTGCATTATATCACTCACCCGCGACACAACAATCGTCTTAACTTGGAATTGCCTGTGGTGCTGGTATCCAATATCTGTAAGAAATGCACCCTGCTGCGATTATCAGTGGCAATAATAAGGCAGGGCCTTATCAACTTTCCCAGAAACCCCTCAAGGAAATTAGAATCAATTGTGCAAACTTTTGAAATACAATACCTTCCCACTTGTAACCCCAGGGGATGGGCAATCTCAAGCCAAAGGTCATCTACAAAAAATGTTGTACACTTGTAGGGACAATTAGCGGTACATGTCAGAGCTGGGTTGTGAATTATACAATGGCAGGTGCAAAATGCAAGATACAAATGTCATCAGTGGGGCATTCACAACTATCTGACTTTTAGAAGACATCTGAAGGCAGCCCCGTATCAGGAAAAAATTTAATGTCTGATGTTTTACAATTTTTATGTGCTATAAGTCGCTTATTATTATTATTATTATTATTATTATTATCACCATCATCATTACCATCATCACCTTTGTTCCCTCCAAATATTTTGGATGTCAACTCCCTCTAGCCGCAGCCATAATTCTGCAGATTCTTATTTTTTTAGAAGGCATTGTAGCTGTCAGTTGCTTCCCACTGCGACCTTGCACTTTACAAATAACCTCACAACTCTCTGTGGTTCCCCAGCCTCACTTGTATACCTCCATCCAGAGGGTTTCTGTTAAAAGAGAAAAGGGACTATTAAACAAAGTAACAGTGCATATCCGTCTTACGTACATCTTAAATACTTGCTAGAATAACCCATTATCCTTATTTAAATAACTGTTACTATTCTGTCACATAAGTACTTGATCGGAAATTCTGAAAATTGTAAAAAGTTGACTCTTAACATAAAACAAAACATGAAATGCCATATGCTTGAAAACAAGCCCTCGGGTGTACATGTGAACTCATCCTTAAACCACTAGACTGCAGAACCGTGCAAATAAGCATAGGAGAAACAGGCTCTCCATTTTTAACACAACATAATATGACCTTCCATAAAGGGGCTGTCCAAATGAACACTATCAAATGTTCTCCTACATTAGTAACCCTATTTATTCCTAGAGGGAGCAGATCAGTCTTTTGTTAGACATCTACAGCAAGCTTGCTGAGGCTTCTGTGTGTTACAGCTGGGCCACCCAATGCTTATAAATTCTTGGATCAAGTGTATGTACGGTATTTTGAATTATTACTATTATTATTATTATTATTATTATTACATACTTCAACACACGTGGTGTTTGGTTTAACAAAGTGGCCCAGGAAATCATGCTGCAGTTCATAAAATCGTAGAATTGTAGAGTTGGAAGGGACCCGAGGGTCATCAAGTTCAACCCCCTGCAATGCAGGAATCTCAGCTAAAGCATCCATGACAGATGGCCATCCAACCTCTGCTTAAAAACCTCCTGAGCGAGACTAGACATTGAGGCAGCTCTTACCGTCAGAAAGTTATTCCTGATCTTCTTTCTTTAACTTGAAGCCACTGGTTTGAGTACTCCGCTCTAGAGCAGGAGAAAACCAGTTTGCTCCATCTTCCATGTGACAGCCCTTGAGATATTTGAAGATGGCTCTCATATATCTCCTTTTGCTCTCCTCACTTCCAGTATATAAATGTATATATTGGATATATTTATGGCATGGTATAAATTTTGTTGTTGCAACAGATGACAATGCAGCAGATGGAATATGAAGAGAGAGTCATGTTCAGCATAGGGGGTTATGTTGCTGAAAGAAGATGCTCAAGGGTTTTTATTTCAATTTAATTATTCCTTCTTTTGGATATCAGTCAATTGCATTGAGCAAAAACTTTTGTTTTTACCAGCTGAAAGCCTTCATTCAAATCATGTCCCCCTATAAATTTTATGAACATGTAAAAATGGTTCTTCATGGTGCAGCTGAAAACTTGCAATGAGGAATGTCAAGCTATGTGGGTTATTCTCCCTAAGCCTGTTGGAAGTCATATACCTCCCGAGACACAAACAAAAAGTCTGTTACCGGTAAATATTTTCTTCTGCTTCTAGTTAAAGCTAAAGGTAAAGGGACCCTAGAAAGTGTGGACACTGACCTAAATCAGAATGTTGATTAATACTGAATGTAGACATAAACTGCTGAAACTCTAATCCTTCAGTAAATACATGGAGCATTCTGCATCACTCTTGGATGAGACTGAGGGAAGGTGTGTGTGTGTGTGTGTGTGTGTGTGTGTGTGTGTGTGTGTGTGTGTGTGTGTGTGTGTTCTGGGCTCATTCAAACCTTGAAGCTAGGTTCCAGCACCATATGCATCAAAGCTTTAGCTTCTCAGCAAGCCCAGAGGACTAAACTCTGTTGTACAATGGCACCAAAAAGTGTACCTGAGTATTGTCAGGCAACTTCACTGGCCATTTCTTTTTCACTAAGCCCTATAAAGTTCTGGGGCCTCTTAGCTTTCTTTTCAGTGAGCAATGTTTGACTGGTGAGGACGACTTACTTATGGTCTTCTGACTGCTGACTGTGATCCCTACTTGTCTTTGACCAGACCTGCACTGTCATCAAAGAAGCAACCCAGTATTACTTCTTTCATACTGTGAATTTGATCACTTCTGGACTTTAACTATGTTTCTGTCTCTGGATGCTCTGATTGGTGTTTGCCCAGAGTTAACTTTCTGCCTAGTTCTGAGGATGCACCTTCCTCTGGTTTTTTAGATCATGGACTGCCTTCTCTGAAACTTAACCTTGCATATTCTGGCACAAGTCCTTGGTCTCTACACACAGACATGCATATGCACACAACCTGATGAATCCTTGACACTAGCATTCCATGTCCCTTGTCAAATATCCAGCCCTGTGGGTCTTCTAAATTTACAGCAATGGGGCTTCATTTCTGCCATATCCTTAAGCACTGATGCTCTAAAGCAGGCATCCCCAAACTGCGGCCCTCCAGATGTTTTGGCCTACAACTCCCATGATCCCTAGCTAACAGGACCAGTGGTCAGGGATGATGGGAATTGTAGTCCAAAACATCTGGAGGGCCGAAGTTTGAGGATGCCTGCTCTAAAGCCAAGATAGTCTTGAATCGTTTAGCATCAGTCATAGAGAACTTTGAAATGGTGCTAGAACTCTCAACTATCCAGATGCTTGGTTTGATTTTTTCCTCTCTACTGTGTGCCGAGATCTTTTCTTAAAAATAATCATCAGAGTTCATGGATCTGATCTCTTGTGTTAAACAGAGGCATTAAAAAACTTCGTATCGAAGCTATCTGTTCTTCCGTTTTCCCCACTTGCACTTGAAAGTACTTCTCTAGAGCTGCCAAACCAGCCAATCTGCTCCATTTTTGATCATCACTAATTTGATTAAGCTTTTTCTACACTTGTGTTTGCTCAAAGGCATGAGAGATTAGGTTGGTTTTGATGTTATCAGTCTGGCATAGATATGTGCATGCTTTCTTTTCCTTCAGGCTGATGCAGTTGCAACTCTTTACCAGTTTGAGGGATTGGGAATGGGTGCAGGATTACACATGTCTTCCAGCAAACCCTTCCACTCTCATTGTACATCATTCCATTGTCTGCCCACCACCCTTGATTGTGGTTTGGTATTAAAGATGTGCATCAGTGTTAATATGAATCAGTGTTGAAATGAATAACACAAATGGTTGCACCTGTAACATAGCATTTAAAATTTGGGGATGGGATGGAAGGAGGGAGAAACATTGTGTATAAGAAAGGGAAAGGTAGAGAGAGAGAGCACTTTTGTAGCTTTCTTTTCCTCCTGTAACTATGGTTAAGGGCAGGGAAGATTACATTTGTACTTCACTACATATCTTTAGGGACCCAGGTGGCGCTGTGGGTTAAACCACAGAGCCTAGGGCTTGCTGATCAGAAGGTCGGCGGTTCGAATCCCTGCGACGGAGTGAGCTCCCATTGCTCAGCCCCAGCTCCTGCCCACCTAGCAGTTTGAAATCACGTCAAAGTGCAAGTAGATAAATAGGAACCGCTCTGGCGGGAAGGTAAACAGCATTTCCGTGTGCTGCTCTGGTTCGCCAGAAGCGGTTTTGTCATGCTGGCCACATGACCCGGAAGCTGTACGCCGGCTCTCGGCCAATAAAGCGAGATGAGCGCTGCAACCCCAGAGTCGGACATGACTGGACCTAATGGTCAGGGGTCCCTTTACCTTTACCTTACATATCTTTAGGAGCCAGGCTCCCAAGCCTTTGGCTAACTGAACAATCTATGGTATTTTAATCTGTTATCTGTTAATATTTTAATGGTGTGCAGGGTATTGTTTTTGTTTGTTACTATAGTATGAATTTTTGTGTTTGTAAATTGCTAACTGCTCTGTGATCCTCGGATGAATGGCAGTGTAGAAATTTTAATAATAATAACAATAAATATAACTACTCTATTAGATTCACATCCTTAAACACTGAATTGTCACCTGGATTCTCAGACCTGTCTTCTGGCTAGGACAAGCAATACATCATCTCAAAGCTGAAATGCATAATTTGTTCACCAGTAATCAGACCTTCTTTAGTAGCTACAGTGACCCATTAGCCCTGGTGCATATGTAAAGATGCAGTAATCCAATGAACAAACATGCCGTCGTTCTGCCAAGAGAGAGAGATATTAAATAGCTGTCAAAACAGTTTGTAAACATTTTCAAGTCCTATCAAAATAGTCTTTTGACACAGTATCTTGTTACAGCCTTCTTTAGTGCGAATTGGTTTCAAAATGATTACGTATACTGGTGATTATGACTCATAATCAAAAAATAGTAGTAGTCTGAATGTGCAGAGGCTGTGAATGAGAGCTCCTTTTAGAGGATCTGTTTTGAATGTAAAAGATCCCAGACTTAACCCCCAACCTCCTGTCAGAAACCCTGGAGAGGTGCTTCTGGTCATCGTAGAGTATGCTGAGCTAGATACATCAAGCCAGACCAGTGGTCAGTCTAACCAGCTTGCCCCTTCTTCTTCTTTTATCATATACCTCAAAATCTGAAGCTATCTAAACTTCTGCAAAACAATGTTAATTGTAAAATGTGTTTGTTTTTTCAGTTGTCTTTACTAGAAAAAATTCCAAAAGAATAAATAAAGTTGCCAGTTCTTATGAGGATTATTTATTTATTTATTTATTTATTTATTTTAAAAAAGCCAAACAAAACACCATTAAATAATTTGGCTAAAATATCCCAGTAAAAGTATCAGAATCTGCTTACATCAGCTCCCATTACTTACTCAGCAGAGTCACTCTGCTAGAGGATAGCAGTAGCATTTCCTCCCATAAATTCAGAAATTGTGTCTTGGTATCAGCTCTTCCTGTGAAAACAAAGCTTCACTGAAATATTTTCTATGAATATATTTACAAACCTTGCAGCATGACCACAACAGGAACCACCTGACAGTGCTGTGTGCTTGTCTCACCTTCGAAACAGAAGGACCACTTGGAAACAAGTATAATTTTCAAAGCACAGAAATGGCAAAGTGCAAATAAGTGTCTCAAGATTTGAAGGTTCTGGGGTCTCATTAGGCCTGCCAAGATTTTCTAAGGTTGCCTAAAGAAGATAGCTTAGGAGGTCTGGAAGAAGTGCTGGGGCTCGCAGCTCATCTTAGGTTCTGCATGCTTCCAGACTGCCGCTATTTTGTGGGTGGGATTCACCCACTGGTACCTCTCTGGGCTTCTCGAGTTTTCACCAAGAATCCCTTTTAAGCGCAGCTCAGTCGGAACAATAAACTGTTCCATTTTACACTGCAGTCAATAGGGCCTGGAGTGTAGACGTTCAGCTGCTAGCTCTCAGAAAAAACAAGGCACCACCTGACACAATATGGTGTTATTGCCTGGGTGTTTGTGGGCTCAGGGGTGAGTGGGGACATACATATGGGTGAAAAGGAAAAGAAAGCAGGATAACCACTCCCCAACCAGACACACGCATCCCATTCCTGACTAAAAACGTCCATGCACAGTGTCAGAAACAGACCTTGGTTTGGACTTGTCATAGCAACCAAAGTGTCCCTATTTTCCAGGGACAGTCCCAGAATTACAAAAGCCACCCCAGCTTCTGATTTGATCCCAGAAGATCCCTATTTTCCCTGCCAGTGCCACCACTGAGATTGTGGAGGAAGGTAAACCAGTGCTTGTCCTAAGCCAGGCACCCCTAAACTCTGCCCCCCAGCTGTTTTGGGACTACAACTCCCATCATCCCTAGCTAACAGGACCAGTGGTCAGGGATGATGGGAATTGTAGTTTGGGGAGCACAAGGAGCCTTGATTTTTTTTTTTAAAAAAAATGCTATGTGTGTAGATGTCTAATCTTTCCCCTTTCTAAAATTTATTCATTGGTGTGTGTTTTTCTTTTTTGTAAATCTACCGAAGAATGAAATAAAATTTGGATTAACAGCTTGGAGGGTATGCCAAAGAGGTCCAAAAACTCTCTCCAGCAGCTACGATTCTCCTCTGCTCCTGGGTGTCTTCTTGGACAGCCCTGGTTCTGCTAAGTTCCTGCAGTGTTAGTTCCCTCTTGGTTCAGAAAACTATCACATGATAGACCCCAACTTTTCCTTCAGGGCCTGTGGAATTTCTTGTCCTCCCTTCTCCAACTCAGCTTCTTTCAATTTAAAGCATCTGAAGCACAAGCTCAGCAATACTCTCAAACTGACTGCTACCAGGCCCATAGCTGTCAACCCTCCCTTTTTTGGCGGGGAAACTCCCTTATTCCAATGCCGTTTCCCGCTGCTATCCCGGATTGTTGCTATCCCTTAAATTCCTCGGATTTCAAAGGAAGCAGCTCCTCTCCCTCCCTGCCGGCCAGGGAGGCTCCTCAGCTGCGTTGCTCGGCTGCCAATAAGGAGTCTGAGACCGACTGGGGGCGGAGCTTGCATGCCTCACGCCCAACCAGGCAGGCAGCCTGCCTGCCGTCTGCGCGCTCGCTCTTTCGCTCTCCCGTCCACGTGCAGCCTCTGGAGCGCAGGGTGGCGAGGCTACTTGGTGCCATTGCACCGCCCTCTCGGCATCCCTTATTTTCAAATCCGAAAGTTTGGGAAAATCCCTTATTTTCAAATCTGAAAGTTGACAGCTATGACCAGGCTCAAAAGACTGACCTAAGTAGGCAAAGGCACAAAATATCTCCAGACCTGCAGAAGAACAGTGAGATAAAAATATGTGCCTAAACCTTTTCCAGTCTTGTCCAGTTTACTAAATCTTGACAAATCTACTGAAAGTCATGCTGAAAAATACATTCCAGTAAGATAAATCTACTGAAAACTTGCCTTGCATTCTCCATTTGCAAACCTGTTCTCCCGCCAAGTATAATGTACTAAAATGCATAAATTGGGGTAAAGTGTGAATAAAAATTCATATATTAGTGAAAATAACAAACACAAAAATGTATTATATTAGGGGAAATTGTTTTGCAAAAAATGTTTATATTAGAAGAAATATGCACTGAAATGCTGGTTAATTGTCCCGAGGACTTTAAAAACGAAAATCACAAACTGATGTGAATATGTGGAGAACTGAAATTAGTACTGTAAAAATGAGAAACTATGAGAAACCTTAATTTTCTCATCCCTAATGTGGGAAGGGGTTTTTACTGAACAATTTTCAAACCAGAGTTAGTGCCTCTCCTCCAGTTTCCAAACATCTTTCCCATCACACATTTCTATGTACCATAAAGAAATGGTTCCACATAGCTGAGAAAATCTGAGGTGTGCAAATTCTTCCTCTAAAGAGCCTGGTTCAGTGCAGCCTTCAACTGAAGTTCCATGCTTTATTAAACCGTATGTGCCATATTAACTCTGTTCAAGTTATTGCTCACCAATTTTGTTGTTGACAGAAATGCTCATTGAACGTCAGCTGCAGCTTTTCAAATAATAGACTTCACTAGAACTCTGCTGCAACCATAGAATGATATGAATAACGTTAAGATTTGATGAAATGGTTTTCTTATGTTGCTTAATGACAATGTGGCTTATGCAAGTATCCCAAGTTTCCATTAAGGGATATTTTGAATCACTTCAATAAATCTTCAGATGATTTTCAGATATCACTTAATGCCTTCCAGTTGACATAACAAATGAACCATTTCAGATTTCATTGAAACCTCTTTAGTACGTGTCAGCATTCTTTCTTAGAATACTCTCCTAATGTGACAAATTATAGTAAGTCATTCCGAGGTTCCCTCACACCATGCCTACTAGGAAGTATTATTCACTGCTTTGTGAATCACTTTAGATTGCATAGCAACTCATGTTTTTTTATCACATAGCAGAAGTAGCAGAAATAAAAACCTGTCAGGGTAGAAAATTTCCCTTTCCATCACCTCATTTTAGTGGCCGCTAAATAATGTTGTATTTTATGCCCATAATGAGAGGAGATACTTTCCACCTTCATTTGTCAGAGACTTGGCTACAGAGCATGATACCACAGAAATAATGGGCTACTTGACCTTAGAGTTCAGACCATTTTCATGAACAGCACATCTGTTAAATGCGGGAGACGGTAGTTCCATAAGGAATAAAAGCTTTCACCTAGCATTAGATACAGAAAATTTGTATTCTGATCCTATTCCTAAATTTGTATTCCTACTATATATATTTCACCTGGTAATATATACTCTGCAAGGGAAATGTCTTTATAAAAGTATGATTGAAACAATTTCTGATGTTTTTTCACAACTTCGTTTAGGCTGCAGTTCACAACTGTAGACATGGCTTATGCCATTCTTTCAAGGATCCATATTTAAAACAATTTAAAAAAAACAAACAAACCCTATGTTATTCTTAATTTTAAACTATATATTTATGTAGTATATCTGGTCCCCTCCCCTGCCACTGAATCTATTATATAGAAAAACCCAGTACAAAAAAAAAATGTTGTAATTTGGACAGAGATGCTTTGTAAGGTCAATGTAGTTATTAATTACTCAGTCATCAACTATTAACTTTACAAAATTACTGTGATTAATGCTCATGTTTGCATAAATGAGGAATATCAGTAACAGCTATTGAAAAGCTACATTCATTGTTATATTGGAATATATCTTTTTTTTATTAAAAAAAAATTAGTATGCAGCTAAAAGCAATCCCCTTTCATCACTCATACAATGTGCTTTCAGTGATAAGTCAGAGTGAATTTATCCACAGAATCCAAATGGATCTAGGATTGTGACACTTCATTTTTAAAGAGTTGTAGGCTGAATTGTGATGGGACGTGGGTGGCGTTGTGGGTTAAACCACTGAGCCTAGGGCTTGCCGATCAGAAGGTCAGCGGTTTGAATCCCCGCGACGGGGTGAGCTCCCGTTGCTTGCTCCCTGCTCCTGCCAACCTAGCAGTTCGAAAGCACGTCAAAGTGCAAGTAGATAAATAGGTACCACTCTGGCGGGAAGGTAAACGGCGTTTCCGCGCACTGCTCTGGTTCGCCAAGCTGTACGCCGGCTCCCTTGGCCAGTAATGCGAGATGAGCGCCGCAACCCCAGAGTCGGTCACGACTGGACCTAATGGTCAGGGGTCCCTTTACCTTTACCTTTTAGGCTGAATTGTAAAAGTAACAAATAATTTTAAAATCTCATAACAAGCTCAGGACAGCATGGGCAACAATGAGGGATTCTGTAAGTTGTAGCTCTCAAGCACCTGGAAGTCCACTGGTTGACCATCCTTGATATAGACAAGTGAACATTATATTGAGAACCAAACTCCATGTCACTTGTGACTTAATCCAAATGTGAATATACCTGTATGTTGCCAAAGAGAGAGAGAGATGCCAGAGTATTAAACCTCTTTGACGTCCTACCCTCACAATCAGTGCTGGATTTACGCATAAGCTAAACAAGCTATAGATTAGGACCCCACTCTCTTAGGGGCCCCCCAAAAAAATTAAAGGGGGGGAACTGGATGTACATTTCCAAAATATAAGATAAAAAACAAATAAAATAAAACCTATATACAGCAACAGTGTTTTGTGTTGTGTAGGCTCCTATGATGTAAGTAATGGGCCCCACCTGCTAGCCTGCTCCCTGGTTTGTTCATTTCTATATCAATTACTTTGATAACATGCATATCCTGTTATGTACAAATGGCTTTAGACACCTATTAGGTCCATAAATTACCACATAGCATATATTCAACACAAAAAAACAGCGACAAATTGTTGTTGACAAAGGACAGCTGGACATATAAAGGGCCCCATTACCTTCAGTAGCTGAGGGCCTCATCAAACCTAAATCCGGCCCTGCTCACAATTATGAAGAACTCTGTTCTGGGTCTTATTTCTGTGCCAGCTATTAATGGACAAATCATGTGCATTGTTTCTCCTGACAAAATAAATGAATAAATCGTGGTGAGCCCAGAGAAATGCAAAATAGCCAAAGGCTCGACATTGCCCTAGGCAGCCACAGCCACTCTCGTGGAATCTAGAGACTTTGGTATCATAGATACCTTGCTAACCTAAATCAATTTGCACCTCTATATGCAATGAAGAGAACTAATAGTACATATTGGATTTCAGCCGCCATCCAAAGCATTTTGTTAGAGCAGGAGAACAGCAGTAAGTTTCCACCCTACAATATACATTATCCACTTCCCCACAGAGATTATCTGTTCCATGAAAAACTACCCTCTACAAGAGGGAGAGTGGCCTTCAGAGCTATCACTTCTTTTCAGTCTTTGCTTTCCAGTAGGGGGAGGCAGGCAATGATCTCAGACCAACAAATCTATCACACCTCGGAGAAAAAAAGCAGCAGGAATCAGGAATACATTGAGAGGAAACATTTTCAAGAGTGTATTGTTAGGAAATCCTTTGATGGAAAAGCAGCCTTATTGCATAATCACTCCAAGGGACAAGACACACATATTTTGCTTTATTTTTCGAAATCCAAAGTATAAAAATGTGTGCATCACTATCTATTTGTCATTTTCCTCCCCACCCTGCAATACCTATTAAAGGGAAACTACAGTGAATGGTTACATTCATTGTACGAGGAAGAAAAAAAATACCTGACATTTAGATTGCTACAATTGAGATGGGACTTCTTGTGAACAATAATAGAATACAATGCAACAGGCTTTTGTGAATGGTTTGGTTAGATAGTCAGGGTCCGGGGGGGCAGGGGCATAGGAAGGGGTGTGTGGTTGGTGCGGTTCGCCCCGGGTGTCATCTCTGAGACCCTGGGTGGGGATCACCGCGCCGATCGCCCCCCTGGGCGGGGATCACCACCGATCACCGTGCCAATCAGCCCCCTGGGTGGGGATCACTGCGCCGATTGCTCCCCTGGGGCCGATTGTCCGAAACCGTTCAAAAACCAAGGCACAGCTTCCAATTGGCTGCAGGAGCTTCCTGCACTGAAGCAGAAGCGGCATTGGACATTTGGCTTCTGAAAAACGTTCAAAAACTGGAACACTTACTTCCGGGTTTTCGGCGTTTGGGAGCTGATTTGTTCGTCAACTAAGCCGTTCGAGAACTAAGGTTCCACTGTACTGAGCTCGATGGTGCAATGTTCTGGCTGAATGTAAGGCAGCCACCTACATTCCTAAGTTCAAAAGCAAGTCAGCAGTTACAGAACATTGTTTGTGTGTGTGGATTTGCTTGAGTTTAGCTGCTGTGACATGCAAGAAACTTAAAGCAATATATCACTTGCCATGATTATGTAGTAGATGCATCTTTAAAGTAACGTTGAAAGCTAAGAACTTTGAGCATCAGCTCAAGCATTTCTCCATGCAACATAAGCATTGACTTCTTGCCACAATTAATTACTAACACTACAGCACTATGCATAGTAGTCAAAGCTAAAAATATGCCTCCAGTCTTCAAAATACCAAGGGATTAATGCAAATGTTTCATTAGCATGCCTAAAAGGAACTGTGCTGTTGCTCAGTGTTACAGGGGAGGAGAAAAGACAGCAGTCTGTTTTTCATAAATTGGGGGGGGGGGACACACCTAATTGTTCTACCCTCTAGAACTGGAAATGTTAATTGCCAATCACGCCAAGATCAAACATATATTTGCAAAGCAATTTCAACCCTGAATATATGATATGATTTTAAACACTAAAAGCTATATAGTAATCTGCTGGCCTGTTTCCATTCCTCATAGTAGATATTCTTGCAAAGGCTTGTACAAGGTGGCTGTTATGTCGGGACCTAGCAGTACATAACCCAAAACCCCAATTTATAGGAATCTGCTGACATTGAATTATGGTGCTGGAGGAGACTCTTGAGAGTCCCATGGACTGCAAGAAGATCAAACCTATCCATTCTTAAAGAAATCAGCCCTGAATGCTCACTAGAAGGACAGATCCTGAAGTTGAGGCTCCAGTACTTTGGCCACCCCATGAGAAAAGAAGAATCCCTAGAAAAGACCCTGATGTTGGGAAAGATGGAGGGCACAAGGAGAAGGGGACGACAGAGGATGAGATGGTTGGACAGCATCCTCGAAGCTACTAACATGAGTTTGGCCAAACTGCAAGAGGCAGTGAAGGATAGGCGTGCCTGGTGTGCTCTGGTCCATGGGGTCACGAAGAGTCAGACACGACTGAACAACAACAACAACACTGACATTCATAGAGTAGTAAATCGGCAAAATTTGGTGACACATGTTGACATTGAGTTAGAGAGACCTGGGTTTACATCCCTGATCACACATGCATTACTGAGGGTTGGACTACACAACCTTTCCAATTTTACAATTCTATGATTCTATATTTTACCATATTTTCAATATTCATTGAGAGTTACAAAACACCATAGCATTGTTAGAAGTTGTCAGGGATCTGCCCACCCCTGCCAGTCCAGCTCTGAGTGCATACAGGGACCCGCAGCCTGTGTTGACGACAGATTCATCTTCGAGTGAATCTGGCAGCCCCTCTTTGGGGGAGGAGCAGTTAGTGGTTGGGAGCCAGGGAGTGCCAGGTGTCCAGGGAGTTGCTGAGAGACCTGGCACCACCCAGCAGACTCGCTCGGAGGGGGAGGCGTCAGTTCCGGCGCCTATCTCACGTAGGAGGAGAAGGCGGCAATTCAGGATGCCGAGGCTTTGGTGTTGGCGCCAAAACAGAAGGGAGGCACTTCCGGATTCTGCTAGCAGACATGTTAAACTGAACTCTGCACTGTAAATAGCTTTGCACAAAATAAAGAGACTTAAAGACAAGGTGGCTTGGTCTTACTATTGAACAACCGATAAGGGAATCTGACAGAAGTATATTTTAAAAATACTTATATGTTTATAATAAAATGCAAAGAACAAAGCTGGAGATTCTGGCGATGTTGAAGTGGAATGTGTGTTGGGACTTGACAATGTGAGAATAAGGGAAGGCTCTGGAGGACACCGACATACCGCCTGAGAATGGAGATTTTCACCATGTTCTGCTGCTGTAAGGTAAATAAAAAAAGGCAAGCTGGCTTTTATATTCTCTAAATTTACTGCCCTCACCAATTTTAATTCTGTCTTGGCCAGAACAAAATGCAAAACACCACTCAGGGGAACATGGTACCTGCAATTTCAGAACAGTTATCTAGTATGAAGCTTTTAAGAAGCACTTTCCTTAAAATTGTGCTGTTTCAAGCTCTGTTCCTTCCTTTGTTCTCTATTGTGTCTTAGAAGCTTCAGAAGTCTGATAGGCATGCTTCTCCTACTCAGGCCTATCAATTTTGTCCTTTTCCTTCTGACTAGCATTGCTCTCCCTTTGTTTGACTGGAGCTGAAATTGACATGGCTGTTCTTGTTTGGCAACTCTTCCACGTACACAGAGAAGCCCTTATTATACTAAAACATCCTTGAGCACCAGGCTTATTGAGAGATGGAAAATGAGTTACATGACCCAGAAGAAGTCCCTTTCCAAGCTTTGATAGCATTACACAACTCAAAGAACACTTCCCCCTCCCTTTCCCCTCCCCTGTGTTTGGCAGCAATTTAATCAGGCTGTAATATTATTTTGGTTGGCCCCCCGAAAACAACTACAACCTACTTTTTAACTCTCATGATTCTTTTCTTCTGAGGGTGATTAGAGCTGGCTATTTTGCCGCACATCTGCATACCAGCACAAGTAGATAAATAGGTACCCCTGCAGGTAAATGGTGTTTCTGTGCCCTCTGGGTCCCGTCATGGTGTTATGTTGCGCCAAAAGCGGCTTAGTCATGCTGACCACATGATACCGGAAAGCTGTCTGCGGACAAACACCAGCTGCCTCAGCCTGAAAAGCGAGATGAGCCCCACAACCTTTGACTGGACTTAACCATCCAGGGGTCCTTTGCATTTACCTTTATATATACAGTGGTCCCTCGACTTACAAAGTACTCGACATCCGTATTTTTCAACTTACGAATGAAAAAAAGTGGCCGCACGTCTACGAATTTTTCGACATCTGAATGGAAATCATTGCCGGTTTAGATGTGGTTTCCTCGACTTACAAATTTTAGATGCGGCTTTTTCGACTTAGGAATTTTTCTGAATATTTTTCTCCCAATGCATTCCTATGGGAAATCGACTTATGGTTTTTTTCGACCTACGAATGTCCATTCGGAACGGATTAAATTCGTAAGTCGAGGGACCACTGTATATATCATTTAACACAGTGTGACTTGCATAAGAATGGCACTGTTAGGCCTGACACATCTTACAATTAATTTGAGGTTCATGGTTAGGAAACCTATGAATTGTGGTGGCCCTTGGCTCTGAAGAATAACAATGCATTGATATATTAGGAACCATATTAGGAACCATTTGTAAAAAGCATCTGAATGTTCAAGCCTACATTTGTAAAACCGTTATGTATATGTTAAGGCACATGTAGGGTGGAATGCCAATGAGAGTACTTAGATACTATTGAACTGATTTTAATTTTAAGTATAACTTTTAAGACAGTGACGTGTCTGACTCCTTTGCAGAGAATAATAAACTGGAATAAATTCCAGGGTGTTGCTTATACTATGGGAAAAAATGGTCCTGTTTGGTTAGGCACAAAAAGAAACTGCAGTCAAGCATTTAAGATCAAACAATTCACTAATTAAATTGGAGGAGGATCAGGGAACTGTTTCACTTTTGATATTGTTTATTTTTATTAATACAATGAGGATTATATGCCTTACTGAGAAGATAAATTTCCTTTGAGAAACTGAGAATTATATCCAATTTGAAAACTTTTGTTCCCAGGTAGCTTAGAAACAGAGTAGTTAAATAGCCTTGTGCTGAATGTAATATTACAAATATTTTTGAATTAGATGCTGGATGATCCTTAAACTTATTGAGGACTCATAGGACATCTGACTCCCTACAGGGAAGGAGCTAAGCAGAGAAGTCCTGGGGTTCCACACCCTCCACTGCAACATTGGAACTCAGCTTAGTAAGATGAAACAAAATTTGTCATCCATATGGGAATTGGACAAACCTGTCAATTTTGGTTTTTCATTTCCCAAACCAGATTTCTACATCAGTTTGCAGATTTTGGAAAGTCCTTGTGAATATTCACCAGTGCATTTTAATACACGTTTCACCCAATATGCACATTCATATATGTAATTTTGCATCATGTAATGTATTTTGAAAGGTATACCCCCTAAAATAATGCAGTTTTGTATGCTACTTTCACTAATATATGCCTTTTTAGGCATACTTTCTCCTTCTATACACATCCCCCCATACATTTTGTGGTTGGAAAACTGTATCACAAATAATAATAATAAATTTTTATTTATACCCCGCCCTTCCCAGCCAAGACTGGGCTCAGAGCGGCTAACACCCATAAAATCACAACAAAACATACAAAATAATCAATTAAAATGCAAGTTAAAATACGATTTAAAATTTAAAATGCAGCCTCATCTTTAAGTAGCCCACCAATCAAACAGGGTTAAATTAAAACCAACCCAAAGGCCAGGCAGAACAGCTCTGTCTTGCAGGCCCTGCGGAAAGATGCCAGATCCCGCAGGGCCCTCGTCTCTTCTAACAGACCGTTCCACCAGGTTGGGGCCAGTACTGAGAAGGCCCTGGCCCTAGTTGTGACCAGCCTAGCATCCTTATGGCTCGGGACCTCCAACATGTTATTGTTTGAGGACCTTAAGGTCCTACGCGGGGCATACCAGGAGAGCAAATTCTAAAGGGTAGCTCACATATTGCTTTGGGAATTTATCAACCATCCCTACTTCCAAGTAGGAAAAAGATACATCGTATGTGAATGGGATGAGAAACCCTGGTATTCTGGAACTGAGGACAATTAGCTTCCACTTTTACTACTGTTGTTCCGTTCATAAATGCAGCCAACAAATGTACACCAGCAGAAGAGATTCCAGGATGAAATCTGAGGCAGAGGGAATACAGCAGCAGAGAGGACCTGGTTTATGATGTATAAAATGTAGGCATGGGGTTTAAATATACTGTATTTCATAATAAGGATAGCTATTTCTCAATAGGATTATTTTGTTTTAATCCTTGTAATGAAGAGCTAAGCAAAATTAAACCAAGAGGTTCTGCTGTTAGGTGCTGGAGTGAGACTGAGATTTTTATTTTCCTAGTTCAACAGCAAATATGAACATATGTTTATTTACCCTTGCTGCAAAGTTGTAGAAGATTTTGTCTACCTGGGTTCCCCCTATAACCAGCAACTTCTCCATTGACACAGAGCTGGACCAGCCTATTGGCAAAGCAGTATAAGTGGGCCCAAAGCAAATTAAACAAGGAGTAATAACAAAACTAGGTATACAAAGAGATATAGTTACAGAAACTGCAATAACAGAAAGGCTGGAAGTAAGCACGGGTGTGGGGTGTGTGTGTGTGTGTGTGTGTGTGTGTGTGTGTGTGTGTGTTGTGGGAATGTTTGGGAACGTGGATGGAGATTTATAATTTAATATATCTCATCCTAACTTGCGCTTGCAAGTTCAACTAGCAGAGTAACATTCCCTTTTAAAATACACACAGCGGAAGTTGCTTTGATTCGCTAGAATCAGCTTAATCTAGTTTCCTGGTTTGTCACTATATTTCCCCTTTATCCCTCTTCAAATGAGACACAGCACACGTCTTCTATAAAAATATATAAAACGTTTACTCACGGACATTCAATTGCAGAGATAGGAAGACTCCCAAAAGAAGGCAGGCTTATTCTTAGTATAGATATTTACAATAGGGATCTCTCCATGTGGGAGAGAAGTCCATCAGGCCCCAGTTGGCTTGAAAGCCAACTGGGCATCCTCCTCGCAGTCTGAGCGAGATGGAGCAGGGAGGCAGAAAGAGAGCAGAAGAGCAGAATGGCTGCTGGCCAGTGGGTTTGGCTAATACCTTCCCAGGTGAAGCCACATCCACATCTAGCTTGCAAAGGAAGTTACCTCAATCCAGGTGACCAGGAAGTTGTGGCTGGAGAACTGAGATACCTTCTAGCATTGTTGTACTTGACTGCTCTAGTGTTTACATCCCACATGTGTGTGTGTGTGAAAAGTGCACAATGATTGTTTGATCTATGCACATATAAATTTATGTACGTTAATATTGTATATTCTTTTTTCTTTGTTTTCTGTGATATTTTTTTCTGTCAAATGACAAGCTATGTACATTTTTAAATCCAATAAAGTTTATTTAAAACACACACACACACACACACACACACACACACACACACACACACAAGATACCGGTAATTTCAGTTTCCAGAGTCCCCACACGCCTCACACCCAAGTCCACAGCCAATGTGTTACTCTGAGCTGTGAATATTGCTTCTGGTAAAATTACCCTACTTTAGCCACATTCTGCATATGTAAACGAGCAATGGCTATCCTTTTCCTTGATCTTGATGAGATTGCAATGCTGCTTTGTTTCCCCTTATTTTATTGCATTGCATTTGAATGTAAGGATGTTTAGTCCTAGGCGCAAGTGAGAGAGAACCATAAGTGATATCTGACCCCCCAGGTAGGCAACAGTAATTATACCTGAACTGTTCAGTGTTTGCAGCGGGAAAATAGCTGTTACCCTCCAGGAATTTACCTTGCTATCTTCCCTGCTGTAAATGGTACAATAGGACTTAAATTAACATTGTTCCTACTCTGCTTGCTTGGGATTAATTAGCCTTTCCATAGCATTCCCCCTTAGCTTGTTCGTGCCTAATTATACCTGCTTTTTTAGTTTACATGACTCAACCTTGTATGTGTGTGTGTGTGTGTGTGTGTGTGTGTGTGTGTGTGTGTGTGTGTGTGTGTGCAGTAGTTTGGTTTGCTCATAGAGAGCTAGTTTAAATATATGGCATTTCATGGAAATGGAATTAGATTGGACTCACCCACTTTGCTGTGTGATGATAGTTGCTACTTTTGCCATAGCCTAAGTCTTCCAGCAAAATAAAAAATAGAGGAATTCAACGTCACATTAAAGCCATCTTTCCTTAAGGACAAGCATTTAGATTTGCCAGATGACGTGTCCCCTCTCCTGACTGACACCCCTCACTAAGCAAATTTCAGGGGATGCAGGAGAGGAGGGGGGGAACCCCATTGTGCAAGCAGAAATCCTTGCACAGATCTTCTGCTGGTGGTACTCATTAGTTTAATCCCTCCCATAGCGTTGTGTCCACCTAAGCTCTATAGTTTAGCATTACTATAAGCTGAAATGATTGTGCTGATGGAATTATCAGCATAGTGCAACACTGAATTCTACCCTTGATGTTCTCAGATGCTCAGTGCAGTCATGAGCAAAGATATGGTGAAGCCCTTGGTGTGATAACCTGCGGGTTTGGGAAGAAAAACACTAATCTGAGTCAAGACTCCACAGCACCGTACTTGAAAAACCAACTTTGCTTGCTCCACAAATAAAAAGTGGTATGTCATCAAATAAACTGCTATTCGCCAACAGGTTTGGTTTGCCATACAACCCTTGAAATGCTATTGCATCTGTCAGAGTTGCAGCAAAGAGTTCATTTTGCTCTGGGTGCAAAATATATGCAACTAAAGAAGCAAGTTTGGTCATATTTAAGCTTTAAACAAAAAGGAGAGGAGCCAAGTTATGGAATGCAGTGTAGCCGATATTTACCATGGTTGTTACACAGAAATACCCATCAACTATGGAGTCTGTCAACTGCTATCACCATCTGAAGGCCCACTGTCTAGGGAACTAGAAGCTGGGGTCTCTCCTCTTTGTTATTGTGTCCCCATGTAACTGGGAAGTAGCTGTTTCCACATTTCAACAGCAGCAATTCTCTATCTTTACACATGTTTGGAGGGTTTCTTCTTCTTCAACAAAGCAGGCAGGGAGAGAACCGAAAGCTGGAAGTCAATTTTCTTATCACGGCTCAGGCAAGTTACATGGGTAATTCCCATTAACGTTAATAGAGAATTACCTGCTTAAATTCCCTCTGCATCAGCACAAGTTAAAATCCCCTGGAATGTAAATAGGTAGCTAGGGTGTAACTAGAAGGTCACATGGGGCTAATTCGATGAGTATTAAGTGTGAAATTGGACACTTGCATCCCTCCTCCTGTTTTGATTTCTGTAGGAAACAAGTCAGTTAAATAAGGACTTCTGGCTGATATTTTTGTTCAAGCTTACCACATGATCTCTGTTTGTGTATAGATACTACATGTCCTGTTCGTTAGGGATGTCATCAGTGGGAGATGGTTTACTTCTGATAATTCAGCAGGGCATGATTGGATTATAATTAGCCACATTTTTGCTTCCATTTTTTAGTACAAAAATTAGCTGAAATTGTTGTTGTTGTTGCATTGGAAATGGAGACTGTGCTTTTCATTCCTTTGGCTGGCTTTTAACATTTCATCTCTAGTATTTGGGTTTCTTAAAATAAATTAAGTTCAGGCCTGTGAAAAAATATAATTAGGAATGGGTCAGATTCTGTACGCCATTTCCCCCCTCTCTAATAAAACAGGAAAGCCCAAGTGGTATTTAAGTGTGCATTTGTACCAGTAAGAATTATTAGAAAAAGTAGAACTCGAATTGACTTGAAGTAATTCTCCTGGTCCCGCAACCTTTTATTGCATTCTAAAAATGTCTGTGCATTTACTAATTGTGCATATGCATTGTCCATTTTATTACAATGCCCTTACAGATATGCCAGTCCCGTCAATGTCTGAAAGATTCTCTTTTCCTATTCATTTCAGTGGACCCACTTTACCAAAATGAGGCTGCTCAGAGAATCTACCACTCAAAGTGAAATATGGTGTCAGATTCTAGCCTCTAAAGAAAAGTGAGCTTTTAGAAAATAATTGCTCTTAGTGGAGCTTCATTTTTTACTGTCTTTGAATAAGCTGTTGTTTACTGTAAATGCTGGATTGGGGGTGGGGAGAGAGGAGAGAATATGAAGAACTGCAAGATGCGGCAGATAGGAGGCAAATAACACTGCGTTTTTAAGAGGGCACAGCTGTAGCCTGGAATGGGGTAGCTGCTGGTAAAGGATAATGTCATGGAGTTGCAGAGTTTTGTTGTCTGGTGATGACAAATGGACTGGCTGCAGGTCTCCTGCTCAAAGACATGTAGCTGCCCGATATGAAGGAAAACATGGTGCCTTCAACCATTAAGGATATAAGAATAGCTGTGCTGGATCACACCAGAAGCTCGATCTTGTTCTCACAGTAGCAGTTGAAACTTACTTCATCTTTGGTGATGGGCAGTGTGCTCCGCTGTATCTGAGAGCAACAGGCTGATTTAAATGTGTGTGGGGTGGGGGAAGCCAGACTGTTATGTATTGAGTTGAATAGGATCTAAAATGTAGCAGTCTGATTGGTCCTAGAACAATAGGATTCAGAATGCAGCAATCTGATTGGTCCTAGAACAATAGGATCCAGAATGCAGCAGTCTGATTGGTCCGCAGGAGCCACCCAATCCAGCTCCATGTGGAAGTGAATCCGCAACCTGATTGGCCTACAGGAGTATCCCGGAATTAGCCAATCACGTGGGGCCCATTGTGTAAATAATGTATATAAAGCAGACGTTCTGGGGGAACATTCATTCCTCGCTACTATGAGATGAATAAAGAGCATGAAATCCACACTCGACTCTGAGTATATTTCACAGACCTTATGCTCTCTGCCCTCTAGCTTAAGCCTAGTCTTTGGGGAGGGGGAATTTGATCCTGCTTTTATACACACATGTGTACACATGCTCACTGAGCATCTGTTCAAGGCTTTTCTTGGCTCTCCTGGGCAGCCTTCTCGCTGGCGCACTCTTGTTAGGACCTTCATTAAAAGTAACAAACACTGATATGTCAGTTCTAAGTTATATCTAGTAGGCAGGAATTCAAAGTGCCTGATTCTAGGGGCAGCTGGGGGACAAGAGACAGAATGCAAGTTAAATTGGGAATATTTTTTTCAATGAATTTCAATGTATGTGCATGGGTTTTTTTAAAGGGAGGGGAGCTCTTCTTGAACCAGTTGTGCCGTTCACAGAATATTACGCTGTTTGTAATATTCCAGTCCATTTGAAGTCTGAATATTCCTTTCACTGGCAATTTGAAATGTTAATCATATATAGAGTGTGAGTTGAAGGCCCATTGTAATCACATCCAGTGACTTTAATGTGCTTTGAAACAGGCCAATGCAGTCCTACGACATAGATATACAATGGAAAAATGCAAACAATAAAAAGGTTAATACAAATGCATTAGAATTGTTTGTGCACCTACTGATCCGAAATGATTTTTATGGGCCTGTTGGCAACCAGATTAGGTGCATATATTTAGCTGAAGGCTTGGAGGAGTTTCACAGTTGGTAGTTTTATCATGTATTTTGCAGCATTAGTAAATTAAATGGAACTGCTCTTTGTTCAGAGAAAGAAGAAATTCCTTTTAAAATGGCTTATTTTTAGGAGACACAGAGTGCCTACCCAGCACTCTGACATATTGACTCTTCCAAAGCTGGTCTTATGAGGCCTTAGGCAACATTTTAAGTTTATTCTTCAAAACTAGAGTAATCATCATAATTGAACCATACCTCATAAAATTTGTTCAGTTGTTCCCTTAGGCTCTATGAAAGATGTAGCTTATTAACTCTTGTTTCCAGCTAGGTACATTTAAATTTTAAAGCAGACTATTGAAAATCTATTCTCCCCTTTTACATATCTGCAATCCGTTCATAAAAATGAAGGTGTGAGAGTCCTGGGTTCTGAAGTGCCAGAAATAAAAGCAAGGGAGGGGACAAAAATCATCATTCTGTGCTTAGAGGCACTAAAAGTTTCAACATTCCGGCTGTGAATATAAAATGCAGGTTAATATTCTTCACCATTTTCGTGTGTCAACAGAGTGATATAACAGAATGATAGAACTGTAGGAGCTGTTTGTAGCAAGAGGCGTGTCTTCCTTAGCATCCCCATGGAGTGGCAGCCCGCCCGACCTTCTGCTATTTACCAGTGTCAGAGAGGTGATATACGGTATATGAACCAAACTGACCCCAAGCAAAGAGCAAATTCAAATTATACTACGCAGCTGGCCAGACAGCAAGGGGGCATCCAATCGTTATGTCTCATAACCACCTTTTTTTGAAGGTGCAAGGAGAGTTGCCATTTCCAAATCCCTCGCCAAACTCAGTCTCTGCCCTGGCTACAAAGATTTCTAGCTGTAAGTGTTTGGCGAGGTAACTGTTTCACTGCGTGGAAATCTGTGACATACTGAACTTTGATTTTGCTGCACATGCTGAGCTGATTTTGGCCATGTGAAGAGCGGGCCATGTTCCACATGAACCTACCCAAACCCTGAGATCGTCTTCTGAGGCTCTTCTTCAGGTGCCTTTTCCACGAGAGATCCGGAGGGTTGCAACACGAGAACAAGTGGCTCCCCACTTGTAGAATGCTGTCCCCAATGAGGTTTGTCTGGCGCTTTGCCTGAAGAAGAAGAAGAAGAAGAAGAAGAAGAAGAAGAAGAAGAAGAGAGTTTGGATTTGATATCCCGCTTTATCGCAACCCGAGAGTCTCAAAGCGGCTAACAGTCTCCTTTCCCTTCCTTCCCCACAACAAACACTCTGTGAGGTGAGTGGGGCTGAGAGACTTCAAAGAAGTGTGACTAGCCCAAGGTCACCCAGCAGCTGCATGTGGAGGAGTGGGGAAGTGAACCCTGTTCACCAGATTACAAGTCTACCGCTCTTAACCACTACACCACACTGGCTCTCAGACAGTGCATGTGGGATATATGTGCATGTTTATTTTCATATATCCTGGACAAAGAAGAGAGTCTGACTTCGGGGCTACTGAAGAGCATGTGTCTTCAAATAGGGTTCACGTCACAGCCCTTAACATGCCCTGGAGGCAATTTGTATTATAATTTGCTTTGGTTGATAAATCATGTTAACTCTCAAGACTGACGCGGTTGTACAAACACCTTAGAACCAATTCCTATTAAAAAAAAGTGCAGCAATCAGATTCTGGTGATGTCAGATAGATTCCTTATAGTTATAGCACATGTAAAATTCCATCTGCAAGTTCTTATTATGTTCCCTTGCAAGGTCTGAAATTGCGAAAATGTGAATGAGAGCTAATTAGGTGACATCCTGAAATAGGAAAATACCAGTTGGAAATCTATATAGAATATTTAAAGTCATATGACATGGGGAGTACAACAAATATCCAAGACAAGATAACTATTGCTGAGGGGGGTGGGGCGTTAATTAAGTGATGGAAGCCTGCAGGTGAACTAGAAAAGCTATTTAAAAATGAGCTTTTAGCTGGAAGAGAGGAAACAGCTAGAATCTCACAGATCAGTAGCAACTACAGAATTAACCATTTCTCATGCCAGAAAAGAGTAATGGCATCTGGTAACAGGTGGAATCATTCAAAAATGGTGTTAGCAAGAAGCAAGTAGGGAGGGATGTGGATTCTGCCAGTGATTAAAGGGCAGTGGCAAGAGCAGAAAAGATTAGAAATAAAGTGAGAGCAGAACAGATGACAAATTCACACTGCTGTAGTCAAATTTGTAGCACTGCATTCTCTCTCGCTCTCTCTCTCTTCGGGGCTTACTGAAATGATGCTAATGCCTGCCTATGAAGACTGTACAATAGCCAAATAAGTCTTAATGCTTGCATATGCTTGCATTTACCTTAATGCACACACACAGAGAGAGATACACACACAGAGTACAGGTTGTATAGGGAACAAAGGCATCCTTGTTACATCTTAGAGGGGTTCTAAAACCCTAAATTAACTTTATACAGTGGGACCTCGACTTACGAGTGACCCGACTTACGTGTTTTTCGGCTTCCGAATGACTTCCGGAGGAAAAAAAATGGCCGCCGCAACCGAATTTTTCAACTTCCGAAAGGAAGTCGCGGCCGCTTTGAATAGGATTTTTTCGACTTACGAATTTTTGAATAGGATTTTTTCGACTTAAAAATTTTTTTTTGCTCAATGCATCCCTATGGGGATTCGACTTACGAGTGTTTTCGACTACCGAAGATCGCGTCGGAACGCATTATCTTCGTAAGTCGAGGTCCCACTGTATAGCAAGGCCATTAGCTGCCTATGCTGCTAAATAGAATACACAACCTGCAAAAACGTAGAACCAAGCAGACAACATGTACCTCTGATGTACTGGGGTGGAAAGTTATGAGAGGCATAGGGTGACAGAAACAGGAGGTTGATTAATGGAGGTGTCTTCAGCTCAGATGCTTCAGTCCATGAGGAGGAGCTTCTGAAAATGTGCAGCTTTACCTTTCCTTACTTACAAAACTGTTCCTGAGTCAGCTAGTTACTATACAGTACTATAATGTTTAGGGACGCGGGTGGCACTGTGGGTCAAACCACAGAGCCTACGGCTTGTCGATCAGAAGGTTGGTGGTTCGAATTCCCGCGATGGGGTGACTGTGAGCTCCCGTTGCTCGGTCCCTGCTCCTGCCAACCTAGCAGTTCGAAAGCACGTCAAAGTGCAAGTAGATAAATAGGTACCGCTCCAGCGGGATGGTAAACGGCGTTTCCGTGCGCTGCTCTGGTTTGCCAGAAGCGGCTTAGTCATGCTGGCCTCATGACCCCGAAGCTGTACGCCGGCTCCCTCGGCCAGTAAAGCGAGATGAGCGCTGCAACCCCAGAGTCGTCCGCGACTGGACCTAATGGTCAGGGGTCCCTTTACCTTTTACTATAATGTATACAGTTCAGTTCAAGAATCCAAGCAGACCCTTTGGCACATTTTGTAACATATGGGTCTGGCCCTGCCTGAGGTGCAGGGCAGGATTGCTTCCCTTCATTCGACATACAGAAGCCAACTGGACTGAAAGTTGAATCTTATTTCAGAATATATGATGCAACAGTGTTCTCCACCAATCCCAAGGGCAGCAAGTGAGTTCAGGGAGCACAGGGCAGAACCTATGGCCTACAATATTTTGCCACACCCCAGCCCTGCCTCTGCCTCTGCCACTGCACTCTGCCTTATGGTAGGGCTGGTGCTGGTGACATACCAAGCCAACTGTAACCCGTATGCCTTCTTTTGTGGCTGTCCAGGTGATTAACAACTTGCTTGTTTCCTGTTTCCAGTCAGCAAAAATAGGAAGCTCTAGTGGGTGGGTTGTGTTCAGCTGGGCTTATCAAAATACTGTTAGATTCCATCATTCTAGATTCTAGATTATAACTTGTATTGCTAGTCAGTGTTGAAAACGTGGTGCAGAAAGTTCCAGGTTTCCAGTCCTGACACTTTATAAGATGATCAGATGGGAATTTGCCTTTTGCATATTGTTAATGTCATGCACCCTCCTACCAAGTGTTAGTGAAATGTCAGTATTCATGTACAGTGATGCTAACAACCTGGCTCCAGCAAACATGTTTTAAATTATATGTGAACACGCTGTTCAGAAATTTGGAGGACAATATGACTGAGTGAAACATGTAGAACAACAGAGACCATATTTTCTTGTGGCTTTTTTTTCCTCATGTAGGAAAGAACATTGTGTTAAGTATTACTTCTTCTGTAGTGGAGAGCATATATTGCTTGCATATGGGAAACACTATATATATTTGCAAATCTATTTCATGTGGCAGAACCATCTTGGAATAAACTATGAACATGTAAAAGAAAGCAACTCAAGTTTATATTTAAAAATGGGTTATGTAAAGGTGAATCTTTTGTTTCCAACTGCAGTGCAAGATATAGTATGTAGCACCTCAAAACTGGCAAAAAAAAACCCCAAAAACCAACACCTTTAGTATAAGCTTTCAAAGGATATGAAATTTCAGGATTCCTAGTTAACAGAAGGGTCAGGTGTCACTGTGTATCTTCTCTCTTTCCTTTCTTTACTGAACTGCGGCTTTCTCCCACTCCTTTAGTTTTGATATGCAGACACATAACTATGTTTCTGAAATTCTTTCTGAATTTCTACTCTTGGCAAGGCCAGACCTGCCATCAGGCAAAGTGAACATGCTGTGGTAGGAATGTTAGCACATCCTTTGCCTGAAACCCCTTCCCATTCTTATCCTTCTGAAGCCCCAGTTGCAGTGATGCTTCCTTGTTGCTGGCCTGCAGTGTCTGGCTTTCTCACCTAGTCACCTTATCCCAGTGTGTCATAAACAACACCACTGGGAAAGGCTCCCAACCCGCTGAGTAGGTGAAGAGACAGCCAATCAGAGCCATGCAATCTAATAAGCATCACGTGTGCATGCATTCCTCTGCTTATGGGATGCAGGCTGGTACTCCTGCTGCTCACAGAGTACAGATCTGCGTGTGCCACATGGCATGCCCCGCAGTTTCTCTCAGCTGCAGCAGAGGACACTGTCCTATTCCAGTCTTAAAGTAGGATTCAGCTACCAGTTGCAAGACTGGGGTGGAGTGGCATCTTGTCCCTCACCTCAGATGGCAAAGGGGCCAACCATTCTCTTGACCCTAATGATCAATAAGTGAAAGGAAGACACTTTGGTATCACAGTTTGCCTTGTGTTGGATCATTCATGAAACCGGTTCAAAATCAGTTGTGAGAGCCAGGAATATAGGGTTTTCTGCTGCTGTGTTTTGACACTGGTAGTTCCTGTGGGTTTTACATTGAGTAAAATCTTCAACCCACTCTTCATTTTTGTTATGCACAGAATTAGCAGCATAAGTAGGTTCATATTAGCAGGTCACAGGATTCAGAGCAACAATACCTTTGTAAGAGTTTTCTGCTCCTTAGCAATGACTCATAGAAAGATATCCTTGTGAGGGGCACCTGGGAGGGTGGGGTGTGTGGAGTGTGAATCATTTTCTAGATGCCACAGTTACTGCATCAGCATGAAGCATTTGCCACTAAGAAACTATCAGATTAGAGTAGGGGTTTCATATTTAAGACCACAGACACAGAGAGTCAGGCAAGCTAGTAGGAAAGAGCAAGAAAACATAGACAAGACAAATGAGACCCCACTGGAAATGACGCACACTACTTCTTTTTAATGCAAGACCATCCCAGAGCCTATCTCTGCTATTAAAAGGCACCAGAACCCTAACACCAGGATGACAGAAAGGTGGGGCTTCAGTACCCCAATTTCCAATGGCAGCCACTATCCATATTAAAGAAATTGTTGCAGTGCATCAGGCATAGGCAAACTTGGCCCTCCAGATGTTTTGGGACTACAACTCCCATCTTCCTTAGCTAACAGGACCTGTGGTCAGGGATGATGGGAGTTGTAGTCCCAAAACATCTGGAGGGCCGAGTTTGCCTATGCCTGCAATACATCTTTGTGCCTTGCTGGACAAAGGGAGAGACATTTTCTCTGCATATGCCTATGAAAAGAGAGCAATAAAGTGAAGTAAATTGGAGCCTTCTGCAACTTCACATGCTGGGCTTAAGCATTTTGACAAATACTTTTGATATGATTCCTCTTGTAAGATTTTCATTAGGCTCAATAGGTCTCGGCTGGCCATCGAAAGATCCCTGTGCTGCTGAAGGATATTAGATTTCCAAAGCTCAGCAAGTTTGATCTGTTGCATTCTTCCAGGTTCCCCTAAGTCACTTGGGTTAAAATAACAACAGTAGTAATGATGATATGATAATGATGATGATGATGAAGAAGATGATAATCATCATCACTTTATGGCAAAGGCAGCATGTACCATCAAGAGATTGAGACTTAATGCTCTTTGCGGCTGTTTGCACAGCTCATAACAGAGATTCCCAGACCAGTTCTGCAATGCAGAACAGTTCTTCAACTCCTTGGTTCTAGGCATTTGACATACTTTTAGCTGTATATAAGAGCAGGAAATTATTTTCTGCTGTGTATCTGATGAGATCTCGCTTACTATGTGGGCTTTCTGCTTTCTTTTTAGTGTCATTCACAATGCAGCCTACTTCAGGAATTTTAGGTCCTTGTCCTTTTTTATTCTGGTTCTGCCCCTTCATTGACACGACAATGATGTCTCTACCATTTCTTTTAATCTTTGATTTCATGCATGGTGATAGTATTAATTATAGCTTTGCAGGTGGCTAGCATTTCCTCCCCCCCCCACCATACATACAACTGCTTACGACACCCTTTTAAGAATATCCTCTTGTCTCATCTTCTTTGGACTACAACTTTTTAAAGGAGTCAAAAGATTATAGGGGCAACCCAACACCTGGAATACCATCCTAATCAAGAATAGATTAATCAGCTACTATTTGCACTTCTATGCCCCATTGACTTCAGTAGAAATTCTCCAATGCCAGTGCTCTGAGAATCCCAGCCTCCCACCTTGTTTTCCTGATGTGCTTGTTAATCTGGCATTATTTTGTGACATGCAGCCCTGTCCTACCCCATGGGTTCCCCCCCCCACAAAGACATTCAACTGATGCAAAGACTTCTGCTTCCACATCAGAACATCTCTCTCTTCTCTCCCACATCTGTTCTGTGGGTTTCCCCAACCTTCTGGAGGAGATTGAAGAAGCACAGGAAGAAGGGGGAAGTTCTGTTGTGCAAATGGAAATATTTGTGCAAACAGGACACCTCTGCTAGATTATATAACTCCGTATATACTCAAATAGTGATGACATTCCAGCTGAACTATTTAAAAATTTAAAAGATGATGTTGTTAAGGTGCTACACTCAATATGTCAGCAAGTTTGGAAAACTCAGCAGTGGCCAGAGTATTGGAGAAGATCAGTCTACATCCCAATCCCAAAGATTATGGTGCTGGAGGAGACTCTTGAGAGTCCCATGGACTGCAAGAAGATCAAACCTATCAATTCTAAAGCAAATCAGCTCTGAGTGCTCACTGGAAGGACAGATCCTGAAGCTGAGGCTCCAATACTTTGGCCACCTCATGAGAAGAGAAGACTCCCTGGAAAAGACCCTGATGCTGGGAAAGATTGAGGGCACAAGGAGAAGGGGACGACAGAGGACCAGATGGTTGGACAGTGTTCTCGAAGCTACTAACATGAGTTTGACCAAACTGCGGGAGGCAGTGGAAGACAGCAGTGCCTGGCGTGCTCTGGTCCATGGGGTCACGAAGAGTCGGACACGACTAAACGACCAAACAACAACAATATACTCAAGTATAAATCCCACTGGGTGTATACTTACAACAGTGCCTAGATTGCCACCTCATATTTAACATCACACTCTGTTGTAATTGGCACAGCTAATTACAGTGGATGGTGCTGTTATGTTCTTCTGCATCTGTATTTGTATCAGTTCTTCTCTTTTATGACACCATCCAGACTTTTTCTTTGGCTTCTAAGCTGATTGTTTTCAAAGTTTTAAATTGATTGTTTTTTAAAGTTGCTGTTTCTTTCTTCCTTTGCTACCCCCACCCACCCACCCACCCACCCCCAGGAGCAAGCTATACTATCATACCTTAGCTACTTTTATTCCATGCAGAATGTAAATGCATACTGTAAATCATATTATTAAGCACACTCTCTTTATGAGGGTTCCTCTGTGCCATTTAGTGCTTCTCATTTGCTTTGACAGAATATGGATGGAACTGTTAGCTTGAAGTTCTGCTGATATAAAGCTAAGTTGTGATATTAATAAATGGTATAAGGAATTGTGATGTGGTTGAGAAATTGCCAGTTTAGAAAAGGCGGAAGATACTGGAGTTTGATAAACTGTTTTATTAAATGTATAGCACCAGCATAATTAGACTCCTTAATACATGTTTACTTTTTATCAAAATATCTCATCTTTCATGGAACTAACTGAGGTTTGCTACATTTCTTTGTGCCCATGTAGTGTATTCAGTTGAGAGTTAGCGTGTTAGATTGAGTTTGTCTAGATACAGGAGAGTTTAGGGGAAAGGGCTGTAGCCCAGTGGATAAATATGTATTGTGCATCTAAAATGTCTCAAGTTCAATTCCTGGCATCTCCAGGGATGAGAGTCTACTTTCTGAAACCTTGAAGAACCACAGCTAGTCATGGTATGCCTGAGATGGGGAACCTGTTGCCTTCCAGTTGTTGTTGTTGTTGGACAGAAGCGATGATATAATCTTTCCTTTATAGCATTTAATATATCAGTAATTTCCCAAAGGACATTGTATTTTCAGTGTCCCGTGCTATAGCTATTCCCACTTTGGGCATCATGTTCAAGTATCACACTTGCACCTAATTAAATTTGTGAGTGCAAGACGTACTGTGCTTTTCTGTTGGCCTAAGTGACATGAGGTTAGAGCTTCTGCTTCCAGAGAAAACAGCGATAACCAGAAGTGACAACCTTCTGCTCTCCCAGTGCATTGCAAACTCATGGTACTGTGAAAAGGGAGATGTATCATCATTACAGAAACACATGCTACCAGGGTAATTTTCCAAGGCACCTGTCTGAACCTGATGATTCTTAGGTCCCTTTTGCTCTTTTCCGCACTCCCCAGTGCCAAAATAGAAGGGCTGCAGGCCTGCAGACATATTTGGGAGCAGATGGTCAAACCCACTGTTGTGTCCAAATAGGCTGGTAGGCACACAATTATGTGATTTATTTTCAGCTATGGATAGCAAGCCAAGCGTCTCCCTTTGCTTACCACCTAGGGACACACTCTCTAGGAAAGAGAAACTCTTCCACCACCACCCCTTCCTTAGTAAACTGGTAGCCACTTGTGTGCTGAATTGCATTTTGTCCCTGGACTTGTTCGTTTGTTTGTTTAAGCAATGTCAGAGTAAATAAACCAGCCGAGGCAGACAATTTATGCTAGATTAAAAATTGTGTTTAAGAATAAAAAAGCTGAAAGAGATGGACAAAGAAGAAAGGTGTCGCAGGAGCCTCCGTGAGGTGGGAAGGGAGCACCACGCAGGGTGTGGGAATGCAATGGGGTGAGTGAGGATTAAAAGCTCTACGGGCCCATGGAAGTGGAGCAAAGCCATCAGCTATAATAGTCAACAGTGTTGCTTTTTATGGATTGGTTTTCACTGCTACTTGCAATGTTTTCAATTTGAAAATGAGCGAAGTGTGCCGATAGTGATGTTGCCCGCAGCATTAGTGTGCCCTTGCTACCGATTTTACAATGTTCATACAGCCACCCCATGGCAGAAATCATCTCAAAGCAAAAAGAACATCAAAATACTGTATAAAACAACAAAGGAGGCTGGTCCATTAAGACAAACGGGGCACTGCCCCACCAACCTCATTCTGCCCTCAGCCATTCCCCCCCATTTGTACTTACAAGCGGCTCATTACGTGGCTTGGCTGTCAGCTTCTTCCTCCTCAGTGTTGCCCTTGTAGAACTCAGCAGCAAAGAGAATGGGTACAAAACTGGAAATTAGCCTTGTCGGAGGAGCCAGTGTGGTGTAGTGGTTAAGAGCGGTAGACTCGTAATCTGGGGAACCGGGTTTGCGTCTCCGCTCCTCCACATGTAGCTGCTGGGTGACCTTGGGCTAGTCACACTTCTTTGAAGTCTCTCAGCCCCACTCATCTCACAGAGTGTTTGCTGTGGGGGAGGAAGGGAAAGGAGATTGTTAGCCGCTTTGAGACTCCTTCGGGTAGTGATAAAGCGGGATATCAAATCCAAACTCTTCTTCTCTTCTTCCTCCCTCCCACCCTTGCTCCCTCTCCCTCCCTTCCCTCCTCCCTCCCTCCCTCCCTTCCTTCTTCCTCCCTCCCTCCCCTCCTCCCTCCCTCCCTCCCCCCTCCTTCTCTTATTTCTTACTCCCCCTCCCCTCTCCCTCCCCTCCTTCCTCCTTTCCTTGCTCCCTCCCTCCCTCCCTTCCTTCCTGAGAGCCAGTGTGGTATAGTGGTTAAGAGCGGTAGACTCGTAATCTGGGGAATCGGGTTTGCGTCTCCGCTCCTCCACATGTAGCTGCTGGGTGACCTTGGGCTAGTCACACTTCTCTGAAGTCTCTCAGCCCCACTCACCTCACAGAGTGTTTGTTGTGTGGGAGAAAGGGAAAGGAGAATGTTAGCCGCTTTGAGACTCGTTTGGGTAGTGATAAAGCGGGATATCAAATCCAAACTCCTCCTCTACCTCTTCTTCTTCTTCTTCTTCTTCTTCTTCTTCTTCTTCTTCTTCTTCTTTGGCTTCCCTTACCATCAGTCTCCCTTTCTTCTGCCCTACGAGTCTCAATAGGCAATGGCCACCATTGTAAAACAATAAAAAAACATTAACAAATTTTAATAGGTTAAAACACAATTAAGATGCAGTTTAAAATTCAAGTCATCATGTTGTTGTTGTTCAGTCGTTCAGTCGTGTCCGACTCTTTGTGACCCCATGGACCAGAGCACGCCAGGCACGCCTATCCTTCACTGCCTCTCATAGTTTGGCCAAACTCATGTTAGTAGCTTCGAGAACACTAAAAAAGCTTAATGACAGCACCCTTCTAAAAAAAGAGTCCCAGGTGTCAGGGAGTTCTTGGACCCAAATGTTTCCCTGACCTTCTGAAGTTGCCCATCCCTATTGGATCGATCCATTGACAGAGCAGTGCTTTAGACTTGCTGCCATTTTAGCCCCTCCATCTTCCAACTGAAGTTCCTGAGTGCAGAGATCCTTTGGCCTTCATTTTGGGTTTGCCCTGTTTTTGCTCCCTTATATGCGGCTGTAAACTTTGACAGCTTCACGTGGTTCTTTATGAAAAGGACAGTAAAGAGAGTTGACAAACTCATGCCACTGTGATGGGAGAGGTTGGGGTTGTCGGAACACGCCTGGGGGGGGCACATGCAGCTCCTGGAATGAGACGGACATCTCCGGGCATCTTCCTGATGAAGCGCAGCCCGGGACGTTCACAAATCAGTCCTGGTGCGCCCCAGCGACACATATCTAAAGACGTGCATACTCTTATCACCAGAGTATAGCAGAAACGATTGTGGAGCGTGAGTGTAGCATTCTAGGTGATTTATTAAGAAATATAGAGGACAAAGCAACCATGGCGTCCTCTCACATCTTCTCTGAAATATACTCGGAGTCGAGTGTGGATTTCATGCTCTTTATTCAGCTCATAGTAGCGAGGAATGAAAGTTCCCCCAGAATGTCTGCTTTATATACATTATTTACACAATGGGCCCCACGTGATTGGCTAATTCCGGGATACTCCTGTAGGCCAATCAGGTTGCGGATTCACTTCCACCTGGAGCTGGATTGAGTGGTTCATGCGGACCAATCAGACTGTTGCATTCTGGATCCTATTGTTCTAGGACCAATCAGACTGCTGCATAGTGAATCCTATTGTTCTAGGACCAATCAGACTGCTGCATTTTGGATCCTATTCAACTCAGTACATAACATTCTCCAAGAGAGAGAAAGAGAAAGAAAGAAAGGGTACAAATGTACAGTACAGCCGAAGAGATAAGACTGACTTCCATTCTCAGACTTTCCAAGCCTAGAAAATAAACACAGACATGTGATGTGACAATCACACATCCAGCAATGGAGGAGTGAAATGCTAACAGGGTTCACAGGAATCTCTACTTACCCTAGTGCCTTTAATGGTTTTGAAACCCCTACGTAGAGTCTGTCAATCCTTTTGAATCTAGTCAGTTGACCAACACGGGAATATAATCAGCCCTGTCTTTAATAGAATAAGCATGAGATACTGTATAAAACAAGACATGCCCAGTCCTGCTAATGGGTCATCGGAACTTGATTCATGGAACTAACTGTCCTCCCCAAACCAGGTCCTGCTAAACTGCTCCAAAATAATGCCTGTCTCTTAACATCATTTTGTGACATATGGGGGAAACTTTTTTGTTTTCACTCCTAATTCTATCCCCTTTTAACATTGCTTTAACCACAGCTAATTAATTCAAACTGCAAGAACAGCAGGGTTTGATCTCGGTTGTAGATGTCACAGTGACTTATACGTTCAATGAGGTGATAATTGGTGTCTGGTTAATTCTATTCATGGAAGCTATGGGCTATTTTTTATTTTATTTTTAAGTAATCCTCACGGCCATTACACAGCATGAAGCACCTATGCTGCTCTCTGGAGATGGGTATTATTATTATTTTAATCCAGAAAAGCATAACACATAATTGTAGTCAGGTATGCAAATCACTCTTTAATTAGATAACTTTGGTCCATACTGGTCTTTTTACTGCAGTTGCACACGAAAGGGGACTGTGATGTTGAACTTTCTATGCAATAAATGACTCTTTAAACAAAGTATTACTGAAAATAATGAAAGAAATAATTTCACAAACTTGAATTGCCTGAATTAGGGTTGACACTGCATTCCAACAGAACCAAATTTGGTGGTTTCCCCGAGAGTTTGATTTGCCTTGGTGGAACCCACAGTGGATTTCAGGAGAAAGCAGCTTCATTTCTATAGCATTACAAAAAGTACTGTTATCACAGGGGTAGGCAACCCTAAGGCTCAGGGGTCAGATGCGGCGCAATCGCCTTCTCAATCCGGCCCACTGATGGTCTGGGAATCAGCGTGTTTTTACATGAGTAGAATGTGTCCTTTTATTTAAAATGCATCTCTGTGTTATTTGTGGGGCCTCCCTTGTGTTTTTACATGAGTAGAATGTGTCCTTTTGTTTAAAACGCATCTCTGGGTTATTTGTGGGGCATAGGAATTTGTTCTTTATTTTCTTCAAAATATAGTCCGGCCCACCACATGGCCTGAGAGATGGTGGACCGGCCCATGACTGTAAAAGGTTGCTGGCCCCTGCCCTAAATCATGGGTAGGCAAACTAAGGCCCGGGGCCCAGATCCAGCCCAATCGCCTTCTATATCTGGCCTGTGGACAGTCCTGGAATCAGCGTGTTTTTACATCAGTAGAATGTGTGCTTTTATTTAAAATTCATCTCTGGGTTATTTGTGGGATGTAGGAATTCGTTCTTTCCCCCCCAAAAAAGTATAGCCCCCCCCCACGGTCTGAGGGACAGTGGACCAGCCCCGTGCTGAAAAAGTTTACTAACCTCTGCTAATGCATACATGTGCCAATGACTTTTACAAAGAGACTTGGAATAGGGTGGATTAAACCTCCAGCAGAAGTGGAAGCTAAGAGCACAAATTCATTTGTTGCAAAATGAGCAACGTGATGCTAAAGTCAACTAAGAAGCAAGATTGGTGTGGATAACTTTGCTCAGAGTATTAGATATTTTCTTGTTTAATTGTAATGAGGGATTTCTGATGTAAACTGTCACAATTTTTTATTATAAAAAAAATAGAATGAAAATTCAGTGTGTCTGTCTTGTCACAGCATAGATCAGAAAAGACTAGAACCTTTGCTGCCTACATCAAGCAGTGTGACAAGCAAATGGTCCCTTACGAAGGGGGAAAAATGGTAAATGTCAAAAATGGTGGTGACCTCCCTGAATTGCAGCTCTTAAAGAGTGTCCTTGGCTCACACGTTAAACTGCAAGTGCTAATGTGGCCATTTATTCATCCATTCAAAGCAACAACAAAAATACAGAAGGAAATTAAGGGATCTAAAATGTTTGCAAATTAATACTTTTCTTGCCCACTAAGCTAACTACAAACAGTCTTTTTAAAAGGAGGAGTTGTGCTTCCATGAGGCAGAAAAATAATTTTTTGCTCTTTGGCATGTTCAGCTGAAGTAGCAACCTCTTAAAATGAGAATTATTATCGCAGGCTTCTGTTTGTGAAAAATATTAGAAGTGATTACTCCTATAAAATATTCAGCTCCACTGCCACTTTTCTATAAAAAGCTCTCTTATTTGCCAAGTTTTGATGAAAAGCTGCAGTTTGCCTTTCATCCTTTGTACAACAAGGTCATTAATATTTCCATGACTTTCCTCACATCAACGTTCTGAGCGTTAAATAAAATGCTGTAATAAATATTGCTTTCTTTAAAAGGTTCTTCACTGAAAGATTAGCACATTATTGCTGTAGCTCCGTAACAAATGTTGCATTCATTTTTCAGTTAATAACAATGTGTAATAGTAATTCAGTTAACATGGGCTGTAAACTAAAATGAAAACCTCAAAATTCTTGGCTTCTTATAATTACAAACAATGGAATAGCTACAAAACTAAAGAATTAGTTGGAAGTCTTTGAATCACTGTTGAGTTAACTATAAAAGTATTCCAGACACATGATCAACTAATTAAATAGTCCATACTGTTATACACAACCCAGGTTCCAAGTGGTGAGAGATTTCAGGGGTGCCAACACGTAACTTGGGGTTGGTTTCCTTAGAATGAAGGTCACTGGAGACTGTGGTATCTTGGTGTTATATGGTTTTGTTGTTGTTGTTGTTGTTGTTGTTGCACATATATATAGGCTGAGCTTAAGATCTGACAGTAACAGTCCAACTTACAGCAATAACACTCACACAGATATTTCTCTTCCATTAGACCTCTAGTACAGGGGGAAGGAAGGGACGCGGATGGTGCTGTGGGTTAAACCACAGAGCCTAGGGCTTGCCGACCAGAAGGTCGGCGGTTCGAATCCCCGCAATGGGGTGAGCTCCCGTTGCTTGGTCCCTGCTCCTGCCCACCTAGCAGTTCGAAAGCACATCAAAGTGCAAGTAGATAAATAGGTACCGCTCTGGTGGGAAGGAAAATGGCGTTTCCTTGCGCTGCTCTGGTTTCGCCAGAAGCGGCTTAGTCGTGCTGGCCTCATGACCTGGAAGCTGTACGCCGGCTCCCTCGGCTAGTAAAGTGAAATGAGCGCTGCAACCCCAGAGTTGTCCGGAACTGGACTTAACGGTCAGGGGTCCCTTTACCTTTACCTTTACCTTTACATTTACAGGGGGAAGGCAAAGCCATAGCTTTGGATACAGCAGAAGCAGAAGTCAAGCCTGTGTGTCTATACCCAGCCCATTTCAAAACGAGACTGGCCCTAGATCTATTGTTTTCTTACATCTGGAATGGGGAATCTGTGGCCCAACAGGGATAAAATTTGGCTTGCAAGGTATTTTTTTTAAAAAAAAAAAAACCACACATCCAACTGCCAGTCAGCTGACACCACTCTGATGTAGGCAGGGATGCCAACTCTTAAGGGTTTAGCTCTTCTGGAACACCCTCGATGTTAAAAAAAAATTGGGGTGGAGGAGGCCAAGAGCAGAGCCAAACACAGCAAGGCTTCAGTTGCCGGCTCCTTCTCCTCTGCCATGGAGCAGAAGGAGGGCAGAAGCAGCCTAGCACAGTGACCAGTGGCTCCTCTTCCTCCTGCTGTGAGAGAGAAATATGAGGGAAGCAGCCCCTAGCCAGTGGCAGGAGGAGGAGGAAGAAGAAGCCGAGAGCCCCCTGGTTCCTCCCGATGCCCTGCATGATGCGAACTCGCAAATTTCCACGCACAGGACATTGCGCCCCCCCCCTGCAATCTCCCTTGCAAGTTGGCACCTGTAGACGCAGGTAACATCAGCCTATGGACGGGAAGGTAGGATCTGATTCTGCATTTGCTGTGTGCACCAGTTTCACCTCTGCAAAAACTGAAGAAGGGTAATATTTTTCCCCAGGGTAGTTATAAATAAATAAATAAATTTTTATTTATACCTCGCCCTCCCCAGCCAGAACCAGGCTCAGCGGCTAACAGCAATAAAATTACAATAAGACGTAAAAGAAATAAGAAACAGTTAATTAAAATACGGGTTAAAATACAATTTAAAATTTAAAATGCAGCCTCATTTTTGTAGTAGCCCATAAATCAAAACCATAAGGGGAGGGAAACATAAGGGTCAGACTGAGTCCTACCCAAAGGCCAGGCGGAACAGCTCCGTCTTGCAGGCCCTGTGGAAAGATGTCAAATCCCGCAGGGCCCTGGTCTCTTGTGACAGAGTGTTCCACCAAGTCGGGGCCAGTACTGAAAAGCCCTGGCCCTAGTTGAGACTAATCCAACCACCTTGTGGCTTGGGACCTCCAAAGTGTTGTGATTTGTGGAACTTAAGGTCCTCCGTGGGGCATACCAGGAGAGGCGATCCCATAGGTACAAGGGTCCTAGGCGGCATAGTTGATCCAGAATACTTTTTTCCTCAGGTTCCACTCATCACTGGAACGCCTGCTCCTATGGAATGTGGTTTTTAACAGCATGACCACCTCTGCTGGAGAACCTCTTAGCACACTTTCACTCTTTTGAGCATCAGGTTTCCCCAAGCTAGCCTACAGAATAAATTGCATAGTCCAGAAAATTTGATTTGCTTAGAAGTTGGCTGCATGGGCCATACGTGACCTGCCCCTGATGCAGGAAACCAAGTGTTGACATTCCAGAACTACTCATTCCTGCACTGGACCACGAGCTACAAAGCATCAATGGTGTTAAAACCTTCTTATCAGCTAAATAAAGACTTTGCAACTTGTTTTCTCTTAATATCCCTGCCCCCGACAACTTTCTATGTGTTTTGGTTTTTTCCTGAAAATTGTATCCTACATATCATTTTACCGCATCAGAGTCTATATGTGGTCAAAAATCAGAAAATGCCATGATGAATAAACATATTTGTCTGGCACATATAGAGATAAGGTCTTTTTCACTCTCATAAAACTGCATATTTTATAGTCTTTCTGCATTTGTCCAAAGTCTTCAACCCTCACTTGCTTCAAATTCAAATTACCCCTTCGTAATTTGTTAATTAAGGTGATTTGTTAATTAAGAGCCAGTGTGGTGTAGTGGTTAAGAGCGGTAGACTCGCAATCTGGTGAACCGGGTTCGTGTCCCTGCTCCTCCACATGCAGCTGCTGGGTGACCTTGGGCTAGTCACACTTCTCAGAAGTCTCTCAGCCCCACTCACCTCACAGAGTGTTTGTTGTGGGGGAGGAAGGGAAAGGAGAATGTGAGCCGCTTTGAGACTCCTTCGGGTAGTGATAAAGCGGGATATCAAATCCAAACTCTTCTTCTTCTTCTTCTTCTTCTTCTTCTTCTTCTTCTTCTTCTCTTCTTCGGAGGAAGATTCTTATTATTGTTGTTGCTATCACACTGGATATACTGATACTTGCTACCGCTATGCTGATTTCTTAAATACAGAGTTGTTCAGAACAATCACCTTTGCTTTTGTTTCTTGGAACTATCATCTAACTGATGTGATGAAAGTTCAGGCCCTGTTTTTTTAATCAACGGAAACATTCCTCCTCCCGCCCCCAGCAATTGCAACATGGCTGAACATTTATCCTAAAGGCATACAGTCAGTCCAGTTGCTCTGTGTGGAGCAGCTGCATGAATATAGCAGAATGCAGCAAGTGACATCTGATGCTGCTCATCCATGGGGACAGATACCACTTCCAGACGACAATACATGCAAATGTGGCAGCTAAAATCTGTGTCACTGTCTTCGGAGGCATTGCTGTAAGGAAGTTTTGCTTGTAACCATAGATGTGCCGAGACAAAAGTTACTGCTTTCATGAAGTTGTGGCTTCCAGGATTGCTTTGTGCAATTTCCAGGCATTAATAATAATAATAATAATAATAATAATAATAATAATAATATGATATACTACTGCAACCTCTTAACAGCTACAAGGACAACATTTAACCTTGAAGGGGACTTTGGCAAATCTGCCATCTGAGATTTTAGAGGTAAAACATTAAAACAGGCAAACAAAGCTTCTCTTCTACACTTTGGAAATGTAAGAAAATTTAGATATGGCATACATTTGCTACCAAGCCAGGGTTAGTGGCTATGATTTTCATGGCATATTAGTTGATGCATGTAACTTTTGCATGTCAGATATGGATATTTTATTCTCTGTATAACCATAGATTTGGCTTATATCAGGTCCAATAATAATAATAATAATAATAATAATAATAATAATTATTATTATTATTATTTATTTACCGGTATACCCTGCCCATCTGGCTGGGTTTCCCCAGCCACTCTGGGCGGCTTCCAACAAAAGATTAAAAATACATTAAAACATCAGTCATTAAAAAACTTCCCAAAACAGGGCTGCCTTCAGATGTCTTCTAAACGTCAGATAGTTGTTTATTTCTTTGACATCTGGTGGGAGGGTGTTCCACAGGGTGGGCACCACTACTGAGAAGGCCCTCTGCCTGGTTCCCTGTAACTTCGCTTGGCCCATAATTTATGTTGCTTATTGACAGAGAAACCCTGGGCCAAATCTCCATATTGGAAGAGGATGGTTGAAGCTCACCCACTTGCCTGCTTAAGGTGGGCTTGACCATGGTGTTCATGTCTTTGTGGTAGAAATGCAGAATATACTTTGAAAGCTGTAGTCATTCTGTCTTGGGAAACAGTAAAGAAAAAATAGTGAAAATATAAACCCTCCTCCAAAAAAGAAGAAAAGACTGGGTGAGAAAAATGGTAAGGGGACCGTACCACACATCACAACCATATATTACTATGCCTCGATGGAAGCACAGGGGGAAAATAAATAGCTTGCTACTCCTTGTGCTCATGCAAGGTTCCCTGATGCAAGACGAACTCTACAAGAATCACCTTGATTTAGCTTTTGACAAGTTGGCATCTTTGAATTGCGAAAATTGCTTTTCCAACCCTTGTGTAAATCTGACTAATCAACTCAAGCTAAGACAGAACCTGACTAATTTAAGTCAACTTTTCCTTGTGAATAAATAAAATGCTGAAACCTATTATAATCCACTGGTATTCCAGCCTAGGCTGACATGAAATACATTACACTCAGATTCCTCAAGGACTCTACTGTAGAAGAGCCGGTATGGCAAATTCTTCCTAAAGCAATCCTTTCATTTAAAACATTAAATCATATACTGTTGCAGTGCTCAGAATAAGACCTTATGAGAGCCAAAGAATGCAAAAGACTTCCCTATACCCAAGGTCCTTAGAGGAAGCACAAGGTACAAATACAAAATCTATCAGTTGCATGCTGAACTGTTCAAATGGATTAGTATAGGAATAGCTGGTGTAATATTCCCCAGATGGTGTGGACTTCAATATTATTATTATTATTATTATTATTATTATTATTATTATTAATTATACCCCGCCCATCTGGCTGGGTTTCCCCAGCCACTCTGGGCGTTTCCAACAAAATATTAAAATCCAGTAGTCCAAACATTAAAAGCTTCCCTAAACAGGGCTGTCTTCAGGTGTCTTCTAAAAGTCTGGTAGTTATTTTTCTCTTTGACATCTGATGGGAGGGCATTCCATAGGGCAGGTGCCACTACCGAGAAGGCCCTCTGCCTGGTTCCCTGTAACTTGGCTTCTCGCAGTGAGGGAACTGCCAGAAGGCCCTCGGCACTGGACCTCAGTGTCCGGGTAGAACGATGAGGGTGGAGACACTCCTTCAGGTATACCGGACCAAGGCCGTTTAGGCCTTTAAAGGTCAGCACCAACACTTTGAATTGTGCTCAGAAACATACTGCAACTCCCATCTGGCCCACCAAATGGCCAGGGATGATTGGAGCTGTCATCCAACAATATGTGGAAGACACCAAGTTGGTTACTGCCGGCATAGCACAACAAAAACTGCCAAACCAAAATACCACCAGTTAACGGGATAACCGTAAGAGCAATATGACGGCACAAGCAGATGTTCCCATTGTCATTCTCTGGAAATGACCCTGCAGGCAGGAGCAGAATCACAATTTCAACGTGCCTCTGACTTCCAGCCCACAGAACCAACCCAAAATGATACTGTCATCAAAAGTACCAAAAGTTGCCAAGACATCCAAGACAATGAATAGAGTTGCACTCTCTTTGGCCCTATCCTGGTACATATCATCAATCTGGCTGTTTCGGTGCCAAGTCTGGTCTGAAGCCAGCTTTAAATAGCTCTAGGAAACGTGCTTCCTCAACATATGCCTGGATCTGATCAGCCACCAGCCTCTCAAGCAGTTTGTTGAATAATAATAATAATAATAATAATAATAATAATAATAATAATTTTTTATTTGCACCCCGCCCATCTGGCCGGGTCTCCCCAGCCACGCTGGGCGGCCTCCATCAAATATTAAAATACATCAAAATCACAAGTTAAAAACTTCCCTGAACAGGGCTGCCTTCAGGTATTTTCTGAATGTAGGATAGTTATTTATCACTTTAACCTCTGCTGGGAGGGCGTTCCACAGGGCGGGCGCCACTACCAAGAAAAAGGATATATTCCAGTTGGGTGATAGTTGTTCAAGACTTCTGGATCCAAGGAGAGCTTCTTGAGGAGAAGTTGCACCACTGCCTCATTCAGGATCACACTGTTTGACAAAGAAGTATGTGGCTTCCCCTGGGCCTACGTGGTCAACCCACTCTGGCTGGATCAAATAAGCCAAAATGGACAGGGGCCAAGGCAGCATGCAGTAGGCCAGGATCCTTCAAACATATTGATCAAATCCTTGTGCTGCAATAACAGAAACTTGTTCTATATTGTTATTATATTAGTAACTTGCAGAATGTTAAGGATTTCGGGTGCCAGAGTTTGTGGGTGCCTGGATTTAGTGGGTGCTATAGTATTTTTTCGGACACGGGTGGCGCTGTGGGTTAAACCACATAGCCTAGGGCTTGCCAATCAGAAGGTCAGTGGTTCGAATACCTGTGACGGGGTGAGCCCAGTTGCTTGGTCCCTGCTCCTGCCAACCTAGCAGTTTGAAAGCACATCAAAGTGCAAGTAGATAAATAGGTACCGCTCCGGCGGGAAGGTAAACGGCGTTTCTGTGCACTCCTCTGCTTCGCCAGAAGTGGCTTTGTCATGCTGGCCACATGACCCGGAAGTTGTACGCCGGCTCCCTCGGCCAGTAATGTGAGATGAGCGCCGCAACCCCAGAGTCGGTTAAGACTGGACCTAATGGTCAGGGGTCTCTTTACCTTTACCTTTATAGTATTGTTTGGAGTATTAAGATGGGCTGCCAGGCGCCGTATTTAGCAGTGTCAAAATACAGGCCAGACTAGTTTTTCTGTGTGCAGCAAATTGCCTGGGAGAAGACAGATACTGATTCTGTCACATAACTTAAGGGGTCAGGTAGGAGGCATATTAACTTACCTTGCAACCCAATGCAAAGCAATTGTTGCTGGGGGCTTAGTGAGAGGGAAGGAGTAGAACTACCATAGTTTTCATGGGCACAATGGAGAGCTAAGGAGTTCAATTGTTGTGTGAGGATGGAGGAGCTGCTAAACAGGGAGAGTGGATGGTGCCTGGGCTCTCCACACTCTAAATACACCCCACCCCAGTGCAATTGCACCCCTCAAGCTCATAAGCCTTTTTTGCTATTAGCTAGTAGTGCATAACAGTAGCTGATTTCTTGAGAGAGCACATACTGTGAGCACCTGTGCTGTCCTTGAATCACACCTATTTTCAGACAGCATGAGAAAGCAGGGGCAGAATTAACACAGCTTATTACACATTTTCACTTTCATCCTGGTAGACCCATAATACATGGCAAATGGGATGCCCTCTTTCTGTGCTGCTCTCTCCAAGGGAGCATTATTTCTGGGAATAACAAAAATTGGGTCAGCACTTACTCCTGGCACATAATGGCCTAAGAAGTAAAATACTATACGCATTCCGCAGCCTCTATTCACAAGGGGATTCCTGTAGAGTTCTCATTTACATTTCTCATCTAAACTATTCATGCACAGTGCTTGATAATGAATGCCCTGCGCAGGCACATCTTTTAATTACATCTCCGAAAACAAATACCCTGGGATGCAGGCTTAAAACAGTTTCCTCCTAAGTAGTCCTGTTGAAATTGAGTAGCTTACAACAGAATGAATGCCAGCTGAAATATGGGCAGTAAGTCTGTAAGCAAAAGCAGAGGCTTGACAGCCACCTGTCAGGAATGCTTTGATGGTGTTTCCTGCTTGGCAGGGGGTTGGACTGGATGGCCCTTGTGGTCTCTTCCAACTCTATGATTCTATGATTCTATGAAAAGGGAATTTTTTGTATTTGTCACTCCTTGAGTTAAGATTTTCATCACGCTTGTTCAGGGTGCGGAATGCACAGAACTAGGAGAACCAGTATGAACCCCATGGTGCTGGGATTGGGAAAATCAGATTCAGATGCTACATCAAATCTGCATGTTGTTGTTGTTTAGTCATTTAGTCGTGTCCGACTCTTCGTGACCCCATGGACCAGAGCACCCCAGGCACTCCTGTCTTCCACTGCCTCCCGCAGTTTGGTCAGACTCATGTTGGTAGCTTCGAGAACACTGTCCAACCATCTCGTCCTCTGTCGTCCCCTTCTCCTTGTGCCCTCAACCTTTCCCAACATCAGGGTCTTTTCTAGGGAGTCTTCTCTTCTCATGAGGTGGAGCCTCAACTTCAGCATCTGTCCTTCTAGTGAGCACGCAGGGCTGATTTCTTTAAGAATGGATAGGTTTGATCTTCCTGCAGTCCACGGGACTCTCAAGAGTCTCCTCCAGCACCATAATTCAAAAGCATCAATTCTGTGGCGATCAGCCTTCTTTATGGTCCAACTCTCACTTCCGTACATTACTACTAGGAAAACCATAGCTTTAACTATACGGACCTTTGTCGGCAAGGTGATGTCTTTGCTTTTCTCAAATCAGCAAATGAATCAGCACACAGAAGCTGCTTCCATGTACCATTGTTCCTTGGCTGGGTTGGGGCACATCTAAATATTTTAATTAGCCACTGCTGAGCCTATGTGTTCAGAAATTACATGACATTTTAAAGGCACCACTCAAAATTTAATTTTTATTTATTATTATTTTTTCCCCTGAAAGAAAAAGAGGACGATAAAAAAATAATTGTGCAGGGAAACCTTGAAAGGCTATGTGCACTGCATTCTTCTTTCACCTTTAAAGAAAACAGGGGCTAAAAATGTGCTGGTTTCAATACGGCAGATTATATTATGAATAATAAATTTATTTTCATTCCAGTTATTTTAGGTTCTCAGCAGGACCCCTTTAAGGCATAAGCATAACAATCAAAACTGGATTAGCTTCACAGACTATGTGTGCAACTGGTTTCATCTCTTCTCAGTGAACAGATCTAAAGGGAGTTTGACTGCATGCTGATTGACGGAATCCCTAATACTTTCCCTGCCTAAGTCAAACAGCCTCACTCAAAACAATTCTGTGCAGGCACAACATCTTGCAGTTTTCACAGCTTTCTGAACATCAGCATCTTCTCCCGCCCTGAACGTAAATAAAATTGTTTCCAGGACACAACAGCTGGCACTTGCTGGTTGAAGGAGTGAACAGGAAGACAATGTGTTCACAGGATTACAGAACAGGCTGAGAGGGGGAATTTAGGCAGAGTTTTATAAGCTTAGTGAGCCAGAAAATAGATTGGGGTGCACAGAGGAAATAATGTGTCAGTCAAAGCTAAGTTTGCAGGCATAAGCCTCCATGACAGAAGAGCAGGCACAGGCTCTCGTCGCCCCCGGAACTTCAACTCTTACCTCTGAGCTTGGTGTGAAACTTGAGGCAGGTGTTTGGGAGAGATCTGATTCTCCAGTTGCTTTTGCCATGTCCCCAGCAAGAACACAGCAGCAGTGCAGGCAACTGGAAAGTGCAAGCGACTGTGGAGTGGAGCCAAGGAGGGCTTCAAAGAGGAAAGTCCTTCCATCAGCCACACAAACACAGTATTGCAGCTGTTTCATCAAATGTCTGGTTTACGGCTCCCTGCAATTGCACACCTTCCCATTATTACCACTGTTGATGGCATAGTACCTGCAAATCACTAAATCCTTTTCCTGTAATATCTGCATATGACTGGAACATTACGAGCTTTTGCAGTACCATCAGGATGTAAATATAGTGAGGTCTGAGTGAGACTGCAATCATATTCTCTTCCTACAAGGTAAAAGGAAAAGGGGAGGGGGGGATGCATGCCAGTGTCCTTCCTCTCTGTAATCTGATCTGCAACTGGTGAGCTAAAAAAAGAAAAATACAGTGAATAAGACAGACAGGTTTTTAGCACAAAGCCTTATTGGTAATACTATGCAAATTGCCCCAAAGGCAGCCACACTAACATTCTTACTTCTACTTTTGGAAGAATGTCTGTTATGATTGTGACACACAGTAATTAAGGGGACCGTCTGTTCAGTTGCATCCTCAGTATCTGTTTCATCATTTCACTTTAAGCATTTTTTTAGTTCTGCCAGAGGGAATGTGTCTTAACACCAGAGAAGGGAAAGAAGATTAAAGGAGTCCAGGAGGGAATGCAATGAAGTGTATGGTTTTCTCATCTCTGCTGCATTCTTCTTTTTCTTCTTCTTCTTCTTCTTCGGCCATCCCTCATAGCCGAGTAAGATTGTTTTCCATGAACACGGTCTAAACAGTGAGTCTGGAGGGTCACCTGTGGAGGCCAATTTTGGATCCACACGTCCTTCCATAGTGGGGACATAGGTTTCTGGGTGGGAGTTGATCAAGGTGAGGGTTTGCAAAATGTGCCTTCCTCTTAGCACATTTCTCCCTTTCGTCCTGAGTTCTAGCATCTTCAAAGTCCATGACACCATTGGTAAAGGCTGTTCCCCAACTGGAGCGCTCGCAGGCCAGTGTTTCCCAATTGTCAGTGTTTATACTACTTTTTTTTAAAAAATAGATTTGCCTTGAGAGAGTCTTTAAACCTCTTTTGTTGACCACCAGCATTACGCTTTCCATTTTTAAGTTTGAAATAGAGTAGTTGCTTTGGAAGACCATAATCAGGCATCCGAACAACATGACCAGTCCAATAAAGTTGATGTTGAAGAATCATTGCTTTGACAATGGTGATCTTTGCCTCTTCCAGTACACTGACATTAGTTTGCCTGTCTTCCCAAGTGATGTGTAAAAATTTTCAGAGACACCGTTGATAGAATCTTTTGAGGAGTTGGAGATGGTGTTTATAAGTGGTCCGTGTTTCACAAGCATACAGTAAAGTTGGTAGAACAATAGCTTTTTAAACAAGCATTTTGCTTTCACTGCGAATGTCCTGGTCCTCAAACACTCTGCACTTCAATCAGGAGAAAGCTGCACTCACAAGCTCAGACGATGCCGGATTTCAGCATCAATGCAGGTCCTTGTAGAAATATAGCTGCCCAGGTAGGAAAAGTGATCGACATTTTCCAACGTTACACTATTAAGTTGGATTTGTGGTACTGCAGAGGAGTTGTTTTGTGCTTGTTGGTGCAGCACTTTGGTTTTTGGGATGTTGAGCAATAGGCCAAGCTTCTGCGAAGCTATTTAGGATGGTTTGAAGGTCATCCTCTGAGCGTGCACACACTACATTGCCATCAGCATATTGAAGCTCTATGGTGGAAGTTATGGTAACCTTACTCTTTGCTTTCAGCCTACTCTGCTGCATAGAGGGTTGTTAACAGATCACTAACCGTGACTTAACACAGCATACCAATGCACAGCGGGATGTGAAATGCTAATCCAGCCTTAATGTCAGGCTTCAGGGAGTCGGCTTCCTCCCCCATGGCTATGAATGATAAGATGAAACGGAAGGAACCGTCTTACCAGTGTCCATTCATTCTCCGATGACAGGGACTCTGACCCCAGAGTTGTAACAGTTTGCAAAAATGCTACAGAAAAAGAGCCACTCGTTCGCTGGATCCAAGGAGGGTCTACCATGGACTCAGCTAGAATAGTAGAGAAAAAGTGTTCTATACACATTGCATATGCGATTTAACACCGTGACACCAGATGGCGCTGTGGAGTCCCCTCTTTCCCTACCAGATTTCCCTGTATGAGTTTGCAACACATTTAACTCAGGCATCCCCAACCTTCGGCCCTCCAGATGTTTTGGACTACAATTCCCATCATCCCTGACCACTGGTCCTGTTAGCTAGGGATCATGGGAGTTGTAGGCCAAAACATCTGGAGGGCCGCAGGTTGGGGATGCCTGGTTTAACTGAATTGCTTCTTTGACATGTCTAGATCCAGCCCTTGTCACACTGCTTTGGGAAGGGAAGTAGCAGCAAGTGACACTTTAACTTCCTCAGCCAGCTCCAAAGTTCAGTGTAATATGACCCCCATCACCTATCCCTAATTTCTCCGGTGTGTGTAGAGGACCATGCATGGAGCGGAGTCAGTGATAGCCACAAATTAGGGTCTGCTAATAAGCCAAACCAAAATGTGTGGGCCTCCGCTGCTGCTTATCCTTTGGATCTTCCAGGATCAAGTATTTGGTTTCACCTTTTCAGAAGCATTACATTTTTGTTTAATGACATCCTCGTTATGGAGTTAGGCATACAGTTTAGCTGGAAAGAGCACAGGGGGAATTGTGCAGTAGGATATGAAATAAATGGCTGAACCAGCTTGCACAAAAGGGGCAGGAAATATTCCAATCACTTTGCCATTGCGAGAAGGCAATTGAAAGAGGGGGAGGAGAGCCCAATCAGACAGTTTTCCAGAAGACTATCATCCTAACAGCCTGCTGCTATCACCATATTTATATATATTTTTGTCAGGTTAATGCAAGCCATTTACCCCTGGCAACTGGCTCAGTCCTTAGGAATAATGTGTGAGCTTCTATACCACTGGGTGTCATTTTGGTTTCTAGTAACACCAAGCCGAAATAGAATATCATGCTTTAGAAACCTTTAGCAAAAGCATGTCGCAATCTTTCCTTACCTGCAGTCTAATTTGTTCCCTTGCTGCTTTGAATACACATTTAGTCAATTAATTTCCCAGTGCAAAACAACCTTTTTGAGCAACTAGGATGATTCCTTTGTTATGTATAATTTCTCCTATCTGTTTTTAAGACTAAAAATAGACCACACTACTCAAGAACTGTGATTTAAATACAAACATAATATATATCAAAACATCTCGCTGTGTAGCAGTACAAATGTATCATCATATAAATATTTCTTGTTGCCTAGTCATCTTAAAATTTACACTGTAACACGCTACAAAAGGAGCCTTGCGGTGGCGGGGAAACCTGATTTTGCTGAGATGCTTTAATGCCACGGAGTGCAGTGCAGGGCAGGAAGGAAGAGGCTCTGTCAATATCCTGGAGAGGACAAGATAAACATCAGGCCTTGAAGAAAATAAAGTTGAGAAGATCTAGGAAAGGAATCGACTGGTGCTTAAAGGCCCAAACCCAACGAAAGATAAGATATTTTAAAATAAACGGGACTTCTCCTAGTAGGGGGATGCGGGTGGCGCTGTGGTCTAAACCACAGAGCCTAGGGCTTGCCGATCAGAAGGTAGGCGGTTTGAATCCCCACGAATGGGTGAGCTCCCTTTGCTCGGTCTCAGCTCCTGCCAACCTAGCAGTTCAAAAGCACATCAAAGTGGAAGTAGATAAATAGGTACCGCTCCGGCGGGAAGGTAAACAGCGTTTCCGTGTGCTGCTGTGGTTCGCCAGAAGCGGCTTAGTCATGCTGGCCACATGACCCGGAAGCTGTATGCCGGCTCCCACGGCCAATAATGCGAGATGAGCGCCGCAACCCCAGAGTTGTCCGCGGCTGGACCTAATGGTCAGGGGTCCCTTTACCTTTACCTTTCTCCTAGTAGGATGGAGTTCCAATTTCAATTATTACTTTTGCACTGTGCCTGTATCAAAAAGAAGTCAAAATACACATTATTGCTTACTAAAAGCAAGACCTCCCAATTGCTTTCCCCACTAGTGACAACTTGTCCTAGAGCATTGTTGAACAGGATATACAGGTGTGTGTTTGTGTATACACACACACACACACACTTTCCCCTGCTAGATACCGGTAACAGGATAATAGATTGAATTTCTCCGATCTAAATAAATCACTTATATGATTTCTTCAATGCATCAGAATTACAAATAATAATGATGTCACTCGCGGAGTTGTATAATTCAGAATATACATTCTGAAACCTTGTTTCATTTCTTTTCTTTTAGGTGAGAAGTCTATACAACACCAGAATCTAACAACACCAAAGTAAGATTTTTACAACTGCTTTATTTTATGATGGTGGGGAATATGCTTAATGTCAAAGTGGGAATTGTTGGGCAAAATCTAGAAGTTGAATTGAAGTAGAAAGAAGCTTTTCAGGTTATATTTTTCTTCTCCTCGAATTATATCTGGAATTTTTATTTTTATTTTTGCACTTGTGGAATGGCTAGAATCACTTATGAGAGAGTTTATTGGTTGCGTACGCTTTGCATGTTATGCTTTACCAAACCTTTACCAGTAATATCTATGGTGCTTCACAATAATGTATTGTAATTCATTTGCAAAATAAGATTGTTGTCAAGGACAAAGATAAAGCCTTCAGGTGTTTAAGACTCACATGATAAGGGGGAAGGCAGGAATGAGACTTTTGCCACCGCCTCCTGTGTTGCATCCCTATGATGGCCTTTACTGCCTTCCACATGTTGGGAAAGTGAATATTTGCAATGAGAAGCCTTATTTACTTTGTGGAAGCTTTCCATGTGATTTAGAATCCTGCAATTGTGGAGGATGGTGGGGCCAGTAACAGCGGGGGGCTGGACTAGCATGCTAATCACCACTTCCCCTCACATAATTGCAAAGGGGATTTGAGCACCCAAGCAGGTTTTTCAATGGGGTGTATGGTGATGTTGTCTATGGAAACAGAGTTTAGCATTAAGAGTCATATCTGAAGGAGATGTGTGAAGTTTGGTTTTGAAGATACTGCATTTGAGAAGGTGATGAAACGTCCAAGCAAAAATATCAGACAGGGAGTTGGATGTGTGAATCAGCTTGAAGGAAAAAGTTATGAGATCAAGTGATAAAACTCAGTTATCATCAGAGTAGAGGTGGTACTGAAGTCCATGGCTTGATGTGTTCATCCAGGATCCACGTGTAGACTCTAAAGAGACATAGAGATTGCTAATGGATAGTTTTCACCCTGGAGACAGGCAAGGAATGGGGTCCCCAAGAATATAGCTTGGGACTGGTGCTTTTCAACAGGCTCGTGAATTATCTGGAGTTAGGGTTTAGCAGTGGCTGAGTTTGTGGATTATGTCAAATTATTCACGTAGTAGAAACAAAAAGAAATTGTGACTTCAAAATGATTATTCATAAAAGTGGGGTGACTGACCAAATGGCAAAAGTGGCTCATTGTAAGTTTGTAAACTGATGCACACTACTATGCCTCGAATCTTGGTTCATGGAATATTGGAATCTTAGTTTTCAAGGTGGCATCATCTTCTGACATTCTGCACTTGAGAATTATATGCATATTACCTTGCCCCTACTACTCCCATGCCTACCTTTCCTAGCTTCATCTTCATTCATGCTCTGTGAACACGCCAAATATATACACAAGATCATTCACTGTAATGTACATTCAAATGCCACTTCCCTTATCTCCTCTGCAGAGGAAGCAATAGAGGAAATAGGAAAGGCATGCCAAAACACATTGTCCAGTCGAGCTTTATTTGTTCAACCTCCATAGTCCTTGGGCTTTGGGTAAGAGAGTTTCCGTATTTGAGGAGCAAGAAATAACTTTAAGAAGGCATGAATCGGAAGTATTATTGAGTTGGGGCCTTATGAATACTTTTCTGGACTTTTTGTGGCTCATTATGACAGGACACAAACTGCTAAGTCCTTCAAGATGATTCTCAAAGAACCAAATAAAATGCAAAAGGGCTCCATTGCCATGCTTAACAGATACATTAGAGTGTTGTTAAATATCTTCAAGGTTAGAAATATTAAACGTTTCATTTGAGCTGTTTCCAAGCTAAAGGCTGACATTAAAAATCCAATATGATCTTAAGATTTAAAATAGCCTGTTGATCTTCCTATGGTGCTATGTTGGAGAAGCAATTCCCAGGTTTTCTCCCGTCAGGGTGGAACAGAGAGCGATTTGAAGGGCCTTCATAATATGAGCACCAAACAAATCCTGATGCAGAGGAAGATAGATTAATGGCAGGAGCAGTACAATAATGAAATCTACAAATACAAGAGTGAGTTCATAAAGGGCCATAGACCTTTGATTGCTAGCGACAATCTATTTAACTGGGATGAGACCATGTAACAGATTTCAGCTGATGGCTAGACATCAATACACTTCAAGAAATAGATACCATAGAAAAATACCATTCTACTTAATCCAGGTTGAAGTACATATAATTTACAGGGTCTAAAAAGGTTTGAAACCAATAGTTCTGATAATGCAATGAAAGACAATGTAGACCTATGAATGGAGAGAGTGTATAGTGAGGTGTGTCTCTGCTGGGGGGGCTTCCGCCCTATGGTTTGTCTTACATTTGTATTTGAAAGCAAGCAAGCCTGTAATTACCTTCTGCAAACCATTGCAGGTCCTAATAATAACAACAAAAGTATTATTAACTGTTAACATTCATATACCACCTTTCAATTTAATTTCTACAGTGGTTCAGTTGTACCTAAAATCCACATGGATTTGTACTACTGTGTGGCATCTAATTCACTTACTTGTTTTTGAAAAGCTAGGATGACATCAGTCTGCAGTGGATCTGTGAAGACCTCATTGCCCCTGTATTTAGCCTTAAAGGAAATCACATGCTTGGTGCAGATAATGAGGGTGTTGAAAACTCTAGTGCTGAACTGAAATTTATCAAAATACTTTCTTCTGGTATTTTTTTCTTTTTCTTACCCATCCTAGAAAGGCTGCTTTGTAGAATTTTCATTCAATATCCCCCTACCATTTTTTGTGACAACCGTAGGCGCCGACTCCTAGAGGCCAAGGCAGTTTCAGCCCCCTGAATATATATATTTTTGAGGGGGCTGGTCCCTCTCAAATTTGAGAGACCGTTCGGCTCCACCCATGGCTCCTTGAAACATCATGCGATGTCACATCGGGCCCCACATTCCTCTGGAGAAGCTGGCACCTCTGGTGGCAGCAAACATTCTGCACCACCACCACAAAGGCCCTGGAACAACACTAGGTCAGGGGCATGGTGGAATATGGGGGAGAAAGGTGGCCAGGCTGCCAACACGTTGCTCTTGAAGTTCTTGCTCACTCTTACAGAGACAGCTGCCGCCGCCGCCACAAAAACCCTTAGGGAAAAATAATGCTGGTCTACTGCCACCTCACCAAAAACAATGGAGCAATTCTGTTTAATGGTCCACTCACTTTCTCTCCCCATTACAGGTAGGTAGCCGTGTTGGTCTGTCATAGTCAAAACAAAATAAAAAATAAAAAAAATCCTTCCAGTAGCACCTTAGAGACCAACTAAGTTTGTTCTTGGTATGAGCTTTCGTGTGCATGCACACGAAAGCTCATACCAAGAACAAACTTAGTTGGTCTCTAAGGTGCTACTGGAAGGATTTTCTCTCCCCATGCAAACGGTGGAGAATTTTGAGACCATTTTTACACAGCTGTACACACAAGGGTCTCTACACAGCTTGGATATGACCCCCATGCTATGTGATACTTTGTTGTTGCTTTTTTCTGGTGGGTTAATTCCTTGTACACAAAGTTTAGTAGTCAAACACTGAGTCTAAAATGTAGAGGGAGAATCCGCAGGATATCCTTTCTAGCTAAGCACTGTAGGCTCTTGAAGAAAAAATATTACTTTGCTAACTCTGTTGTTTATCTCATCTCCCCTAGATGTATCTGGTTTAAGCATATTGCTGAATAAAGGAAATGATAACATTTTGAACTATTTTTCAATTTGATATCAGATCAGTAAACTTGTATTTCTATCTTGCTTCTTCCTTTGCTGATATTGGATTATGTGACCACCAACACACTTGTTTTGGTCCATGGCTGTACTTAGCTTACACCTATTGCACAAAGTGCATATTATGAATCTCAGTTTTCCACTGTCAATAGGAATATGTCCTTGACTTATCTGTGTTAAAAGAACACGTAAGCAAAGCATGATCCTATATTTGTTTTATATTCCAGCTTCAAGTTAGATGCAAGTAGCAGAGCCAAATATTAGAAGATAGTTAAAAGGAAAGAAAGTTGTTTTAGAAATGGTCTGTACCTTAAGATTAAAGGGGAAATGAATGTTCAGAATATTCGGTTTGGTTCTATTCCATCATCATCATCATCATACCCCATCCATGTGACTGGGTTGTCCCAGACATTCTAGGCAGCTTCCCACATATATAGAAACATAATAAAACATTAAACATTTTTTAAATAAAACATTTCCTATACAGGTCTGCTTCCAGATGTCTTCTAAAGATTGTATAGTTACTTATCTCCTTGGCTTAGGGTTTGTGTGTGGGGTGTGTGTGTGTGTGTGTGTGTGTGTGTGTTGTATAACTCCATACCCTCCAACATTTCTCTGACACCCTAAGGAAAACAGGGACATTCCAGGATCACATCAGAAACCGGGACAGCTTCTGTAAATCCAGGACTGTCCCTGGAAACTAGGGACACTTGGAGGGTCTGCAATGAAGCCGGTAGCAAAACTGCTGTTTGTCTTAATGAAGCATGAACAGCTCAGGTCAATAACATAAGGCAGAAAATCAAAAGTCCCAGTAAGAGAGAGAGAGAGATAGAGAGAGAGAGAGAGATCTGAAAATTGCTCTCTTTCCTGGAAGCCATTATTTCTTCCAAGTAGACTTACAGCAATTTGCTTATTTATGGTAATATGTATATTTACAATACTTGTGAGGGAAGTAGATGCTAATTATGGAGATCAAAGGCTATTGAAATGGTGAGAGTGGGGTGTCTCTGAATGTGTGCCTGTAGCTGATATCTAGAAAGGTGCTAGTCTTTTCCACAGAAACAACTTAACTTTCTTAGCAAATTAGCAAGTGAGTCTTTCTGTTTTCCGCAAATGACGTGATCTAATTACATACAGTTTTAAAAGATTACTGCTACTTCTGATGCAATATTTTTTCCTTGCTTGCTGTTCTTATTGAACAGTGATTTCAGTCACTGGATAAAAAGAAAAGCTCCCAGGACTTGTTTGCCCACAATCACTGAAATCCTAGCAAAATGTGTTAATTTAGCTCTGGATGCTTCCCCATAAGTAATATGTTCTCATTTTGCTGCCATCCTTGCAATGAATCACCATTTTATCCAGCATGCAGGTATTCACTCTTACCATGGCAGTAATGACGTCATTTCCAAAATTGAATCTTCATGAAAGCCGACAAGGTTATAAAAACCGTCACTTATATAATAAGCTTCTCATTTTGCCTCCTTACAACAGCAAAAGAGCATTCTCTCTCTAGCTGAGGTGGTTTCCTCAACCACAAGGGAATGCTAAGGCTGCCTATGATGTATTTCATTTTTCATAAAGATTTAAATCTCCAGATTTTGCCAAGGAAATAGATAAATCAGAAATGCCTAACCAGAGGGAGTGTGGATTGTATTCAAATTAAGATACAAAGGGAGTACCAGTTTTTACAGGAGAGGTCTTTTGTGTTTTGTACAAATCCACTATGTCTAATTACTGACTTATTGTTGTGTGAGAGAGAATGGGAGCTGTGTTGTTGTTGTTTTTAACGCAACAGAGGCAGAGGCATCAATGAGAGTTTCAGCACAAATCATAGATGAGATAGGTAGTGTTGCATAAACAGAAACATGTGTTTTGTGGATTGCAAAGCACCATGTATGCTCACATAACGAAACATAGCTTTAAAAATCATTTTAGAATGGCTAACAATATAGGGACCCAGGTGGCGCTGTGGGTTAAACCACAGAGCCTAGGGCTTGCTGATCAGAAGGTCGGCGGTTTGAATCCCTGCGACGGGGTGAGCTCCCGTTGCTCGGTCCCTGCTCCTGCCCACCTAGCAGTTCGAAAGCACGTCAAAGTGCAAGTAGATAAATAGGAACCGCTCTGGGAGGAAGGTAAACGGTGTTTCCGTGCGCTGCTCTGGTTCGCGGCTTAGTCATGCTGGCCACATGACCCGGAAGCTGTACGCCGGCTCCCTCGTGCAATAATGCGAGATGAGCGCCGCAACCCCAGAGTTGGACACGACTGGACCTTTACCTTTAACAATATAGAAATCCAAACCTTTTTTTGCAGACCCAGTCAGAAGAATCTGGGGCAGAATCTAACCCTAACCCCTAACCCTAACTCTAACCCTGTGCATCTTTCACCCATGTGCCTCATATGCTCAAAGGAGAATGGGAGCACCCACATCGGCCTAAATGCCCTAGAACAGGGGTCAGCAAACTTACCGCGCCTCGGGCCGGTGTCTCCAGTACTGATCGTGTGGCATGCGCACATGCTATTTCCGGCGCACTTCCAGGTTGGAGGAGCACCGGCATGCGCACAAGCTATTTCCGGTGCTCCTCCGACCCGGAAGTGGGCAGCCACGCTGCGCCGCACCGGTAAGAGCGGGCAGTGGTGGGGGTCACTGGGGGCCGGATAAATGAGCCCCTCAGGCTGTATCCAGCCCGCGGGCCATAGTTTGGAGACCCCTGCCCTAGAACGTCCACTTGGGGCTGTACTCTGAATGTGGCCTACTTGCACAAAATCCAGCACACACAGATTCAGACTCCATGACCTGCTGACCATATTTAATCCAGGAAACCAAGCATATGAAAACAGCCTAAACATCTTGTGCTTTCTGCCCATAGAATGTTTTTCAAAGGCTTCAGCATGAAAGTCTGAAGAAGAAGCAGAGAGGCAGGCATATGAGAATATTGAGGGAGGGAGGCACAAACCTGCTCCTCTTCATGTGCATTGATTGGATTAGGAAGCCCTATTATATTCTATTGTTCAAACAAACAATAGTTCTCCCAAACCCAAACCCTACATACTGTATTCATTTTGGAAACATTGTACTTATATATTGTATGGTTAATACTGTTTTGTTGTAAGATGCCCGGGAAATATTTATTGAAAAGCATCTATGTGCATTTAATAAATAATGTAGTCCCCTACATGCTTGTTCAGTCACTGAGATCATCTGAAGAGGCCCTCTTTCCAGTGTTGCATAGTCTTGAAATCCATCTTGCAGCTACTACATAGGACCTTTAGCGTGGTGGCACCTGTCTTGTGCCATGTGCCAGAAGTTTTTTGGTTTAAATATCATCTAGAATTCACCCAAGCATTTTCAGATTAGAGACATTGATCACATATATTATTGGTCAGCTGTAGAATTTTATGCAGGGTTTCTATTATTTTATTATATATATTATGCATTTTATTATTTTGTATACACTGCTTAAGGTTGTCTACAAGCATTTTAAATACTTTAAAAAATGATCTGATCAGGTTCATATATATTATATACAGTGGTACCTCAGAAGTCGAATGCGTTCCAGAAGTCCGTTCGACTTCCAAAACGTTCGAAACCAAGGCACGGCTTCCGATTGGCTGCAGGAAGCTCCTGCAGCCAATCGGAAGCCGCGTCGGATGTTCAGGTTCCAAAGAACGTTCACAAACTGTTACACTCACTTCTGGGTTTGCTGCGCTCGAGAGCCAAAATGTTTGACTCGTAAGGTGTTCGTGAACCCAGGTATGACTGTATGGTCATATCATATGGATCATATATGGTTGTATTGTATGTTTATATCATATGGTCCCCAGTGTTTTCTTACCATATTCACAACTGCCTGTGATCTGATTATCAGACTGTGAGTAGATTCAGGTAGGTAGCTGTGTTGGTCTGACACAGTCGAAATAAATTAAAAAATTATCCAGTAGCACCTAAGAGACCAACTACCGTAAGTTTGTTCTGGGTATAAGCTTTTGTGTGCATGCACACTTCTTCAGATACCTGTGCGTGCACACGAAAGCTTATACCCAGAACAAACTTAGTTGGTCTCTAAGGTGCTACTGGATAATTTTTTTGTTTAATTTTTTAATTTATTTAGACTGTGACTAGATTGCCTAGGAAGTTTTCAAAAGGGATTTCTGATGCACAGTCCCAAACACCAACACAGACATACGTAAAATACTGCGCTAAATATTATGAATCTCTTTGATTTGCTGAACAAATTTAGGAGAACACAGGTGAACAATGGAGAACATAGGTTCGTATGCATGCATCACCCCACGGATATACCCAAATAGCGTGTACACATTCACACACACGTGCTACTTTATGCATACCCTTGATATTTAACTCATGATTTTGAAACATAAACTGTACATAAGATTGGGTGTATACACATAAAGGAATGCCCTTGTGCATATCCCATTTAGATCCTATTTTAAATCTGTAAAGGTTTAAAACCTCAGGACCCTACAGTGAATTCAGTATACCGGTACCTATTTGCCTGAATATGTGCAGAGATCCACACAAGAGCACTGTTTGCCCAGGGGGGGAAGTGGTCTTCAAGGTGACACTGTCTGTCCAATATGTGCTGTAAACAAAATGAGCTTGAAATTATTTTCTTTCTCCCCCCCCAAAAATAAAATAAGTTAAGCATTAATGGAAGGTCGCTATATGCAGTTATTTTTAGAATGACATAGTCAAGGGCTGAGTGAACTGCAGTAAAAGCTTGCTGCCCGAGATGGCCCCAACTAGAGAAAATTTATGTGACATTTTGGACCTTGATGGGACATTTGCCCTTTTTGGTGTTAAAGAGGCTGTTTCTTTGGGGGGAAAAGATTAAGAGACATTCTAAGAGTTCAGCACAAGCTTTCAAAATGATAAGTAATGATGCAACAAATGGAAGCAAAGCTAAATGACTGGAAATTTGATTACTTTCACAGCAGAAATTTTCGCTAACATTATATCAACAGTTTCCTCTTGCTTATGCCTTCCGTAGAAACAAGTCTTTATGTACTTCGTATTGTATAGTGCTGAGTGAAAAATATCCTGCCACTTTCATAACTCTACTGATGGGCCATGAAAGTGGGAGGTCATCCTTTAACCACATTAGTGGGAGGCAGGCAAAAGGTTAAGAACCCTTTTGGAATCAGTAATACCTTAGATTCCAAAAGAGCCAGTGTGGTGTAGTGGTTAAGAGCAGTGGACTCGTAATCTGGTGAACCAGGTTCGATTCCCCGCTCCTCGACATGCAGCTGCTGGGTGACCTTGGGCTAGTCACACTTCTTTGAAGTCTCTCAGCCTCCCTCACCTCACAGAGTGTTTGTTGTGGGGGAGGAAGGGAAAGGAGATTGTTAGCCGCTTTGAGACTCCTTAGGGTAGTGATAAAGCGGGATATCAAATCTAAACTCCTCCTCCTCCTCCTCCTCCTCCTCTTCTTCTTCTTAGCGGTAAAGGCAGGGTCAGCAGAAGTGGGACTTAAATACTCTTCTTCATTTACAGAAATTTCCCCCAACAATTAGTGGCTAGCTAGGCAGCCATCTTCTCCCACAATGCATTCTGTGACTGAAGCTATGTTATAATATTTCCTGTTTGTGGAAGTTTTTAATATTTGATTAATTATTCTATTTTACTCTTCTGTTGGAAGCTGCCCAGAGTGGCTGGGGAGGCCCAGCCAGATGGGTGGGGTATATTATTATTATTATTATTATTATTATTATTATTATTATTATTATAGCATCTTTCCATTTTTGCCTTTAGCAAATTCCTCTGAAATACATTGTAAATACTTCTGCTCATATTTTTACCTAACCACCTCAGTCCAAAATTTCCTACCATCCAGATTATGTGTTATGTTGGAAAGCTAAGCTGTTTATTGGACGAAATGTACATTTATGATGGTGCTAAAAGAATGATGTTGCTGGACTACAACTCCCATCATGTTGTTTTTTTGCCTTGGGCATACTGGCTGGGGCTGATGGGAGTTGTAGTCTAAAGTAACTGGAGACCACCAGGTTGGAGAAGGCTGCTTTAGGACATCTGAAATCCCTTCTGGGCTTCTGTCCCTGCGTTGACTTGTTTTAAGTGTCTAGAGCAGGGGTCGGCAACCCGCGGCTCCAGAGCCGCATGTGGCTCTTTTACACCTTTGCCGCGGCTCTTGCAGGGCTCTAAGTACCCCGGTGCTGACTTGCCTCTCTTGCTGCCTTAGTGATCAGCAGCCAAAAAAGGGGGAAAAAGCTCTCCCCCTAAAAAAAGCTCAACAACTCGTCTTTCTCCCCCTCCCAAAATCTCAATGACAATGGGCAATTGCAGGGAGAACTCCTTCCCTCTTGCCGACACACAGCTGGTCACTGTGTGTGTGTGTGTGTGTGTGTGTGTGTGTGTGTGTGTGTGTGTGTGTGTTGCACGGGCTGTTTCCCCCTTCCCTCATGCCGACGGGGATTCATCGTTGCAAGGGAGCTTGGGAAACTGAGTTCCCTGGCATGGTGAGTAGTTCCTTTGTGAGGGCTGAGGATCCTGAGAAACTTCTTCAGTAATCAAAGAATTCAGGATTTAGTGTGCTCTTGCTAAAGTTTCCAGTGCTACTGCTTACAAAATTAATTAAAATGAATAAATAATTTTTAAAAAAATAATCATTGTGCATTTTAAGTTATCAAAGAGAGTAATTGAGTTTGTGTGCAGCTTTGGTTGCGCCGTTGCAGGGGAAAACAGCTTTTGTTTTAATTTCAGTTCATATATATATATATATATATATATATATATATATATATATATAATAATGTTCATAAGTGTACCAAGCAAACAAGGGCACATGTTTGAAGCACCACAAGAACCATTTTTTTCCACTCCTAAACTGACAAGCTGTTTCTCTGCAAGGAAGGGGAGGTGAGCAGCCCTCTGCCTGAGTGCTAGATGATGGGCCATTTCCCTCACAAAGGACCCACCACCTAAAATGGATTTGGCCCGGGCTAGAACAAAGGATAGTCCTTAGCTCTACATTAGCTTTGCCTGGCCAGGGCTGGAAACCAGTTTTGCAGAAATGTGTGTCTGGGAGGGGTCAAGGAGAGATGGCACAGGTGTGAGAATTCTCAGGTTACCTCCTCTGACCCTCCCTATTTGTGATGTAGTTCTGATGTATCTGTGATGTAGGATGATGTGTCTGGGGGTGGACTGGACTCCAAGGGGGGGGGGATTTCAAAAGTCTATATAGGAGCTTGCACACCATTGCTGGGGGTTCCTCCTCCATTTTTGACAGCTGACTGCACGATCCTGTATATATAGCATTAAGGTAAGAAACAATATATGCAGTGTTATATTTGTTTTAAATGTTGCAATGGTTTTGCGGCTCCCAGTTGTTTTTTTCCTTCGGAAACGGGTCCAAGTGGCTCTTTTTGTCTTAAAGGTTGCAGACCCCTGGTCTAGAGCAATGGGCAGGAATTACATCTTCAGAAAACAGTGCCCCATGTGGAACTGTTTTAAATGTCAGAGAAACATCATCTGTGGAATTCCTGTCTGCCCACAGCCATTTTCAACCTGAAACCTGCCTTGTTAAATTAGCTACATTTGCAAAAGAAGGTACTATTTGTTATGCTTTACCCCAAATTACAATACTTCTGTAAATAGCAAAGCAGCAACGCAAGAAAACATAGGCTAACTAATTTATGTTCCACTTCTTGATTTCATTAAAAAAGGTAATTTGGGATTAACAAAAGTAATACATAAATGTTTTGTTACAGACTCTAATTTTCATATAATGGATACTTATTAGACAGAGAAATGTATCTTCTTTTTCAGAAAGTTGCCTTTTTCCTACCTCTTGTTCCCCCCAAGACATTACAAGGTGCATGCAGATTATTCCGATTGCTCACACGGTAGGCAAGGTAGTCAGTAAACATGCCGGCAACTTTGCAATTGGAAATTCCCAATAAGGCAATGGTTTTTCAGACCACTGCTGCACATGCACAAACCAACAAGAACACTTAGATTGGAAATAGCATTCAAACAGTAATAATTATTTGGTCAAGTATTTTAAAATGCTAGCTTATTGCAGAGATGGAGAACCTCAGACCCAGGGGATAAACATGACCTCCCAGGTCTGACCCTTGGAATTCTTTTAGGCCGTGTTCCTTTCCCAGGCCTCAATGTCCTCTTCACCACCCCTGCTGCATACCCTTCTTAAGTACTTTTGAATGGCTTGAACTGTGGTCATGGCACTTCCTTGCTTGGATAGGGAGGTGTGAGCACATGTAGAAACCTCCCAACTTTCCATGGGTAGAATGCAGCCTACTCTACACAAGAAAGATACACGCCATTTGCTCTGCCCAGTTTCGCCTCTGGCGCCATTCACTTCTGGCCTGCGATTCCAAGGAGGCTGACCGTGAGGAAATGCTGTCTTCACCCCCCCCCCACCCCCACCCCAGTTTTGTAGAACAATAACCAAAGAGCAGTACATTGGATCCAGCTGAATCTTTGCATTTGCGGAAGGGCCCCTTTTGTTGGTATGAGGGATTTCAGTCCAGTAAAACAGGCTTTGCGTGTCGAGGTTCCCAGACCCCCCCCCAATAATTCACACAGTCATTTAAGTTTAAGGTTTTTGGCATTATTTTGGCCACAACTTTATTCAAATACAACCAATGTGAGTGGTTGCTTAGGCATTGGTTCCGACTATCTGTCCCCCGCCCTGGGACAGAACTGACATCCGCTAGCCAGCGAAGTCAGTAAGGGTAACCACCTATAGGGGAGAGTTCAGGAGCTGGGTGCCAGGCCCTCAGCTCTCCCCCAAATGCTCCCAGGGGTTCTTGCACGGCCCTAGTCCTTGTCAGGGGGTACGGGCAAAAGCATGATGAGCCCCTGGATTCCTTTAACGGAATACCCTAGCAGCATTTTGCAGGGACAGGCCCAGCCAAATCCTGTACCCCTGCAGCAGCATTTTTTAGGGGCAGGCCCAGCCAATTCCTTACCAACCAATTTTAACCAATGCCTAACCACAACCTTACAAGTTGTGACGATTTGCTACGCAGTAGGCAAAAACCAAATGGCACCAGCCAATCAGCCAAATGGACAAAATTCGTACCAGGCCCCTGCCCCAAAAGCAGACGACCCCATGACAGGCATAGCAATGTCAATCGCAAATACATAACCCTGAAAACAGGGAGGGAGGGAGGGAAATCCGTTGCACGCGGCAAAAGTGAAACCTAAAAACCGCGTGCAGGAATTTAAACAGCTATGTCTGTCAATCATTAACTTGCAACAAGCTCATCTCCCCAGCAACATGATGAGCCCAGTCCCAATTGTGGCCATCCAAACTAACCCGCCCAGCAACAAGGGAGTTGTCTGGTTAACCCTTCCGCAACCCATGCTCTCCCTGATTGGAGAACCTGCTTCCTCAAACTCGGCCCTCCAGATGTTTTTGGCCTACAACTCCCATGATCCCTAGCTAGCAGGACCAGTGGTCAGGGATGATGGGAATTGTAGTCTCAAAACATCTGGAGGGCCGAATTTGAGGGAGCCTGCAGTAGAGGCTTCCACGAACAGAAGAAGTGAAGCAATTTTGACCATCTTTGCCCTTCCTCTAGCAGACTCCTGACTCTTGCAGAGCTGCCATTTAAAGGCTTTACTCCCGCTCTCGCTATCAGGTGCAAGTAAGCAGAGGCAGAGCATTTGGCCACAATAAAATCAGTCAACCAAGTGGACAAGTTTTATCCCTTTCGTGAGCTTCATAATCTTTGTTGAAAAATGAGCCGTTCAGTGGGTCACATACTGATTCCAAACTGTGATCTCACTAAAGCTCAAGAAAGTCTTGGCAAATGTTACCTACGGGAAGCAAAAAGAGGCCAAACACACTGATGAAAGCAACTTTATATTTAAAAAATCCTCATCGACATCTTTCTCTAGGGATATCCCGCTTTATCAAAGCTGGCTGACTGAAGGACCTCAATCCAAATAGTACAGAAGAAGAGCTATTTTGACAAGACATTTCAGTGCTTAACATCAAAGTTTCTGCTCTTAACAAGCGTGACCTGGAATAATCTGATCTGAAGCATATAAAATCTCCAGGGTAGAACCAGTGATAAATGAAGTGAGTCAGAGAAAATTAAAATTAATGTGCACCTTTGTCCAAGGCTTGAGAGACAGGGAAGACCCTGCTATATTCAGATAACTTTCCGTAAGGCCCAAATTAGTCACCAATTTGCACTTCCGGAATCCTTATGCCCCGTGGATATATTCATTTGCTGATATTGCCATGTTTCAAATACACAGAGAGATTGTGATCTTATGGTTGGTGTGCAAGTGGCCTTTCCATACTTTGAAGAAACTTCTCACAACCTATTTAGTCACCTTGCCTTGTCTTTAGGGAATGCACATTATATATGAAATTGGTTTCTCGTCCTTTCTTCTTCTCCTGCCATTTCCTCTGATTCCTTGTTCTATATCACCTCACTTATCTGCGAACCATTTGCAGCCATTTACCATTTGCTCTCCCTTGTTCCGCAGTGCAATTATGGCATGTTTCTTTTCCACGCTTATTGGAGAAAATGGACTACAAATGAAGTGAATGGATACACACATAAATAAAAATGAACCCAGCCTCCCTCCTTATCCCCCACCCAGTGCATATACTCATTACCTTCAACAGCATTCAGTTCCCCCATGTTTTGTTTTTGTTTTTTTATAATAATATATATCTGTAGTTGACAAAGATTCTGCCTGTAGGAGTAGGTAAATGTTTTCATACTCAGAGATACCCACATCTAGTGACGGGAGAGATGGCATATATGTCGGGTGATGGTTTTCCCCCATCATATATCATTTTTGGTGCTTTTCAGTGCAATTTTCCTCTCCGCATTTCCTCCCAGTCTTCAGGTCAGGCATCTTAACTGAGACATACTTCTCTTGGGTTTGGAGTAAACTTTGTGCTCCCCTTTTCATTTCCGCCACCCTATTTGTCGTCAGCAATTCAGTGTTGTCATACAGTTGCTTAATTTTGCACATTTTTACTATGTCAGGTAGGATAATAACTAACAAGCACCATCCAGTAAGTTACTACAGTCTATTTGTACAGTGCAACATCTACTCGCGTATGGAATCCATTCTGAAGGTCCGTTCGTGAGTCGATCCAGGTCACTGGTAGAAGCGCCGTTCTGAGCGTGCACATTTGGCGGCAGCACCGTTCTGTGCATGTGCAGACAGCGGCAGCCGCTTCTGCGCGTACGAGAATCACGGCAAACCAGTATTCACTTCCAGGATTGCTGCGGTTGCAAGTCGAATTGTTCGTGAGTAGGGGCGGTGGTAAGTCAAGGTTCTACTGTACTCATTTGAATGCTGGTCAGCTGTAGTGGCCTTTATCTGCAGAATTGTAGAAAGTGTTTTTCTATTGCCCAGCTATGATTGTGTTTGATAGGAAGGAGCAGTTCCGGATTTACGTATAAACTAAACAAGCTATAGCTTAGAGCCCCACTTTCTTGGGGGGCCCCAAAAAAATTAAAGGAAAAAATAACTCACTAACTGGATGTACATTTCCAAAATATAAGATAAAAAAACAAATAAAATAAAACCTACATACAGCAACAATGTTTTATGTTGTGTAGGCTCCTGTGGTGTAAGTAATGGGCCCCGCCTGCTAGCCTGCTTCCTAAAATATCACTGGTTTGCTCATTTCTTTATATAGAGTGCCTACATTCTGCATGTGCTTGAGATACCCATTAGGTCCAGAAATTACCATATAGCATATATCAACACAGTAACAGCAACAATTTGTTGTTGACTTCAGTAGCTTGTTGTTCAGTCGTTCAGTCGTGTCCGACTCTCCGTGACCTCATGGACCAGGGCACGCCAGGCACGCCTATCCTTCACTGCCTCTCGCAGTTTGGCCAAACTCATGTTAGTAGCTTCGAGAACACTGTCCAACCATCTCATCCTCTGTTGTCACCTTCTCCTTGTGCCCTCAACCTTTCCAACATCAGGGTGTTTTCTAGGGAGTCCTCTCTTCTCATGTGTGGCCAAAGTACTGGAGCCTCAACTTCAGGATCTGTCCTTCTAGTGAGCACGCAGGGCTGATTTCTTTAAGAATGGATAGGTTTGATCTTCTTGCAGCCCATGGGACTCTCAAGAGTCTCCTCCAGCACCTTCAGTAGCTTAGGACCTCATTAAACCTAAATCCGGCCCTGGGAAGGAGGCACATTGTTGCCCATATTCTGTTCTAATATATAAGGTGAATTCGA
>JAWWNF010000243.1:0-96544 GCA_034641395.1 Darevskia armeniaca
AGTGGCAGGGAGTTCTGACGGGAAGAACTCCTCGCAAACGGGCACAGAAGAGACGCGGGCTCCGTTGCTTTTGCTGCAGTTGGTGCGACGTCTCTTTGTTCAAGTGGCGGGCAGTTCCAACGGAAAGAACTCCTCCCAAACGGGGGAAAAAGCAGACATGGGCTCTGTTCCTTTTGCTGCAGTTGGTGCGACGTCTCTTTGTTCAAGTGGCAGGGAGAGTTCCAATGGAAACAACTCGCAAACGGACGAAAAACAGGCATCCATTTCTTTTGCCCTCCGAAAATGGGGTTCGTTCCTTTTTCTGCCGGCTCCTTCCTCAAGTGGCAGGGAGTTCCGACGTGGAAGAGATACAATCGCCCCCAAAACGAATCCTGGCCTTTGACATCTCTGCCTCGCCACGTTTCGTCAGCTTGCTGTTTTCAATTCCTCGAAATCCCAGATTTATCGGTGACGTTTTGTATGATTATTTTGGTTTTTTGATATCTCTGCAACCGAAGGGATGATTGAAACCCCTGGGTATAGGGTGGCATATAAATTCAAAATAATAGTAATAGTAATGTTGTAAAAAGGGGGGCGCATTGACAGAGCCAAAATCCGCAAAAAAGGACCTTTATGGATATGCCAAATCTTATCAATATGTTTTATCGGACAATTACTATGATAAATATGATTGGTGGCGTTTGGAAGTATTCTTGCACTTTTTAAGGCTGTCGAAACAGAGGAACATGGAGGACGAAATTGTACAGTGGGCACATTGAATGTCGTATAAAAAAGATATTTTTTATTTGACAGTTCTGGGAAATGATTGATATTATGGGTATTATTATTTCACTTATGGCGCAATCTAAGAACAGGTGTCGACTGTAAAATGGGCGCATCAGACGAACGAAATGTATGTTGCTGGAGAATGCCAAATCCCATCGAAAGGTTATTTTTTATTTGAGGACGGAACAGTTTATAAATTGTGCGGAATAGAGGAGTGCATGTTCTATTTATTTCCTTAAAGAAAGAGAAATATATATACTTGCCAAAATATTGAAAGGTATTTTCTGCTGGGGAGATAAAGAAGCATGTATATGTATGTTTATATGGAAAGGTATAAAAATGGAGAAAAAAGAAAATATTCCCCTGAAATAAATATGAAATGGAACTCGAACCCACAACCTCGTCAGCCTTCGTTTGCTGTTCCCTTGGAGGCTCTGCTTGGGGGGCCTCATTTCCCTTGCCACCTCTCCAGCCAGCCCTTTCGATTATTTGTATTTCTTTCGTCAATTGACCCCAAAAAGGACAAAGCCTCTCCAGCATTTTTCGATCATGCCAAAGGAAAATCGGCAGCAATAATTTGCTTGTTGAATTCTTCGCTAGCCCTTCATCTGTGCCCACCATGGGATTCACACAGAATTGATTTCTATTAAAGGTTTTAATGTGGGGTATAGGGCGATATATAAATTCAGTTACTTATTCAATAGTTTATTTATATTTATTTTAGAATAAATAAATTGTTTTTATTTATTTATATTTATATATAATGTATATCATATATATTCATATATATATCCTATATTACAATCTTCAAGTGTCCCTGCGTCCACCTCCAATTTTCTGTGTGTCACGGAAGTAAATTCTGCGCATGGCACAGACGGACGCAGGGATTGGAGGGGGCGGAGAGGGGGGCGGGACGACGCAGACACACTTCCGGCCGGGCGAAACTGCGCCGCCGCCATTGCCCGCTGCCGCCGCCGCCCGCCTATGGAGGTTCCCGCCGCCGCCTTTGCTGCGCTCGGCCGCTGAGGGAGAGGCCGCGGCGGGGGAAGCGGCGCGAAGCGCCGTTTCCCGCCGCCGCCTTCACACCCTCGCCGAAGCGCCTCCCGTTCCTGGAGGCTCCCGCCGCCGCCTACACACCCTCGCCGAAGCGCGGGGGAAGTGGCGCGAAGCCGGCCGGGCCCTGCAAAGCCACTGGACGTCCATGGCAGGCGCCGCAAGCCTTCGAGGGCGGCTTCCTCCTCCTCCTCTCCCCGCAACCTGGCCCCTCCCCCTCCCCCCGCTTCTCCTCTGCGTCCGCTCGAGGCGGGCGGACTCGCTCTCGCTCCATGCGCGCTCGCGTGAGCGCGGGTCGTCCCCTTTTCAGCCTCCCGCATGAATTGCCGCAAGAGCCCGCAAAACGCGGCGTCTCGATGTGTGTCAGTTTCACCGGCAAGTGAGAGAGAGGCTGGCGGGCTGCTGCTGCAACGCCGGGAGATGCGATCAATGGCAACACACCGAGGCTCACGTGGACCTTCCTTTAAAGCTGGCCCTTTTAAAGCTGCATTGACTCTTTCTCAAGGGGGGGAAAGGAAGGAAGAGAGAGAGAGAAGAGGGAGGTATAGCCAAGAGACAAGGCGATGGCACAAAGGGGAGATGAGAAAGGTGGGGGGAAGGGAGGGATTGCGGGAGAGGAAGGCACACGGAAAGGTGTGGGGGGGTGAGGAATGTAGGAAACATATTCATTTAGTCCATCTAGGGGGGAAATGAGGTAAGCGATATGTTTGAGTGCGCGGAGGGTCAGAGTTAACAAGACCCTTCCACATATGTTCTAGCGCCGAGCCTCCAGGATTCACCCCACACACCCCCAAGGCTGGCCACAGCAAGAATGGGGGGCGTGCAGCCCTTCAGCCGGGAGGGTCTCTCAACATCCTAGCCGAAGCTAAGAAGCCAGAGGAAAGGGAGGGCGGATTGGGGGGGGGTGGAGGCAAGATGAAATTCATATGAAATTATCAGTATGAAATTGTACATGCATACACACATCATCTTCTGTTAATCCCATAGGAATAATGAACTCTGTTTCTCTCATGTCATAGATGGTTTAGTTGAAATTCCTGCATTGCACGGGGTTGGACTAAATGACCCCCAGGTTCCCCTCCAACCCAATCCTATATAATAAAGTCCCTGTGTCCCTGCGTCCAGTCCGTGTGTCAGTGGAATAGCGCTACTTGCGCATGTCCCACACGGACGCAGGGATTGGAGCGTAGAGACCAATAGGCAATGGCGGTTACTTAAACGACGGTGTCTCTCTCCAATCCCGCTTCGCCTCTACCTCCCCACAGAGACTTCGAGCCTCGGATTGGCCGGGAGCGGACGGGGGCGGGGCTGTGCCTTTCCGGGGTTGGCGGCTCCTCCAGCGCTGTTGCCAGTCGCTCGCTGAGCCGCCCAAGGGTGCGTGCCTGTTCTTGCAGGCGGAGGGCCGCTGAGTTGGCCTCCCTCCTTCCTGCCCCTGACAGCGAGACGCCGCCGCCCCTCTTCTTCCGCGTCGCCTTCTGGCCTCCGCGGAGGACGACGACAACGACGACGACAAAGTGGTGGGCAGCGAGCCGCTGCTTTCCCTCCCGAGCTGGGCAAGCATGGCAGACGGAGCTCACTCCCCGCTCGGGGGCTGCGGCGGGGCGCCCGTGCCGGACCTCGCCGCCTCCGCTGCTCTCCTCCGCCCGCTTCCCCGAGCCAGGCGAGCAAGCGCCGCCGCCGCCAGCCCCCCGGAGCCGAAGCGCTGCGCCGAGGAAGGGCGAGCGTGCCCGTGCCGGACCTCGCCGCCTCCGCTGCTCTCCTCCCCGCTCCTTCCCCGAGCAAGGCGAGCAAGCGCCGCCGCCGCCAGCCCCCCGGAGCCGAAGCGCTGCGCCGAGGAAGGGCGAGCGTGCCCGTGCCGGACCTCGCCGCCCCCTCCGCTGCTCTCCTCCGCCCGCTTCCCCGAGTAAGGCGAGCAAGCGCCGCCGCCACCAGCCCCCCGTTAGCAGTCAATTGCCAAAGCCAAGGCACAATCTCTTACTCAGAACTCAGCCTCCCCGAGTTCAATGGGGCTTCGTCCAGGTATGCAAACCAAATATACCGAAAGCAGGTGTGCGTGAATGTAGCCAGAAAGACCCAATTAGGATCAGGACCACACCATACAAAGTAAACCCTAATAGTTTGCATTGAACTGTATCATTTACTTGATGAATTTGATTAATACTGCATTTTTATATATCTTACAACAAAGCATCTTACAAACTTTTTAAAATATCCAGTGACTTCCCTTCTTCTCTTTCCATGGTTCATTTTACATATGTTCTAGTGCCAAATGCATGTATATCCTATATAATAAAGTCCCTGTGTCCCTGCGTGCGTCTGTGTGTCAGTGGTTTTTTGCCACTGCGCATGTCCACCACACGGACGCAGGGATTGGACCGGAGAGACTGAGAGGCGCTGAGAGGAGAGGAGGGCAGCGGCGGCCATTTTGAACCGAGCCCCGAACGGAGCGGCGATGGCCGGGCAACCGCGACCCCGCGACGGGGCTTGAGCGGGGGGGATATGGATGTGCGTAACCTGCGCGTCAACGAGCTGAAGGAGGAGCTGGGCCGGAGGGGCCTCCACACCCGCGGCCTGAAGGCGGAGCTGGCCGAGCGGAGGAGGCCCGCGGAGGAGCGCCGGCTACAGGCGGCGCTCGACTCCGCTCTGTGGGAAAGGGGCGAAGCGGGCGCGCGGAGGTGGGGAGGCGCGGACGAGGCCTGCTGCCGGCTGCGCTGCCCACCCGGGCTGGACGGAGGGCCAGCCTTCTTCGGGGGGCTCTTTTTCTCCTCAGTCGTCGCAGCAGCAGCGGCGGCGGCTTCCCTTCCCGTCACCGTCGGAATCCAAGCCGCGGCCTCCTCCGCGTCTGCCGCCGCCGCTGCTGCCGCCTCTTTTTCTCCTCAGGTTTTTTTCTCCCCTCCCCCTCCCTCAGTCTCCACACACACACACACGCGATATGGGGCAGGAGGGGCTGGTGAATGTGGAGTATGGGGCAGGATGAGTGGGGTGTTGGGGGTATGGGGCAGGAGGGGGGTCGGATGTGGGGAGTATGGGGCAGGAGGGGCTGGTGAATGTAGTGGGATATGGGCAGGAGGTGTCGGGGGTATGGGGCAGGAGGGGGTCGGATGTGGGGAGTATGGGGCAGGAGGGGCTGGTGAATGTAGTGGGATATGGGGCAGGAGGGGTTGGTGAGTGTAGCAGGGGTATAGGGCTAGAGGAGTGAGGGGCTATTGAGCGAGAGAAAGGAAAATGGAAGTATGGGGCAGGAGAGAGTGGGGGGTGTGAATTAGGAGGGGATGAGAGGAAAGGTGGCAGGGTGTGAGAGAGAAGTGGGTGTATGGGGCCCGCCCTCACACTCTCCCCTCCCAGCGCACGCAGCCTTCGCCTCCAGGGTAGCGGCAGCGGCGGCAGGGGGGGGAGATAGGGGGATGCAGCGTATTTGCACGTGGGGATGCGAGGTGTGGGGAGGGTAGAGAAGAAGTCTGGCATATCACATATAATCTAGCGCCCATTATTAACGGGCTAAATTCACTAGTAGTTAATATTTCATTAATATTCTATCAGTGTTGAATACTGATTAAACTTTGCAATGAATTGATATAGATGTATAGGAAAAAAACCGAAGAACCAGAACATGAGTTCAAAATAGAATCATAGAATCCTAGAATCCTAGAGTTGGAAGAGACCAGAAGGGCCATCCAGTCCAACCCCCTGCCAAGCAGGAAACACCATCCAAGCATTCCTGACAGGCGGCTGTCAAGCCTCTGCTTAAAGACCTCCAAAGAAGGAGACTTTATTACAAAATAGATTTGTAAGAAACGCTAGATCTTTAGAACCAACAGTAAAATAATAACATGAATGTATGATAGATTAGTAATAGATCTTAAGGGAGTCCAGATAATCAGCAATGAAATAATAATAATAATAATAATAATAATAATAATATAAATTACCCATGAATAAAAGCATATTTATTTATCTTTTCCCAAATGTTATGGGAACGTTCACAGAAACATAGTGCTGTTTAAAAGGGCAGCGATTTCCATACTGGGAACTGTAGTTTGCACCCGACGCCGGTATTCCCATGCCAGCCCTCCAATCACGAGAGTGGATCCCCCTTTTCAAAGGGGGTGGGTGGGAATTATAGCTCTGCATGGGAAGAAGGCGCACCCTTGGGGTCTCAGTGCCTGGAAACTACACTTCCCAAGGTGCACCTCCTAGAGCTTTGAACAGCGATTCAAAGAGCTCTTCTAAGCCTTGGAATGGCCAGGAGCCAAAGTATCATGGGAATTGTAGTTCGCTCAGGACACACGCCTTTCAAACGACTTGACTCCGCCCTCCGACTGGGTAGGGAGGCCGGTAGAGCGCGCCGATTGGCTGACAGGCCTATCAAAGAATTTAACCCCGCCACCGGGGCGGTGCTGCACGTCAGCCTGTCCACGATTGGGCACGCGAGCTAGAAGCGGTGCACCCATTGGCTGACCCTTTCTTCGCCGGCCTGTCAAAGGACTTAACCCCGCCCCGCCCCACCATTGGGCCCGTGCCTGTTTTCGCGTGCGCGGATTGGCTGGACTGCTCCAGCTCCCCCGTTGCAGGCGCAGCAATGGCGGACGCAGACCTGAAGCGCATTCCCGACGTGGACATCGACGACGACGGCGTCTTCAAGTACGTCCTCATCCGGGTCACGCCGCGCGGCTCCGGGCCGGGCAAGGACGTCGTGCGCGGCTACGCCTGGGCCGAGTATCACGGTGAGGGGACGGACGAGGCGGGCGCAGAATGCCGGTAGCGGTTTCCGATTGGTCGAGGCGTAGGCACGTGGACGGTGGAGGCGGGGAGAGAACGACGGTAGCGACTTCCGATTGGGCGAGGCGTAGGCATGTGGGAGGTGAAAGTGGGGAAGAGTACGACGGTTGCCGGCTCCGATTGGGCGAGCCGTAAGCACGCGGACGGTGGAGGCTGGAGAGAACGACGGTTGCCGGCTGTAATTGGGCGAGGCGTAGGCACGTGGGAGCTTAAGGTGGGGATGGAACGCCGGTAGCGGGCTCCAATTGGGCGAGAACGGAAGGGGCAGAGCGGCACGTACGCATTGCAGTCTGATTGGTCAAGGCAGGTCGACGCCGTGCAGAAGAGCGGGGTCAAAATTTACCCGGATATTTTTTTGATTTATTGTGAACAGAACATGGCACTTGTTTTTTTCTGTTTGTAGATAGTAATAAGATTATTTAGTAATATATATTATTCGATATTTATAATGTTTCTGTGTATACATATATGAAACAAAATAGATACTATAAATAATAGATTGCTAAATAATATTACTATATGCATATTAAGTAATATGTATCTTATTATTATTATTACTATATGCATATTAAGTAATATGTATTTTATTATTATTTAGTATTTTATTAAGTAAAATTATTTTATTATTTATTCTGATATATATAAAACAAACTAATACATTATCATGTATACTTAATATTATTTTTTACCTATATCTAAGTATGTAGAATATATATATATACATGTGTGTTATACACACACACAAATAGTTATGGGTATATATATATATATATATATATATATATATATATATATTAAGCAATCTGAATTATTTAGCAATCTTATTTATAGTATCATATTTTATTTTGTTATACACACACACCTATATCTATAAATATATATTTCTAATAGATACATAGGTATATTCTATAAATTATAAACACACACATACATACACACAAATACCTACTGTACATATATACCCACAGCCGACACTTTTTATTCTATTAATGTTCAATGCTTTTCTATTTATATTATTTATATATTTTATTCTATTTTATTTCAGTTTATTCTAATTAATTCTTTATTTTTATTTTATTTTATTTTACACACATAGATATAATGAACACACACACAAACACACACAGAAAAACCTTTTATCTTAAAGGTTCAATTGTCTACTTGATGCTATACTAAACACACCCGTTAATTCTATTTCATTCTTCATTTATATTTTTCACACACACAAAAGCCTATATTTATATGCACATCTTTTTGTACACACAACCCTGTAAGAAATTTCCACACAGCGCTCTGTATTTAAATTCACAAACACCCCTATATGTACAAACTCTCTCTCACACACAAAGACCCCATTATGTATTCCCAGCTATTTACATCCACACTTTTTGGGCACACAAGCCTAAATACACTCACACATTTATATCCTCAATTGTACGGACAAATATACATGCAAGCACACACTTACAGGGACACATATATTCATATGCACAAGTATACGCATAAATATATACGCAAGCACACACTTACAGGGACACATATATTCATATGCACAAGTATACGCACAAATATACATGCAAGCACACACTTACAGGGACACATATATTCATATGCACAAGTATACGCATAAATATATACGCAAGCACACACTTACAAGGACACATATATTCATATGCGCAAGTATACGCACAAATATACACGCAAACACACACTAACAGGAACACATATATTCATATGCACAAGTATACGCACAAATATACACGCAAACACACACTAACAGGAACACATATATTCATATGCACAAGTATACGCACAAATATACACGCAAACACACACTAACAGGACACATATATTCATATGCACAAGTATACACACAAATATACACGGAAGCACACACTTACAGGGACACATATATTCATATGCACAAGTATATGCATAAATATATACGCAAGCACACACAGGGACACATATTTATATGCACAAGTATACGCACAAATATACATGCAAACACACACTTACAGGGACACATATATTCATATGCACAAGTATACACACAAATATACATGCAAACACACACTTACAGGGACACATATATTCGTATGCACAAGTATACGCATAAATATATACGCAAGCACACGCTTACAGGGGCACATATATTCATATGCACAAGTATACGCACAAATATACACGCAAGCACACACTTACAAGGACACACAACCCTAGCTTAACCCACTTCTCTCAACACAAAAGTGCATTTTGTCACACACTTTAACCCGCAGCTGGCTCTCCCCCTATCCTTCCCTTGCAGCTGACATCTACGACCGCGTCTCCGAGGATCTCTCCCGGCTGGGCTTCGAGTGCGAGTGCCGGGGCGGCGGCGGATTTCCCGCCAGAGTGGCGCCCACCGGATCCATGTCTATGGCTACTCAGTGGTGAGCGAAACCCAACCAGATGGGCGCAGTATGTGTGTGTGTGTGTATACACACACACACATACATATATACATATATATATATATATATATATACACACATATAGATAGATAGATATACATATATATATATACTATTAGTAGTAGTAGTATTGACTTCTAATATAACCATAACAGCAATAAGAATATAATATTTAATGATAAAAATGATACTGCAGTGCTTTAAGAACAGCCCTGTTTACCAACTATTATTACTATTAGTTAGTGAACTTTACCTGGGTCCAAGAACGAAGGCCAACGGTGGAAGGGCACCGGTGGCGGGAGGCCTCATTAGGGAAAGCGCGCCTCGGTTTCAGAACGGACTTCCGGATTAAGTTTGTAAACCGAGGTACCACTGCAATGGTATATATCATTCTATAATACATTGTTGTTTTGTTGTTGTAATTAAATAATAATCAAACAATATTTATTGAATTTATATACTGCCCTGTACCTAATATTATTATTATTATTATTATTATTATTAATATTCTCAGGGTCTCGGGGCGGTTCACAGAATACTATTATATACCCTGTTTCCCCTTTTTTAATACGTAGTCATAAAGTAAGCCATGGCAGGTTTTTTTTAACCTTTGTGAGAAGTAAGATGTACCCCAAAAGTAAGCCATGGTGCCGCCATTGTTCCCGTCGCCTCCTCAGCCCCTCCTGCGTGCGCAGGGAGCCAGTGAGAACCAGCGAAAGGCGGGGGGGAACAGGCCTCTTGCGGCGTTCTGCCCCGCCTGCTCAGCGCGCAGGGGAGACTGTACCGTACCATACTGATGTAATAAAAATAAGACCTCCCCCGAAAATAAGCCACCCTGTGTTTTTTTTGTGGAAAAAAAATTATAAGATGGTGTCTTAAAAAGGGGGAAAGACGGTACTATTATATGTCTAAAAAAAAAGAAAGAAAAATTGGATGAAATCCCAATACACATTATCAGCATTATCAGCTTTTTCAGCATCAATAAACATCATTGCTGCTTTTTAAATCATTTTTTACCTCCACAAGCGGGTGGTGCTGTGGGTTAAATCACAGAGCCCAGGGCTTGCCAATCAGAAGGTCAGCGGTTCGAATCCTCGCAACGGGGTGAGCTCCCGTTGCTCGGTCCTAGCTCCTGCCCACCTAGCAGTTCGAAAGCACTTCAAAGTGCAAGTAGATAAATATGTCCCGCTCCGGCGGGAAGGTAAACAGCGTTTCCGTGCGCTGCTCTGGTTTGCCAGAAGCGGCTTAGTCAAGCTAGCAACATGACCCGGAAGTTGTACGCCGGCTCCCTCGGCCAGTAAAGCGAGATGAGCGCCACAACCCCAGAGTCGGACGCGACTGGACCTAATGGTCAGGGGTCCCTTTACCCTTTTATGTCTAAAAATATAGAAACACTAGTGAATTTAGCCCGTTAATAACGGGCGGTAGCGGTGGCGGCAGGCGGCGCTCGACGGGCCAAACACCTTCGCCCTCCAGACTGGAGGGAGGAGAGGAGAGCCCGGGCCCAGTGGCTTTTTCCTGGAGGTCCGGGTTGGAGCTGCGGCGGAAAGCGGTCGGCACATGCCCCGTGTACCTATCGGACTGGTTCTGAGGACCGTCCTGGGGGGAAGAAGCCCGGGGAGGGAAGGGAGAGCTCGCAGGAGAAGCAGCAGCATGCGCTGCTCTTGCAACCACCGGCGGCTCCGGTTCTTCGCCCTCCTCGGCTGGGCCGAGAAGGGGACGGAAGAGGCGGCGGCTCCTCGGGCGCGTCTGGCCCCCAGCAGCTGCAGGCGCCGCAGCTCGATGGCAGGGCGCGCAAGAGGCCGGCGTCGCCGGGAGGCTCGGGCGCTCACAAGGGCACGCGAAAGGCCTGGGAAGGACAGGCAGAAAATCTTTAAAGCCTCACAGGGCGCGCGATTACAGGGCGCGCCAGAGGCCGGCGTCAGCGGGAGGCTGGGGCGCTCACAGAGCGCGCGAGAGGCCTCGGAGGTGTGCGGCTGGAGCGAGCGCGGAGGCGACGGTGACGGTGGTGCCGCGTTTGGTGGGAGCCTCCAGTAAAGGCGGCGGCGCTTCGCGCCGCTCCCCCCCCGCTCTCTGGCCCCGACTTCCGGCCTGCGTCCCTGTTGGGGGGGGCAGTAGAGCTGTCCAATCCTGCGTCCCTGTCCGACATGCGCAGTAGCGCACTTCCGTGACACACAGAAAGTGGACGCAGGGACACAGCAAGATTATTATATAGGATATATATAATAATCATAATAATAATTACAATAATATGATAATCTTTAATAATAAAAGTGGTCATAATATATATGGTTCTATATATAGAATACGTATATAATAATACATACAGATATAGCTATCTATCTATGTAGAATTATATAATTCTATGTCTACAAATATCTATATTATACAAACATATATATTATGAGTATTATTGTGTTAGTATTAATGTTAGTGTTACTATTGGCATATTTTTGTATAATTTTATACCACTATTATAGCATTTGCATTTATAATTATACAGTTCATTCTTGTACAATATAATTCACTATAATCTGATTCACTCCTATAATGCTGTGATTACTCTTATTGCATCTGATCGCTTGATGTTGCATTAATAGCAGAATTAAATTACACTATATTATTATTATTAGTTTGGTATTACAGTACTATAATTTTCTTCTGATCTTTTAGGGCTTTGGGCGCGCAGAACATTCAGTGGCCACCGAAAAACTGAGTGCCACTTTTCCAGACTACGAGGTCACCTGGGCAGACGACGGCTACTAACCTACAATATTTCATTTTCCCGCACCATTCGCATCTGGGACCTGGTGTGAAATAAACCCTTCTTGGCACAAATGCTTCCTGTCCCATTATTGCATACGCCATTTTGGTCATCTGGCGAGGATTCGAACCCCGGTCCCAGCCTCCGCTTAGCTGCCCCGCATCAACCCCTCCCAGGTAGTTTTTCTCATAAATCTGTAAGAAACTACAGTTCCAGGATGGGACATGGAAAGCCAGCCATATTCGCCCTGTTCTAAACAGCTACACCTTGACCGAAACCACGCCGGAACTGTAGTACCTCAAGCTACCAGTTTTCAGGAGGCGCCTCAGAAAACTACAATTCTCTACTTTGGAAATCTTGGCTCTGGAATTCTTTGTGGTTTGGGCTTGGCACCCAAAACAGTCTTCCTGCCCGCCCCCAATTCTGAAAACCGTAGTTTCCAACAGCCGAAACACCCTCTTCTCCTAGAGCTACAGTTCCTAGAGAACCGTAACGGTCCATCCTTCTTGCCCAGGGAACTCTGGGAGTTGTAGCTGCTGGGAACTAGAGGTGCCCTGAGCAAACTAGAGTTCCCAGAGCACTGCCTAAAACGGAGCAGATTGCTTTCAAGATGGGTCATGGAAACTGTAGTTTGCTATGGCCGCTAGGTATAACCAGGAGACGACCTCTTCCCCTAAACAGCCAATCCCTCTTTCCTACGGGTCTCTGGTGCCTCCTAGTTATTGGCACCCCTGAGCATACTACACTTCCCAAGGCCCCAAGGGGCTTGCGCTGGCGGAAATGATTAAGACGCATGGCGCAGACACTGCCCAAGGCAGGTCCTTTGCTTTCCACAAAGCAAGGCGCCGGTCTTTGCAATCCTGAAACCAGACGCCACACCCCAACGAGCTACAGTTCCTTTCCGAAAAGAGGCACCAAAGAAGACACGGAGCCACGTGGCCTTGTGCAACCGGGACCTTTATAAGTCGATGGGTGCAGAGGGGCGGGGCGTAAAAGAAAGGGCGGGACAGGAAGCAGAAAAAGAAGGAAGGAAAGAAGGAAGGAAAGAAGGAAGTAGCAGAGGATAGAGGAAGAAGGGGAGGAGGAAGAGGAAAAGGGAGAGGAAATGAGGGAAATTGGGAGAGGAAAGAGGAAAAATGGAAAGGAAGAAGAAAGAGCAGACGAGATGAAGAGGAAAGAGGAAGAAAGGGGATGCGGTAGAAAAAGAGAAAAGGAGGAAAACTGGGAAAGATGAAGGAGGCGGAAAAGGAAGAGGAAATAGCAGATGAGATGAAGAGGAAAAGGAAGGAAGAGGGAGAAAAGGATGTTGAAAATGGGGAGGGAGAAGCAAGAGGAAAGGGAGAGTGAAGGGGAAGGAAGTGCAACAATGCGAAAGGAGAAGAGGAGGAGGAAGGAAGGAAGCCAGAGGGAGAAGGAAGGAAGGATGGATGGAAGGAAAGAACGAAGGGAGGAAGGAAGGAGGGAAGGAAGGAAGGAAGGACCAGAGGAGAGGAAGGGGGGTTAGGGAGCAGAGAGGGAGCAGAGAGGGGGAAGAGGAAGAGCACGCCAGGCAAAAAGGAGAAAGAGGGAAGGGGAAACCCAAGAGAAGAGGAGGAAGGAGGGAAACAGGGAAGAGGAAGAGGAAGTGAAGAGCGGGAAAGGAAGGCGTCCTGGCTCAGCTGGAAAAGGGCCCCGGGGAGCCGCCAGCCCCTTTTCCCACAGCCCCCTTTTTTCACGGGATCAAGCAGGCCAGAAAGGGGGGAGCGGGGGATACCTGAGTCAGCGGCCTGTTTCATGCACCCCGGGAAGGGGGCGGCCCCCAAGCGGGCAGGGGGGGCGGGGCTTCCTTTCCCCCAGCGCCCCCCCAAAGCAGCACAAGGCAACGGAATGCGCCGGAAGAATCGTCCCTGTGGCGTTTTTTGGGGGGGAGGGGGTCCACAGCACTGCAAAAAAAAAAAAAAAAAGCAGGGGGGCCACGAATCCAGGAAGGTGCCCCAAACATGCGTCTCCGGACCCCGGAACGGCAACGGGGGCCTCCCCCCGACTGGATCCGTCTATCCGTCTCGTACAAAATAGTGTCCGTCAAAAGGGGCGGGGCCTCCCATCGAGGGGGCGGGGCTACAGCTCCTCGTAGTCGCCGCCCCCCCGGGCCTTGCCCCCCGCGCCGCCGCCCCCCAGGAAGGCCTCCAGCTCGTCGATGGTGCTGCCCCTGGCCTTGCCCCGCGCCTTCTTCCGCCTCGAGCCGTCCTCTTCCTCCTTGGCCTTTTTCGGCCGGCTCTTCTTCCTAGCCGACTTCTCGTCCTGGGGGGGAGAGAGAGAGGCTGGGAAACGTAGAGCCTCGCACTCGCGCTGCGGTTCCCGCGCCCAGTTTCAAAGCCTACCTCCTTGCTGCTCCGCTGCTTCTTCTTCTTCTTCCTCTCCTTGGAAGGTGGCTTGTCCTGATCTATAGGAAGAAGAACATTCATTTTATTTCATTTTTTCTCACAATCAGACTTTTAGAAGACATCTGAAGGCAGCCCTGGTTTAGGGAGGCTTTTAATGTTCAATAGATTACTGCATTTTAATGTTCTGTTGGAAGCCGCCCAGAGTGGCTGGGGAAACCCAGCCAGATGGGCGGGGTATAAATACCAGCAATAAATAATAATAATAATTATTATTATTACTCTTTTTCTTTTTTCTTTTCTTTTCTTTCCTCAATTTATATACCGGCACAGTGGGACCTCGACTTACGAAGATAATGCGTCCCGACGCGATCTTCGGTAGTCGAAAACACTCATAAGTCGAGTCCCCATAGGGATGCATTGAGCGGGAAAAATTCGTAAGTCGAAGCAACCCTATTCAAAAATTCATAAGTCGAAGCAACCCTATTCAAAAATTCGTAAATCGAAGCAACCCTATTCAAAGCGGCCGCGACTTCCTTTCGGAAGTCGAAAAATTCGGATGCGGCGGCCATTTTTCTTCTTCCATAAGTCATTCGGAAGTCGAAAAAACACGTAAGTCGGGTCACTCGTAAGTCGAGGTCCCACTGTACTACCCTTCTTGTAAGATGTCAGCGCCGTTCACTGACTATAATAATAATAATCATCATCATCATCTATATATATAAAAATGTTCCCATTGCGCGTTTGTCCGAAACACCCTTGCTCCGTAACCGCTGGACCAAATCGCATCAAATTTGGACACAGAGTTTCCATTACCATGGCATACTAATCTGGCGTAATAAAATTCCGGAAAAACCACACCTGTCATACCTAAAATAAAGAAAAACCGCAAAAAAATCTGTCGCAGGCATTATACATCACCAGCAGAAGCTCTGAAGACACCAGCAGCAGCCAATAGAAACGCTGTCACCTGCAAAAGCTCTGAAGGGTGGCGCCAAATGATGACGTCATCAACCGAGCAACTGAAACCACCAAGGCGGCCATGACCAGACAAAGGCAAACGGCCAAACCCAGAGCCACAGCCCCAGGCCGCAACCCAAAAACACTCCCCCCCTCCCAGGCCCTGCCTCTACTTTACAGCCAGGCTTCGGCTTTACTTTACAGACTATCCCGAGTGGAGCCAGAAACGTTCTTAGTAGTTTCGGCTCCAGTAGGGTGGATTTGATTTAAATCAAATTGATTTAAATCACGATTTAAATCACGATTTAAATCACTAGTCAGTAAGGCTTGATTTAAATCACTAGTCAGTAAGACTTGATTTAAATATTTTTTTTACAGAAAGACTAATTCTTGCTTGTATAATCTTAATATTTACAACCAGATGAAGGTTTCATTTTGGGAATAATAAATTTTCAGAGTAGTTTTTACAGTTATATCAAAAATGACTGATTTGGTTATACTACTAGAAATACATAGACAGATAATTATGAAATTATGGTGAGGTTTAATAAGTTAACTGTTTCTATTTGGACAACTTTTCTGCTGTACTTTATTGGAAGGAGGAAAATAATCATTTCCTTAATAACCATTTAAACAATTTATTTAACTAAAACAATAACATGATAGCATATGTATCCATGTTTGTTAACCGATGTGGTTAAACATTTTTTAAAAAAACTTAGACGGGAGTTTTAGCACACTTGATAAACTTAAAACAAATCCTTATTTCCTGATGAATAGCCTTTGGACTACAATGTAACTTAAATAGAAGACTATATTTGGAAAGATTTCCCCTCCAAAAGCATTTTATTTTAAAAATCCAATTTAAATCAAAAAAATCTGATTTAAATCAAAAAAATCCGATTTTTTTTTTTATTTTTTAAAAAAATCATTGATTTTTATCCACCCTGGGCTCCAGGCAGGAAAAGGTTTTTAGGCCCAGGCCATACCATTCCTTATGGCGGGGGGGATGTAGGATGAGAAAGCTTGGCAACTACGCTTCGCTCCCTATCCTGTCTCCACACACAATCCTTTCTGCAATGCTGTATCGCTTTACACACGAAGCTCCAGTTATCAGAAGAGGGAAAAGGGCCGCACACAAATGTATAAGGAGCCTAGCAGTTCCCCATCACCCCTCCTTGCATCGTTATGGTCCCTTCTGACCCCAGGCTCAATGCCAGAGCGAACTGTACCATGTATCAGGTTTCCGGAGGGGGGGGGGAGAGGAGATGGTAAATCTAGGGCAAGGGGTTAATTCTATGAAAGGGGCAGGCACGCATTTAAGAGAGAGACCAGGGTTCGAATCTCGCTACGAAGCTCGCCGAGTGACCCTGGGCTAGCCTGAGCTACAACACAGGGTTGTTGTGGCTGGGGCAAACAAGACGTAAGTCCGGGGTACAAATAATAAAGGAAGGAAGAACGGAAGGAGGGAGGGAGGAACAGGGAAGGAAGAACGGAAAAATGGAGGGAGGGAGGAAGAACAGAGAAAGGGAGGGAGGACGGGAGGGAGGGAGGTCAAAGAAAAGAAAGGAAATAGTGAACGAAGAAAAGAGAAAGGGAGGGAGGGAGGACAGAGAAAAGGAAGGAGGGACAAAGGAAGGAAGGAAGGAAACAGGGAAGGAAGAAAGGGAAAATGGAGGGACGAAGGAAAGAAGGAAGCCGGGAGACGGTCGGATGACTCCACCCACCACAATGATTGGCGCTGAGGTGGCCTTGCCTGGGGTTGGGCTGGATCACCTTTGGGGTTCCCCTGGACACAGAAACCCCCCCTTTTTTACATGCCTGTATATATTATACATAATCTAACCTAACCTAAACTCAACATTAGACCTAAGCATTACAAAAACATTTCAAAAACCACAGCAACGCGTGGCCGGGTTAGCTAGTGATAGATAATAATAAACATACATAAGATACTAGGGCACTTCATCAAAAACTTTTTGGGAAAATGCCTGCTCCAAAGGTCTTACCTTACTACACTCGGGGTTATATAGCTACTAGTGGACGTTCAGCCCGTTAACATCAACGGGCGCTAGAACATATTTCCAGTAGGGACTTTATTATATAGGATTATTTGGGGGGATCCAGTTCACCTCCTCTGCAGCCACCACTATTCCTTTCTCCCCACACAAAGGGATGTGTGGGTCTCTCTCCCATAGGAGACACCCCATCCCATCTCTTCCACCGCCTCACCCCATTCTTCACTCCCCCCAACTCCTCCCTCACCCGCCAAGCCTTTCTCCTCACAGGCCGCCATGATGCGTAGAGCGGGGGGAGTGAAAGGGGGCGGGGCAGACGGGGACACCGGAAGCAGGCGGAACGGCGCGCGGCGGCAGCGCCGGGAGACCGCGGAAGGCGGGGTTTGTGTGTGAGGGAAGCGGGGAGCATGCGCGCGGGCGCGGTGAGAGGCGGGCGCGTGAGCGCGAGAGAGAGGGAGGGGGGAGGAGGAGCCTTTGTGAAAGCCCCCGGCGCCTGTGCAGTGGCGTCCGCCACTGTTGGCCGGTTGCGCCGCGCCTCCGCCGACGCCTGGCCGGTGGGTGTTTCTCTCACGGAGAGAGAGGCAGCGCCGGGAGACCGCGGAAGGCGGGGTTTGTGTGTGAGGGAAGCGGGGAGCATGCGCGGCGCATGAGGCAGGCGCGTGAGCGCGAGAGAGGGAGAGGGAGGGGGGAGGAGGAGCCGTTGTGGAAGCCCCCAGCGCCTGCGCAGTGGCGTCCGCCGCTGTTGGCCGGTTGTGCCGTGCCAACGCCAACGCCTGGCCGGTGGGTGTTTCTCTCACGGAGAGGGAAAAGAGCGTGAGGCGCCGCGGCCGGGTGCCGTCGGAGGGCGTGCCGCTGCAGGTCACCGCCATCGGCGCGGGAGCTTCGGCGCGGCGGAGTGAGCGGCGTCCGTGTGAGGGCGAAGGAGCGGCCAGCTCCGTGCGAGGCGGCGGCACTGACCCAACTGACGCTGCGCCTGCGCACGGCCGTCCTCTCTGACACGCCCCCCCTCTCCGCCCGCTCCAATCCCTGGCCGCCCGAAGTCTCTGCGTCCTCCAATCCCTGCGTCCCTGTGGGACATGCGCAGTGGCAAAAAACCACTGACACACGGACTGGACGCAGGGACACAGGGATATTATTATATAGGATATGTGAAAATCCATGCTCCACTGAATTGAAATTTCAGCCTTCACGACACAGGAAAACGGCCAAGTAAACAGCTATTTTCGTGGAGGAGGGTCAAGATATTAACTGATATGCCTGAAATTTCAGATATAGCTATAGTCAAAAAAGTGTAGTCAAAGATATAGTCAAAAGATATAGTGTAGTCAAAAAAGACCTTTGGGGCAGGCACATTTTTTATATATATGAAAAAGGGTTTTATGAACCGCCCTAATACATACATACAGGTACATAAGTAACTAAGGGAAAGGGAAAGGGACCCCTGACCATTAGGTCCAGTCGTGATCGACTCTGGGACTGCGGCACTCATCTCGCTTTACTGGCCGAGAGCCGGCGTACAGCTTCCAGGTCATGTGGCCAGCATGACAAAGCCGCTTCTGGCGAACCAAAGCAGCCACCCGCGTCCCCTACATAAGTAACTAGATATGATATAAATACTAAGAGCCTTACGATGTAAAAATGCAGAACGAAAGAAACAAAGCATAGCTGCAAGCCTAATATATGAAGAGCCCTGTGCATCTCTAAAGCTTGTGCACCATAGCATAAAATTAAAAGACACAATAGTCAAATTCATAATCCCAACTGATGAAGAGCCCTGTGGGACTCTAAAGCTTGTGCACCATAGCATAAAATACAAATACAAAATAATCAAATGGATAATTCCAACTGGAGAAGAGCAGTGTGGCTCTAAAGCTTGTGCACCACAGCATGTAATAAAAATACAAAATAATTAAATTGATAATTCCAACTGGGGAAGAGCCCTGTGTGACTATAAAGCTTGTGGCACTGTAGCATAATAATAAATAGTCAAATTCATAATCCCAACTGATGAAGAGCCCTGTGGAACTGTAATGCTTGTGCACCATAGCATACAATAAAAATACAAAACAATCACATTCATAATCCCAACTGATGAAGAGCCCTGTGGGACTCTAAAGCTTGTGCACCACAGCATACAATAAAAATACAAAATAATCAAATTGATAATTCCAACTGGGGAAGAGCCCTGTGTGACTATAAAGCTTGTGGCACTGTAGCATAATAATAAATAGTCAAATTCATAATCCCAACTGATGAAGAGCCCTGTGGAACTGTAATGCTTGTGCACCATAGCATACAATAAAAATACAAAACAATCACATTCATAATCCCAACTGATGAAGAGCCCTGTGGGACTCTAAAGCTTGCGCACCACAGCATGCAATAAAAATACAAAATAATCAAATTGACCATCCCAACTGATGAAGAGCCCAGTGCAAATTTAAACACCCAAGGGCCAAACCCACTGGAAGAGCAGCCCGGTGCAACCCTCAAGTCTGTGCCTGTTCCCTGCTTAGGGAAGCTTTTAATGTTTGATGGATTTTAATAAATACAGGTAGTCAAATTCATAATCCCAACTGATGGAAGAGCCTTGTGGAATTGTAATGTTCGTGCACCATAGCGTAAAATAAAAATACAGTGGGACCTCGACTTACGAAGATAATGCGTTCCGACGCGATCTTCGGTAGTCGAAAACACTCGTAAGTCGAGCCCCCATGGGGATGCATTGAGCGGAAAAAATTCGTAAGTCGAAAAAATCCTATTCAAAAATTCGTAAGTCGAAGAAATCCTATTCAAAGCGGCCGCGACTTCCTTTCGGAAGTCAAAAAATTCGGTTGCGGCAGCCATTTTTTTTCTTCCGGAAGTCAGTTTTCTTCCGGAAGTCATAAGTCGAGTCACTCGTAAGTCAAGGTCCCACTGTACAAAGTAATCAAATTGATAATCCCAACTGGGGGAGAGCCCTATGTGACTCTAAAGCCTGTGGGGCAGGGTATGTATGTATATGTATATGTATATGTATATGTATATGTATATGTATATGTATATGTATATATGTGTGTGTGTGTGTGTGTGTGTGTGTATAAAAATTATTATTATTATTATTATGTGCCGCTCACCTTCCTCGCTGCTTTCCTTGTTCCGTGGCTCGTCCGGGCCCAGCCCAAAGAGATCTGCCTCGTTCTTCGGCCTGAAGGAGGGGAGGGCGGGCGGGGGGAGCTGGGGGGGCCCTTCGTGGCCGTCCGAGGCGTCCGAGAGGTCCGAGAGCACGGGGAACTCGTCCTGGAGGGAGGAGACAGAAAGTGGAGGGAGGAGACAGGAAGTGGTGGCCCCAGGGATCCACACCAGAGGGGGGCTGCCCCCAAACCCACCCTTCCCCGACCCCGACTTACACCTCTGGCCTTCCCGCCGCCGGCCGACGTGTCGCTCTCGAAGTCAGGGTCATCCATGACGAAGGAGAGCATCTGCGCCGCCACCGGGCCTTCGGCCTCGCTCTCCGACTCCTCGCCCTTCGCCCTTGGGTGCCGGGCGCCGGGTTCCCGTTGGGCATCCAGGGCGGGGGGCCCGGAAAGGTCCCCCGGGGTCGGTGCCGGTTTGGGGGACGACCTTAAAGGCGGGGAGGGGGGGCTGCAAGGGGGAACGGGAGCCGGGAGGAAGGTTGTATATTATCATGATAATAAGGGAAAACGTAACGGTGCCGATAATTACAAGAAGAACGACTGTTGGGCCATTCCATGAAAAATGAGCCTGATAAGAAAATAAATTATTTTTAAAATATACTTATTTTACCTAAACATATTAAAGTTCAATATTCCAAAGGGGGAAAAAAGAATTGGAATTTTTTTCCATGAGAAATTTTAACTTGAAGTTTCAGTATCACTTTTCTGATTGTGTACCTTAATTTTGTTCATTTAGGTTGGCATTACTTTTTAAAGATAAAAAAAATTGTGGTTGTCATTGTTGGTATATTATTAAAGTGAAGAACTACATTGGACTTGAAAATTTTTAAATAGGTAAGTTATTTCAATTTTATTTTTACTATTGAATGGGGTGCTGTTTCAGTGTCCCACCTGTGACAGCATTTTGTTCCTCAATTTTGTATCGTTAAATTTCTTAAACTTAATTTCTGATTGCATAGTTGTAACCAATAAACATGGATTTAAACAGATATGCTGAGTTTATCATTGATTCACCTCCCAACTCACAGAGTTTTTCCATAAATCAAACTGATCTCAAGCTCCGTGTCCTTTTTTTGTCCCACCCGTGACAATACTTTAACGTTTAATAAAATTGTCAAAAATATCATAAAAATAATAAAAAATTAGTAAAATGTTCAGTATCTTATTAAGAACGTAGTTTGAATTTTGGTTGTTATTTTTATGTATATTTACATTGTTACACATGTGTGCATACCAAAAACATGGTCCAAGTGTCCCACCCGTGACAATGGAATGGCCCAAATGTACATTATGTGTGTGTGTGTGTGTATGATTATAAATTCATTTATAAACATAAATATATATTTAAGTTACAATTGCAATCAAAATTAATCCACCCCCCGCCAATCGTTTATCGTTGCAATTATCATTGCCCTTACAATCATCGTCAGCATAATAATTCAATAGGTTTCTCAGAGTGGGGAGTTCCTGCCTCATGGAATGCAATAAAAAATAACGAAAAGCTAGGTTTCTCAGAGCGGGGAGCTCCTGCCTCATGCAACGCAATGAAGAAATTATTATTATTATTCCTACCATTTTTCCCCCTCCAGCTCTGGCGCGATATCTTCGTCCCCCAGGATGGCGAAGGTGGCCGGCCGGTCCGCGTCGTCCTCGCTCGAGGGCGCCCCGTCCTTGCCGGGGGGGTGGCGCCGTACCTTCCGGCAAGCCGAGGGCTGGGCTCCTGGGAGCGTCGCGCTGGCTGCGGGAGGAGCAGGGGGGTGAAGGGGGGGTGCTCGGGCACCACCCTCCCTTCGCCCCCCTTTTATGGGGAGAAACCCCTCACCTGCTGCTTTCCGGGGGGCCCTTGTCTCTCGGCGGCGCTGGGTCCTCCAGGAACCCCCCCTCCAGGCCATCGTCCGGGGCAAAGTCCTCGACTGTCGGTGGCAGCGGGGTGATGGGGTCTGCGCCGGGGGGGGGGGGGAGGATGCGGTGGTCAGAACCAGGGAGGTACCATTCACCCCCCCCCAAATGCAATGCAATTCAAAATAGCTTCAGGAGCTAGGTTTCTCAGAGAGGGGAGCGCTCGCCTCATTCAATGCCATGCAAGGCAGTCAAAAATACCTTCAGGAGCTAGGTTTCTCAGAGCGGCAAGCGGCCGCCTCGCACAATGCAATGCAAGACAGTCAAAAATAGCTTTAGAAGCTAGATTTCTCAGAGCGGGGAGCACCCGCCTCCTACAATGCAGTAAAAAACAGCTTCAGGAGCTAGGTTTCTCCGAGCGGAGAGCGCCCACCTCGTACAATGCAGTAAAAAACAGCTTCAGGAGCTAGGTTTCTCCGAGCGGGGAGCGCCCACCTCGTACAATGCAGTAAAAAACAGCTTCAGGAGCTAGGTTTCTCCGAGCGGGGAGCACTCGCCTCGTACAATGCAGTAAAAAACAGCTTCAGGAGCTAGGTTTCTCCGAGCGGGGAGCGCCCGCCTCGTACAATGCAGTAAAAAACAGCTTCAGGAGTTAGGTTTCTCCGAGCGGGGAGCGCTCGACTCGTACAATGCAATGCAGTAAAGGTGCTCACCCGGCGTGGGGGCAGGTCCCTCCGGTGCGGCCCCGAAGATCCGCGAGATGAAGCTGCGCCGGGGAGGCAGGTGCGGCCGCTGGGACCTCGGGCGTGAGGGGATCAGCGGGCATTGGGGTGCCCGGGCTGTTTTCAGCGGGTGACTGGGGTCCCGGGGAGGGGCTCTGCCCGTTGGGGGCTGGAGACGCGGCCCCCCGGCCACGGGCTTCCATGGCTTCCAGGAAGCTGTGCGGAGAGAGTGAGAGAGAAAAGGGGGGGAATCAGTGCGTTTGGGGGGGCATGGCGCGGGGTCAGACTGGATGACCCGAGGGGTTTCCATTTGGACGTACATCTCATAGTTCTGGTCCTCCGTCTCCTGCTGCACCGACAGCTCCTCCAGGGTGGCATCAATGTCCAACTGGTTGGTCTCGAGCTGCCGCAGGAGCGTCTCTCTCTGGGGGAAAAAGAGAAATAATAATAATAATAAATAATAATAACATATTTTATTGTCATTGTCCCCTTCGGGGACAACGAAATTACTTGGCTGCTCCATCCCTTGCAGAAAAGGCCCGCGGGTCATCCAGTCTGACCCCGCACCACGCTGCGGTTCAAGTCAAGCGGGCCAAAAAAAGGGCCAGAGTTGGATTCTCATTCAGGGCCGTTTACCTGCAGCTGTAAGAAGGGAATGTTGAAGAACTTGTGCAGGTACTTGAGGCCGAAGCTGTTCTTCATGGAGGACTCGGCGTAGCGCACGTAAGAGGCGCCGGGAGGCCTGCTCGGCGTCCCGGGAGAGGTAAGATTAAAGAAATAAAATTTAAAAAATGAAATGAAGTGAAACACTGTTATAAATAGCTGTAGGAGCCATGTTTCTCGGAGCGGGGAGCGCCCGCCTCGTTCAATGCAATGCAATGCAATAATGAGAAATAGCTTCAGGAGTTAGGTTTCTCAGAGCGGGGAGCTCCTGCCTCCTGCAGTGCCATGCAATGCAATGCAATAATAATAAATAGCTTCAATGCAATGCAATAATAAGAAATAGCTCGTTCAATGCAATGCAATGCAATAATAAGAAATAGCTTCAGGAGTTAGGTTTCTCAAAGCAGGGAGTCCTGCAATGCAATTTAAAAAAATATCTTGAGGAGCTAGGTTCTCAGAGCGGGAGCTCCAGCCTCCTGCAATGTAATAAAAAATAGCTTCTGGAGCAAGGTTTCTCGGAGCGGGGAGCTCACCTGTCGATCTTGCGGATTAGGTCCCTAACGTCGTCGGGCAGGATGACCCGGTGCTCTCCCATGTCTCGGTGGTTGCCCAGCACGCAGACGGGGACGTGGTTGGGCACCTTGGGCAACTCGCGGAGGACGTAGTCAAAAGTCCTGCGGGGAAAAGGGGCGGGTCATTCCCCGGGTGGGGGGGTGGGGGGGTAACGGCCAGCACCCCGGGGTGGGGGAGCACCTCACCACTGCTTGGTGATGTCAAACATCATGACCACGCCGTTGCAGTTCTTGTAGACGTCCAGGAATTCGGCGTCGAGGGCCATCACTGCCTCGGCCTCAGGTTCGAGAAAAGAAAAAGAGAGGGAAAGGTAGACTGGCTCTGGAGGGGGAGGCTCTCCGTGGAGGAAAGGAGGTTCGCACGCCGCTGCCGCTCACCTCCTGGGGATCGTTCTCCAGCTTGAGCCCATCGCCGCGCCTCTTGCACTTGCCTGCGACGCCAAACATAGAAAAAAGATTTTATATCAAAATAAAAAATGATTTTTCTATAAAAAAAGAAATAGAAATATAAAATAAGAAATAAGTAGAAGTGTAAAATAGAAATAGAAATTAAAATAGAATAGAATAGAATATATTTTATATTCTATAAGAATATAAGAAATTTTATCCTATATAATAAAGCGCCTGTGTCCCTGCGTCCAGCTTTCTGTGTGTCACGGAAGTGCGGGACTGCGCATGTCACACAGGGACGCAGGGATTGGTCAGCTCTACTGTTCCCCCCCCCCCAACAGGGACGCAGGCATTGGAGCAACCGGGAGAGGGGGGGGTGTCCGGAAGTCAGCGGCGGCGAACACGCGGTGTCATTTGGGGCAGTGCCGCCGCCTTGAACAGAGCCTCCTCCACCTCCTCCGGCCGCCCTGAGGTTTCTGCTGGGCGGGGGGCGGCGGCAGGGCCGGAGAGCGGGGGGGGAAGCCCGCAAAGCGCCGCTCCCGCCGCCGGCCGCCTCCGCACCTTGGCTCCCGCCGCCGCTGCTGGCTGCCTCCGCACACTCCCTCGCTCACTCGCCGACGCTGCTGCTGCTGCTGCTTCCCTCCCTGGCAAGGAGAAGGCGGAGGAGGTTGCGGGGCGGCGGCGGCGGCGAGGAGAGCCTGGCCAGGTCGCGCGTTGCAGCCGCGGCCTGTCGCCTCTGCGCAGACCAAAGGCAGCCGAGTTCCCGAAGGACCTGGCGGGGAAGGGCGCTCCCTCGGCCCCGTCGCCCCCAAGCGGAGCCGGGCCGGAGGCGCACGCCAGAAAACGGCCTCTCGGGCGCGGCGCTCTCTTCCTCCCCGCGCCGGTCCGCTCTTCCTGCTCCCGCCCGCCGGCCGCGGGGCCTCCTGAACCGGGCGGCCAAGAGGAGTGCAGCCTGGCCGCCCTGAGGTTTCTGCTGGCCGGGGGGTGGCTTTGGGGCCGGAGAGCTTTCTAGCGCCTGTTTTCGTAACGGGCTTAATTTACTAGTCCTATATTATAATCTTCAAGTGTCCCTGCGTCCACCTGCAATTTTCTGTGTGTCACGGAAGTGAGGTACTGCGCATGACACACGCAGAAGCAGGGATTGGAGCAGGCGGAGAGGGGCGTGGTTACGCTGCTTGCTTGCTGCTGCTCCTCCCGCTGCTCACAGAGACTTCCGGCGCCGGGCGGGAGAGGAGAAAGAGAGAGCCAAGGGGGAAGCGTCCCGCCGTCCCCACTGAGAGAGGCGCACGGGCCCGCTCTGCTGTGGCTGCTGGAGCTCGGCGGCGGCAGCAGCAGCAGCAGAAACGGTGACGGAGGGTCCCCTGCTTTCTGCCGCCTCCACCTCCGGCCGGGCGCGCTCACCTGTCTCGGCAGCGGCCGGCCCAGCCCTCTCCACCCAGGCACCCCCACGCCCCCACCCCACCCCCAGAGCCCCCCACAAAAACAAAGCACAGCCAGCAGCGTCTGCCGGTCGGTGGGCAGCTGTGAAACGGGCGGCGCAGGGCTGGGCGCCACCAGTGGCTTTGCGTCGGTTCCTACCGCCAACGACTCGCCCCCTTCCTCTAGAGGAGCGGCGGCCGAGGGGGCAGAGGGAGCGGCAGCGGCTACCGCAGCCGCCATCGCTGCTGCTACCGCCGCTGCTGCAGCCGGCGACTGTGGGAGAGCGGGAGGAGGAGGAGGGGGTGGTGCCGGTGGCGCTCCCGCGTTGGGATCAGGCTTCACTGTGGAAGGGGGCATGGAGGTGAGGCAAGAAAGGCAGTAGGAGAAGGGGAGGGGCCGGCGCAAGCAGAAATGGGGCTGAGGGGCTGGAGAGTGAGAAACGAAAGCGGCATGGGGCAGGAGGGGCTGGTGAGTGTGCGGGATATGGGGCTGGAGTGCATGGGATGTTGAGGGGCCATGGGGCAGGAGAGGCTGGTTAGTCTGGGAGGATATGGGGCAGGAGGGGTGGGGTGGGATAGGGGTATGGGGTAGGAGCGCGTGGTGAGTGACAGTATGGGGCAGGAGAGGCTGCTTAGTCTGGGAGGATATAGGGCTGGAGGGGTGGGGTTGGGGTATGGGGCAGGAGGGGCTGGTGAGTGAGAAAGTAAACGACAAGAGGCACTGGTGAGCGTGTGAGGATATGGGGCAGGAGGGGTGGGGGCGTTATGAGGCAGGAGGGGCTGGTGAGTGTGGGAGTATGGGGCAGGATGAGTGGGGTGTTGGGGGTATGGGGCAGGAGGGGGTCGGATGTGGGGAGTATGGGGCAGGAGGGGCTGGTGAATGTAGTGGGATATGGGGCAGGAGGGGTTGGTGAGTGTAGCAGGGGTATAGGGCTAGAGGAGTGAGCGGCTATTGAGCGAGAGAAAGGAAAATGGAAGTATGGGGCAGGAGAGAGTGGGGGGTGTGAATTAGGAGGGGATGAGAGGAAAGGTGGCAGGGTGTGAGAGAGAAGTGGGTGTAGAGACAGAGAGGCAAACTATGTGGAAATGTGGGAAGTAGGGGGGGGAGATAGGGGGATGCGAGGTGTGGGGGGGGATAGAGAAGAAGTCTGCCATATCACATATAATCTAGCGCCCGTTATCTTAACGGGCTTAATTTACTAGTATTCTATAAGAATATAAGAAAGAAGAAAGAAACAGAAGTAAAAAAGAAGAAATAGGGAAAAGAAATAGAAATATAAAATAAACAGAAGCATAAAAGAAATATAATAATAACAAATGTTTTTATATAATATAAATATGATTTTATAGAAAAATATAAAATTTAAAAATAAAAAATAAAAAAATGATTTTATAGAAAAATATAAAACAAAAATAAAAAATGATTTTCTATAAAAATAAGAAACAGAAATATAAAATAAGAAATAAGTAGAAGTATAAAATAAGGAATAGAAATTAAAATAGAATAGAATAGAATATATTTTATATTCTATAAGAATATAAGAAATAAGAAAGAAATAGAAGTAAAAAAGAAGAAATAGGGAAAAGAAATAGAAATATAAAATAAACAGAAGCATAAAAGAAATATAATAATAACAACAAATAATGTTTTTATATAATATATAATCAAAAAATGATTTTATAGAAAACATAAAAATAATGATTTTATATAAAAACTAGTGAATTTAGCCCGTTAAAAACGGGCTCTAGGAGCCGGAGCAGCAGGAGCCGGGGGACCGGGAGGCTTCGGCGGGGGGCGACCGGCTGGCCCGTCAGTGGAGGCCGCCTCGCCTCGGACCCCCGACTGGGCAGCGTGCAGGGAAGGGCGCGGGCCAGATGGGGGGCCTCCTTCTCTGGCGGCTTCTCGGCCACGGCCTCCTGGGGGGGGTGCGGCTCCCGCAGGCCGAGCAAGCGCCGGCCGCAGCGGCTGCCACAGGCGGCAGGAGCCTGCATCGGCGGGCGGCGGCAGCCTCCATAGACGGGCGGTGGCGGGCGGCGGCGGGAGCGGGAGCGGCGCTTTGCAGTTTCGCCCGGCCGGAAGTGTCTCTGCGTCGTCCCGCCCCCCTCTCCGCCCCCTCCAATCCCTGCGTCCCCGTGTGACATGCGCACAACGCACTTCCGTGACACACGGAAAAGCAGGGACACTTCAAGATTATTAAATAGGATAGAAAATATAAAAATAAAAAGGGGCTCACCTTTGTCGACGACGTCCCACACCTCGACTTTCACAATGTCGTCGGTGGCTAGGGAAAGGGGAAAAGAAGCGGGGGGGGTCAGGGATCAGGATTCGAACACAAGACCCGGACCACCAAAACACACACACCCGCGACTCACTCTTGTAGTTCCAGTGGATGCTGGTGACCTGGATTTCCTGTGTGGGGACGTAGGCGTCGAGAAACGCCTTGCCCTGAAGCCGGTGCCACAGGGTGGTCTTGCCCGTGTTGCGGTCGCCCCGGATGACGATTTTCACTAAGAATAAAAAGAAATAGAAAAGAAGAAATAGAGTAAGAAGAAATATAAATATAAAATAAGAATATGTACACATATGTATATTGTGTTAGTTTATATATATAAATATATAAATATATATGTGTGTGTGTGTGTGTGTGTGTGTATGTATATACTTATGCTTCATTGACTACGCAAAAGCTTTTGATTGTGTCGACCACAGCAAACTATGGCAAGATCTTAAAGAAATGGGAGTGCCTGATCACCTCATCTGTCTCCTGATAAATCTCTATGTGGGATAAGAAGCTACAGTTAGAACTGGATATGGAACAACTGATTGGTTCAAATTGGGAAAGGAGTACGACAAGGCTGTACATTGTCTCCCTGTTTATTTAACTTATATGCAGAATTCATCATGCGAAAGGCTGGACTGGATGAATCCCAAACCGGAATTAAGATTGCTGGAAGAAATATCAACGACCTCAGATATGCAGATGACACAACCTTGATGGCAGAAAGTGAGGAGGAATTAAGGGTGAAAGAGGAGAGTGCAAAATATGGTCTGAAGCTCAATATATATATAAAAAGATCATGGCCACTGGTCCCATCACCTCCTGGCAAATAGAAGGGGAAGAAATGGAGGCAGGGAGAGATTTTACTTTCTTGGGTTCCATGATCACTGCAGATGGTGACAGCAGTCGCAAAATTAAAAGACTCCTGTTTCTTGGGAGAAAAGCAATGACCAACCTAGACAGCATCTTCAAAAGCAGAGACATCACCTTGCCAACAAAGGTCCATATAGTTCAAGCTATGGTCTTCCCAGTAGTGATGTATGGAAATGAGAGCTGGACCATCAAGAAGGCTGATCGCCAAAGAATGGATGCTTTTGAATTATGGTGCTGGAGGAGACTCTGGAGAGTCCCATGGACTGCAAGAAGATCAACCCTATCCATTCTTAAAGAAATCAGCCCTGAGTGCTCACTAGAAGGACAGATCCTGAAGTTGAGGCTCGAGTACTTTGGCCACCTCATGAGAAGAGAAGACTCCCAGGAAAAGACCCTGATGTTGGGAAAGATGGAGGGCACAAGGAGAAGGGGACGGCAGAGGATGAGATGGTTGGACAGTGTTCTCGAAGCGACCAACATGAGTCTGACCAAACTGCGGGAGGCAGTGGAAGATAGGAGGGCCTGGCGTGTTCTGGTCCATGGGGTCACGAAGAGGCAGACATGACTAAACGACTAAACAACAACAACAACAGGCAGATACTGTAGGTAGGTAGGTAGGTAGGTAGGTAGGTAGGTAGATAGATAGATAGATAGATAGATAGAAGCAGTGGAAGATAGGAGGGCCTGGCGTGCTCTGGTCCATGGGGTCACGAAGAATCAGACACGACTAAACTACTAAACAACAACAACAAATATACTGTGTATACACACACACACAGTATATACATTCAGACACACATATGTATATGTGTGTGAGTGTTTGTGTTGTGTGTGTGTGTGTGTGTGTGTGTGGAGGTGCAATAATAATACTAATGATTGTTTGGTATTGCAGGGCCAGGAGGATGAGGACGAACGCCTTGTAATAAATACAATTTGAACAAATCAATACTAATGGATGGCTTGTAATAATTAACAATATTAACAATAATATCAATAACCAGAGCACTTTTTATGTTTTTTTAAAAAATGTTTGATGTGTTAGCCGCCCTGAGTCCGGTCTTGGCCAGGGAGGGCGGGGTATAAATAAATAATAATAATAATAATAATAATTATTATTATTATTATTATTTACAGGTGTGTAGCCGTGTTGTTCTGCCATAGTTGAAACAAAATAATAGTAATAATCAAAATCCTTCCAGTAGCACCTTAGAGACCAACTAAGCATACATATTATAAATTTATAAATATAATAATTATATTTATATTACTTATATTATTTATAGTTACAGGTAGGTAGCTGTGTCAGTCTGCCGTAGGCGAAAGAAAATAAAAAATAAATAATATGCATACGAAAGCTCATACCAATAACAAACCTAGCTGGTCTCTAAGGTGCTACTGGAAGGATTTTTTAAAAATTTTATATTAATATTATGACTTCTGTTGGAAGAAGAAGAAAGAATCGTGATGTCAGCAATAATTCGTCCAGGTGGTTCACGTCTTTAATTATTAATTAACATCATGAATATTAATTAAGCAAGCCTGACTCTCGTGAATATTCAGAGTCAGCCCTCGCTGGCCCCACTTACTGTTATACTGGACGCCCTTGGCGAAGCGCCTCTGCAGCGCCTGGTTCATGGACTGCAAGCCCGCCGGGATGGGCTTCTCCCGAGCGGGGCCTTGCTCCGAGCCCACCAGCTTCTTGAGCGCCGAGAACATCTCGGCCGGGAGGAGCCGGCGCCCAGGCCGGCCCAGCGGAGGAGCGGACGAGCGGCGAGGCGGCCCCTCACAACCAGGCCGCCGCCATCTTTCCCTTCCTTCCTCCTCTTCTTCGCTAAGCAACCGGGCAACGGAAGCGAGAGCTAGACTACTTCCGGCGGCGGACGGCAGCCGCCGAGGGACAAAGTTCCCACGCGGCAGGGTGATTTCAGCCAATGAAGTGCTCACGACGGGAAACGCGGTGACGTTGGAAGCCCGGGAGCTGGCTACGGTGGCCGGAGAGGGACAGGATTGGCAAGCGAGGCTACCGCGCCGGAAGCGGAGGCCTCGTCGCTAGGCAACGCGGCTCGCGTTGGATTAATATAACGACGCTGTTCCATTCTAATAGAAATGATAAAGTTATATAGACATTTTCTTCATGTAGTAAGATTAATAATATATGCATACCAATCAATTGATATGCGTGTGTGTGTGTGTATGTAGGAATTAAATCAGGGCTAGGCAAACTCCGACCCTCCAGAAGTTTGGGGCTACAATTCCCATGATCCCTGACCTTTGAGCTAGGAATGATGGGAATTGTAGTCCGAAACGTCTGAAGGGTCGGAGTTTGCCTAAGCCTGAATTGAAAGCGCTACCGGAGAGAAAGTGATGCTAATTTCTCTCTCCTCCGGCCGGGGAGGGCGAGGTACAAATACAATTATTATTATTATTATTATTATTATTATTATTATTATTATTACGCTACGGCGAGTAGGCCTCGTTGACCTCCCGTCGCTAGGCAACTGCGGCTGCCATCTTGTTTGCGCCTCCGTCGCTAGGCAACCGCGGGGCAGGCGGCCATCTAGCAATCCGCAATTTAAAAAAACCAAAAAAATTGAAATGCATCGCTCTTTCTTTAGAGGTGCCGGGAAAGGGAAGAGAAATATTAATAATAATAATAATATTAATAATAATAATATTAATAATAATAATATTAATAATAATAATATTAATAGGCAGGAGCCCGAGGAGGGCGGAGGGAAGTTGTCGACGACAAGCGGCAGGGGAGAAGTGGCCGCGAGGGTCAATTTTCACATACCCCAGCCTCATTTCCAAACGCCTAATTCTTTAAATAAGAATTTCCCAAACGCCTGATTCTTTATTGTTATTGAATAATCTTTATTATTGTTTCACACACCGCATGAATTGTTATTTAATATTAATAATATTTTGATGATTAATAATGAATTAATTTCCGTTGATATTAATAATATTTGGCCTTCTTTCACTTTTTGGAGGCTCCCCTCTGCTTCTTCTTGACCACCTTGGTCTTGTCCTCGATGAGCTTCATGCCCTGCCTCTTGATCTCCTCGCGCCCGGGGATGTAGGTGTGGTCGATGTCGGCAAAGTTGAAGGCCTCTGTGGGGCGAGAGCGGGGGGTGGTATGGATGACCGTATGGGATCCCACCCCACAATCCCACCATCTGCCCTTTCTCTCCCCTTGGCAGGGATGGATGAAGGCTTGGGAACTCTCCCAACTAAGACCCATCTCCCCCCATCCAATCCGGATCCTGCCAGTCCGGCTGGGAGTTGTAGCGCCGCCGTGCCCAGTGGGGGCCAATCCGTACCTCGGACGTCCTCGTCATCCTCGAAAGTGATCCTCAGGTTCTGGGCTTCCTCCCGGGTGCTTTCTTCCAGGACGTTCCTCACCTGGACAAAGGTCTGTGGAGGGTGACTTAATTATTAGTCCGTTATTAGTTAATTATATAAGTTCATCATCATCCTTTATTCGACCGTCAGTCAGAAAAAGATACATTTATCCATACAAAGTTAAAACATCTGAGAGGGTTTTAAAACATAACCAACCCTAAAATAGGCTAGACAGATAGCCCCAGGTCAATACCGCCCAGAGTGGCTGAGGAAACTCGGCCAGATGGGCAGGGTAAAAATAATAAATTATTATTATTATAAATTATTATTATATCATACATTCAATTTTACCGGGACAATCAGAAGAACGGCAAATTAAATGGCTCCTGTCAGACTCAAATTCAAAGGTGGCAAGATTTTGCGCCAACGCTATTAGAATCCGGAATGCCTACACTCAAATGCCCTTTGAGATACTCAAAATAACTCCTGATCTGAGCTAGACTGATTTCGTTTTAATTTATAGTGAATAGTAAATAATTAATATAATCTAAGGATCAAAGGATGCTTGATCCCTTTTTAGATAAGTCATTTTAATTATTTTAGATAAGTTATACTAGTTTATACCTAAATATAAATATTGAGGATGTAATGAATTTTACTATGCTGGTCGGTGACCGTAATCCTATATAATAATATCCCTGTGTCCGTGCGTACGTTCTGTGTGTCAGTGGAAATTTTCCACTGCGCATGTCGCAGACGGACGCAGGGATTGGACGACGGGAGAGGGGGGCGTGTCCGAGAGGCAGCGGCGGCGCACGCGCGTCGTCAGTTGGGGCAGCGCCGCCGCCTCGCACGGAGCTCGCGCCGCTCTCCTCTCCTCAGGGCGTTGGCGGGGGCTCCGTCCTGTGGAAGTTGCGCGCTCTCTGCCTAGCGCCGTGGGGCAAGGCGGCGAGGGGCTGCGCGAGCCCGGCGGCCGCCAGGAGCTTCAAAGGCCACGCGCTACAGGAGAGCTTTCCCGCCGCGGAATGGCCGCCCACTTGCCCGCGCGAGGGCGGACGGGGGGAGAGGGGGCGTGGGTATCTAGCGCCCGTTATGAACGGGCTAAATTCACTAGTAAAGAATACTTACTTACTTCAATTTTAGTCTTGCGACTCTTGAAAGCTTAAAAAAGACATTTGGCCACCAAGGAGGCTGTATTTCTAGTAGCATTATTCAGCAAGTATAAAACCTGGTTTTCTCTGGATAAGAAGCTAAATTGGACTAAAAGTGGAGCTATAAGATTTTGCCTAAGCTCTCTATAAGAAGGGCAAGTTAGGAGAATATGCCCATGGCACAATGACATGTTCTCTGGGCGTATGGTACTCCCCTGTACCTTCCCCACAATACCGCAGAATCAAGTCCACATAGTGGACTTCCGAAAGGTAGAGGGCTGATATGGTCTGGTGGATCTGGTCCCCTAGGAACATCCCTGGTTTTATCTGGGCTATATCTTCTTGCCTAGCAATACCCTGTTTCTCCTAAAATAAGCCGTAGCAGGATTTCGACACATTTGCGAAATAGAAGCCATACCCTGAAAATAAGACATAGGGATGTGGTGCCTCTCCCTTAAGACCAGGCACCCCAAAACTGCAGCCCTCCAGATGTTTTGGCCTACAACTCCCATGATCCCTAGCTAACAGGACCAGTGGTCAGGGATGATGGGAACTGTAGTCCCAAATGGTAGGTGTTTGGGGACTACAACTCCCATGATCCCTAGCTAACAGGACCAGAGGTCAGGGATGATGGGAATTGTAGTCCAAAATATCTGGAGGGCCGAAGTTTGGGGATGCCTGCTTAAGACGGCCTGGATAGGCGTGGCTATGCTGCGTACCGACGCGGAGCAGTTAAAATAAGACACCCCCCGAAAATAAGCCATACTGTGTTTTTTTGAGGGGGGGAAATATATGACGGTGTCTTATTTTAGGAGAAACACGGTATCGCTTAGTCTCCGGGAAATCACAGCTCTGGCTTGAATGTGCGTCATAGACTCGAAGTAGAGGTGTGACAATCCGCAGGATTGAACCTCATTAGTGACTTCCCTTTCCCACGATGATTGAAAATCATCCCTCAATATCAAGGGGGTGATGCCCACTGGTTTAAAGCAAAGCTTGAGCCCTATGCGGCCTAGGACCCTCGTACCTACGGGACCGCCTCTCCCGGTATGCCATGCAAAGGACCTTAGGGTCCACAAATAACAACTTTTTGGTGGTCCCGAGCCACAAGGCTGTTAGATTGGTGTCAACTAGGGCCAGGGCCTTTTCAGTACTGGCCCCAACTTGGTGGAACGCTCTGTCACAAGAGTCCAGGGCTCTGCGGGATTGGACATCTTTCCGCAGGGCCTGCAAGACAGAGCTGTTCCGCCTGGCCTTCGGGTTAGACTCCCCTTGGTTTTGAGTTTGGGCGATAAATGTAGTGGCATTGTCAATTTTAAATTGTCTTTTTAACCTGTATTTTAATTAACGTTTTTTTTTAATACTTTATTGTAATTTTACTGGTTTCGGCTGGGAAGGGCGGGGTATAAATAAAATTTATTATTATTATTATAGCCAAAGCTTCGTCTTCAGGGCCACATACCGTAGGGCTTGCCAGCCAACCTCTAGTCTCAGAGCCGCACCCGCTACAGAAGGATTTATATAAATTATACAAGTGGACGTTCAGCCCGTTAAATTAACGGGCGCTAGAACATATGTGGTGAAACATTTGTAAAAGCAGACTCCCCCCACCCATGAAGGCACCCACAAAATCCCCCCACCCACCCATGAAGGCACCCACAAATGCCGTTGGCAAGGCCCAGCTGGCTGGCTGTCACACCCCCTCCCAGAGCATCTCTCCCTCACGCGCAGGCCCCTTTGAGGGCCTTTCAGGTGCAGCAGCGAAGGTGAGGGGGCGGGGGGGGCGGCCGCGGCGGCCGAGAGCGGAGCGGGACCCGCTGGCCCGCTAAGGAGACCCAGGCGCCTAGCGTTGGTGGCCGGGCCCGGGGCGGCGGTGGCGGCTTGCGGCGGCTGGGGGGGCTTCGTCGTCGAGCGCCAGCGTCGGCGGGAGGCTCCGCTTCGCCGACGGAAAAACGGGCGCTCACAGGGCGCGCGAGCGGGCGCTCACAGGGCACGCGAGAGGCCTCAGAGGTGTGCGGGTGAACGGGCGCTCGCTGAGGAGAGCTCGCTGAGGAGAGCGGGTGGGGAGGTGAGGTGTGCGGGTGGGGAGGTAAAGGGAAACAGTGGCGGAAAAGGCGAACGACGGCGGCAAGCTACTGTCAGGCAGCGGCAAAAGCTACTGTCAGGCAGCGGCAAAACGGTCGCTCGCAGAATGACCGTTAAAGCCAGACAGCGTAAGAAAGGGCTCGGAGCTGCAGGGATGGGGAGGTAGAGGCGAAGCGGGATTGCAGAGAGACACCGTGGTTTAAGCAACCGCCATCGCCTATTGGTCTCTACGCTCCAATCCCTGCGTCCCTGTGGGACATGCGCAGTGGCAAAATTCCACTGACACACGGACTGGACGCAGGGACACAGGGACTTTATTATCCTATGTAATAAAGTGGCTGTGTCCCTGCGTCCAACTTTCCGTGTGTCACGGAAGTGCGCTACTGCGCATGGCACACACGGACGCAGGGATTGGAGCGTAGAGGCGATGGGGGTACGCCTCTTCCTGCCCACCCCAGCCGTTGCCGCCTACCATCCAGGGCAAAGCGCGGGGGAACCGCCTTTACTGGAGGCTCCCGCCGCCGCCCGTTTTCGAGCGGAGCCTCCCGCTGCAGCCGCCTACCATACTCGGCAAAGCGGCTCCCGCCGCTCTGCCTGCCGCTCCTGCTGCTGCTGTACCTCTTCGTGGCCAGCGACGCCGATGAGCCGCCTTTGAAAGAGGCCGCGGGGGGAAGCCGGCCACTGCGCCCCTCCTCCTCCAGGCCCGGCGGGGACTTCGCCCCGGGGCGCTTCCAACCCGTCCAGACTGCGGAGCGAGAGGAGGTTTTTTATAGGTTCCTATCAGCCTTCAGCCTATGGTTATTCCTGGATTAATATCAAGCGACTCTGCGTCTGACGCTACGGTTCCCAGCGTTGCCTGGGGGATTTGGGTATTATTCTTATCGTTACCCCTGGTGCCACCATCCCCGTCGCCTTCAGGCGGAACGATATGATCCTTAAAAACCTCCGCCCGGCGCTCTCCGGACCCGGCGCTATGGTTCCCGCACCTCATCTGACTCCTCCTGGCTGAAGTCCAAGCGCAGCGGCTGCGCCGCAACCTTCAGGAGGTGTAACAGCCGACCCTCGCAAAACTGCAGCTTCTGGAAGACGTCCCAGGCCTCGCCGCGGAATTCGTCCTGGAGGGGAGAGCGGGGGAGGGAACTTGGGAACTCCTCGCAATGGGAAATGCAGTTCTGGATCTGAGACTGTTTCAAAAAAGATCTTTGGGGTTCCACATGGGAACTACCTCCTGCGTCAGAGGGAGGCAAATGTTTGGAGAGCCACGGTTCTCTAAACTCCCCGCAGCATGAAATGTAGCAGCATATTTGGAGATTCGGGGTTGGTTTGATTGATTGATGGACTGAACTCCCCTCGGCATGAAAGGTAGATGGAGAGAACAAGGAATCGTGACGACTCCCAGTGCCCATAGCAAGGCAATTCCTGTTTGTGACTTGGGAACTAAAGTTGGCCAGGGTGCAGAGAGAGCTACAGTTCCCAGAGTTGCCTGCTGCGAGGGATCAGCTCAGCACCCTGTGCAAACTACATTTCCCTGAAGGCATGCTGGTGGCATTTCAAAGGCCTCGCACCACGGGAACTATAGTATGGCTCAGGCGTGGAGCATTGCGAAGTACGGTTCCCTGTCAAGAGGAACTCGCAGTTAAACAGAACTGTAGCAAGGCGAGCGGCTACGCATAAACTACAGTTCCCAAGACCCAACAGCAAAGATGACTTTGGGAACTGTAGTTCGTCGTGCTGCGGTTCCCTACCTGCCCGGCCACTTGGACGCCGCACAAACGCAAGGCCAGGTTGTTGACTCCGTTCATGAAATGAAGCAGCAGCTCCTGGTGCTGGGAAACCTGGCGCTGCGCCTTAGCCAGGCGCTGGCTCTCGTCTTCCAGGGCTGCGCCCAGCTCCTCGGCCAGCTTCTGCGAGCTGCGCGGGAAAGGAAAGGCGCCCGTTTTTTTGGGAGGGGACCTTTGGAACTCCCTGCACCATGATCTCGTCAAAGCTATTCGAATTCGAACCAGTTACCTGAGGGCGCCGGGCGCCGGGTGGAATTTTAACTCCGCCCGCTGCAGCTCCAGCTCTCTCAAGCGGGACTTCAGTTCCCGCCGGCGTCTTTCGCTTTCGGCGATCTGCTGCTGAAGATCCTCCTCGGACTTCTTCTGCGCCAGGAAGCGCCCGGCGATATCCTGCGGGGAAGAAATCAGTGCCATAAATGATGATTGATTGACGGGTTGATGGCACCGAAGCCTTTAGTATTATTATTTGCTACCAATTATTAGGGTGGTTTTTTTCTATTTATTAGACGGGCAACCAATCATTAGGACTTGATGGGATTTCTTTATTGGACTGCAAATCGAATCGTATGCATTGATGTATTTGTTTATTATAATAAATAATAATGATATTTATTCTTATTTGTTATTATTTATTTATTTATTAAATTAACAGCCAATTATTGGTATAGAGATTTCTTATTTTTTTAGATTTACAACCAATTATAGATCTTGCTGAGATTTCTTTCTGTCTTGGATTCACAACCAATTCTTGTTATGGATCCAATTTCTTTCTTTCTGGAATTTACAACCAATTATTGGTATGAATGAGATTTCTTTCTTTCTTAAATTTACAACTAATTATTGATATTGGTGAGATTTCTTTCCTTCTTCAATTTACAGCCAATTGTTGGTATTGATCCAATCTCTTTCTTTCCGAAATTCACAACCAGTTCTTAGAATCATAGAATCCTAGAGTTGGAAGAGACCCCAAGGGCCATCCAGTCCAACCCCCTGCCAAGCAGGAAACATAATCAAAGCATTCCTGACAGGTGGCTGTCAAGCCTCTGCTTCAAGACCTCCCAAGAAGGAGACTCCACCACACTCCTTGGCAGCAAATTCCACTGTCGAACAGCTCTTACTGTCAGGAAGTTCTTCCTAATGTTGAGGTAGAATCTTCTTTCTTGTAGTTTGAATCCATTGCTCCGTGTCCGCTTCTCTGGAGCAGCAGAAAACAACCTTTCTCCCTCCTCTATATGACATCCTTTGATATATTTGAACATGGCTATCCTATCACCCCTTGACCTTCTCTTCTCCAGGCTAAACATACCCAGCTCCCTAAGCCGTTCCTCATAAGGCATCGTTTCCAGGCCTTTGACCATTTTGGTTGCCCTCCTCTGGACACGGTCCAGCTTGTCCGTCTCCTTCTTGAACTGGGGTGCCCAGAACTGGACACAGTATTCCAGGTGAGGTCTGACCACCTGGTCTGACAGTGGTACTATTCCTTCCCTTGATCTAGATGCTATACTCCTATTGATGCAGCCCAGAATTGCATGGGCTTTTTTAGCTGCTGCATCACACTGTTGACTCATGTCAAGTTGGTGGTCTACCAAGACTCCTAGATCCTTTTCACTTGTACTGCTCTCAAGCCAGGTGTCATCCATCCTGTATTTGTGCCTTTCATTTTTTTGGCCCAAGTGTAGTACTTTACATTTCTCCCTGTTCAAATTCATCCTGTTTGCCTTGGCCCAGTTCTCTAATCTGTTAATCACTTTAGGTGATCGATCGCCCCCAAAGCTTTCTCGCCCGGGTGCCTGGAACTACAATACCCAGAGGTGGGAGCACTGGACTGCGGCCTTGATCTTGTCCACTTCGGTGGTCACCAGGCCCTGGTACTCGATGTGAGCCTTGGAGGCTTCCAACCTGGTCCCTGGGAGGAGAGAGAGAGAGAGAGAGAGAGAGAGAGAGAGAGAGAGAGAGAGGAGGCGGCAGTGGGATGACCGGGCGCCGCACGCTATTACTCCCGGGCGGGAAGGGGGCCAAGCGGCCCTTGCTTACCTCTCATCCAATCGCGGCCCATCAGGCTGGGGAAGTCCATGTCCCGGCGGCCTTGCTGGTGGAGAGAGGGAGTGGCGTGCAGTGGTTAGAGCGGCGGGGGGAAGGGGGGTAGGCGCCGCACCGGGGTTCCCAGCTCAGGGGCTCACCAGGATCCGTCGGTGCCTCTCAGAGGCATCCTTGGTGCGAATCCTCTCAATCTGTTTCTTCTGGATGTTGAGCGAGTTGTCGCGGAACTTCTTCTCTGCCACCATCTCCGTCTCCATGTTGACCATGTCAGCCTGGGATCGATTAAAATATTATGGTTTAATAATAATAATAATAATAATAATAATAATAATAATAAAAATACCCCGCCCATCTGATAATAATAATAGTAATAAAATAACCCGCCCATCTGGTTAATTCTTGACGGTCGTTGGCGAAAGAATTCACTCTAGCAAATCTACAATTTGGGACTACAATTCCCATCATCCCTGACCACTGGTCCTGTTAGCTAGGGATCATGGGAGTTGTAGTCCCCAAACGTCTACCATTTGGGACTACAATTTCCATCATCCCCGACCACTGGTCCTGTTAGCTAGGGATCATGGGAGTTGTAGGCCAAAACATCTGGAGGGCCGCAGTTTGGGGATGCCTGGTCTTAAGGGAGAGGCGCCACATCCCTATGTCTTATTTTCAGGGTATGGCTTCTATTTCGCAAATGTGTCGAAATCCTGCGACGGCTTATTTGATGGCTACGTCTTATTTGAGGAGAAACAGGGCAATCGCCGAGCGATTTCCAAAATCAAGTTTCCAGACCTCAGGGCTCTGGTCTTTGCGAAAAGTCATACCACAACCTTGAGGACCAGAAACATCATCATCATCATCATCATCATCGGAAAAAGATTCTAGACCTCATTGCTGAGCCTGGGATGTCATAACTCCCACCTCTTGCGGGGGCTCAATCCCCACTATTGATTTCATAGTCTATCCTCTTATCAGGTTCATACGTCCTCTTTTAAATCCTCATCAAATAAATCACTTCATTATATCTAAGTTCATACTTAGATACTTCTACATTTTCCCTATATTCATCTGCTTGGTTCCCCCCTACCTCCCCTTAGTCTCCGAGCATCTAGCCCTGTTATTTCCTTTACTTATTCATTTTTTCTTTAACCACAATTGATAATCCTTATAGATCACTCCAGTTCCACCCGTTCTCTTGCCCCACTGGGCCTTTTTCTTGCTCCACTCTCTGCAGCTCCACCTGCTTTGTCTTTCCAGTCTTCTTTCTTCTTTTTGGAATTTCCTTGCTGGTTTTCACCTTCTCCTTCGATAATAATAATTTGCAACCTCTCACCTGGGCCGCGTCCATGGCTTCCGTCATGTCGAGAGTCATAAGGCGCGCGCCTTGCAGCTCCACCTGGTAGTCGTCCACCCGCCTCTGCAGGTCGTCCAAGATGACAGGGAGGTGAGCCAATTCCTGGGGAGAAAGAAGCGACAGGAAATAATAATAATAATAATAATAATAATAATAAATTTTATTTGTATCCTGCCTTCCCCTGCCAGAGCTGGGCCGAGAGCGGCTAACATAATATGAAACACAATATACGTAAAAACAATAAATTAAAATGCATCCCAAATAAGAATCCTCTATAATAATCTCCCTGTGTCCCTGCGTCCACCGTCCGTGTGTCTGTGGAAATTTTCCACTGCGCATGTCCCAGACGGACGGACGCCGGGATTGGACGACGGCAGAGGGGGCGTGTCCGAGAGGAGCGGCGGCGCAGGCGCGTCAGTTCGGGCACGGAGCTCGCGCCGCACCAGCAGCAGCAGGAGGAGCTGCGGCGCCTGCAGCTGCTGAGGGCCAGAGGCGCCCGAGGAGCCGCCGCCTCTTCCGTCCCCTTCTCGGCCCACCTGAGGAGGGCAGAGGTGTTTGGCCTGTGGAGCGCCGGCCAAAGGGCCAGCGGCCCCGGCAAGCACCGCCTCTCCCGCAGGCAGGCAGGTGGCCGCGCGGAGAGGAGGAGGCGGCGGCGGCGGCGGAGGGGGCGCTTCGCCGGGGGCCGCGGCACCACCAACGGGCGGGACTGCCGCCTCAGCCCCCGCGGCACCCGAGAGCGGCGGCGGCGGCGGCGCCTCCCCGAGCTCGACGCCCGCCCCTCCCCTCCCTAGCCGCTTCTTTTAGCACGCGTCCCCGGGGAAAAAGAAGAAGGGGGAGGGAGCCCCTCTCCACCCCCCAGTGGCCTAGCGCCCGTTATTTAACTGGCTAACTTCAGCTAGTAATAATAATAAAGCAATATAAAGTCCCATTGAGAAACTGCTCTCCCTTATTTTTAAGTGTTTTGCATGGCTTTTACTGCTGTTACTCGTGTTGAGTACATTTTGGGTTGGGGAAACAATTGTTTAAATGAAAAATGATATTTTTAAAAATTTATTATTGTTTTTTTATTATTATTATTTAAATCCAATTTCGTTGTACTTGTACAATGACAATCCTATATAATAATCTTGAAGTATCCCTGCTTTTCCGTGTGTCATGGAAGTGCGTTCTGCGCATGTCACACGGGGACGCAGGGATTGGAGGGGGCGGAGAGGGGGCGGGACGACGCAGAGACACTTCCGGCCGGGCGAAACTGCGCCGCCGCCATTGCCGCCCGCCCATGGAGGCTCCTGCCGCCGCCTGAAGGAGGCCCCCCGTCCGGCACGCGCCCTTCCCTGCGCGCTGCCCAGCCGGCGGGGGTCCGAGGCGAGGCGGCCTCCGCTGACGGGCCAGCCGGTCGCCCCCGCCGAAGCCTCCCGGTCCCCCGAGCTAGCGCCCATTTTCTTCAACGGGCTTAATATACTAGTAAAGATATAAAGATATATAAAGATTAATTTCCATATTATTATTATTAATGAAGCATTATACAGTCCCATTGAGAAACTGGGTAGTTTCTCGATGGGACTGTATATTGCTTCATTAATAATAATAATAAAAATATGGAAATAAATAAATAAATAATGAAGCAATATACAGTCCCATTGAGTGGGGGGGAGGGGAGGAAGCCCTCACGTCTCTCAGCACGTCCAGCATCTTCCGGTACAGCATGTGGGCGTTCTCAGCTGTCGCGATTAGCACCCGGGTCTTCTCCACGCTATTCTCCAGCCGGCGGATCTCCTGCAAGCGGGGGGGGGGGGGGGCTGAGCCGTTAATCCGGGGAACTTCCTGCTGCATGAAGGCAGGGCTGGCAGCATTTGGGCGGGGGGAGAGATTTAAAAATCCCTCAATGTGTCCAGATGGACGGCTAGGCCAATCACTCAAACATTTAATAATAATAATAATAAAATAATAATAATAATAATAATAGAATCTGGGGTTCCCACAGGGTTTCTCCCTGACTCGGTGCAGCGCTCCTCTCACCCTCAACTGGGCTTGAGCCTCAGGCCCGGGCGTCTCGATGGCGATGAGTCCCTGCAAGATGAGCTGTAGCTCCTCAAGGTGCATGCCGCGCCGCTTGACCTCGTAGAGCAGGGCGTTGTGCGTGTTCATGCGGCCGAAAACGTAGCTGCTCAGTGTGGCTCGTGCTTGCTGTCCGGGGGGGGGGGTGTGGAGAGACGCTTTATTGATCGGCGAGCCGATCGATCGGTCACCCATCCCTCTCTCCAATAACTGATCGCCGCGGCCTCACCTCCACCGTGTATTCTGCCAGAGCCACCTTCTCCCTCTTGCGGTCGCGGCAGGCCCGGGTGATGGTGGCGTGATCGTACTGCAGGGAGAAGAAAAGTGCCGGAGGGTCAGGATGGATGACCTGGGCTCCCTTTTACAACAATCCCGGTTTGCTAGTCTGCCTTTGCGTGGAGCTGTCTCTGGGATGTCTCCAGAGATCAACATCCCTCCCTCCCTTCCTTTTCCTTCCTTTTCCTTCCTTAATTAATTCCCTCCTTCCTTCATCCTTCCATTCTTCCTTAATTCCTCCTTAATTCATTCTTTCTTTCTTTCTTTCTTTCTTTCTTTCTTTCTTTCTTTCTTTCTTTCTTTCCTTCCTTCCTTCCTTCCTTCCTTCCTTCCTTCCTTCCTTCCTTCCTTCCTTCCTTTCCTCCTTAATTTTCTTTCTTTCTTTCTTTTCTTTCTTTCTTCCTTAATTCCGTAATTGTTTCTTCCTTTCCATAATTCCTTCCTTCCCTCCTTCCTAAATCCTTCCTTCCTTCCTTCCTTCATTCCTTACTTTCCTCCTTAATTTTCTTTCTTTCTTTCTTTCTTCCTTCCTTCCTTCCTTAATTCCGTAATTGTTTCTTTCGTTCCGTAATTCCTTCCTTCCCTCCTTCCTAAATCTTTCCTTCTTTCCTTCCTTCCTTAATTCCTTCCTTCCCTCCTTCCTAAATCCTTCCTTCCTTCCTTCCTTCCTTCCTTCCTTCCTTCCTTCCTTCCTTAATTCTCTTTCCCTTTCCTTCCTTTCCTCCTTCCTTAATTCTTTCCTTCCTTCCTTTCCTCCTTAATTCTTAATTCCTTAACTCTTTCTTTCCTTCCTTCCTTCCTTCCTTCCTTCCTTCCTTCCTTCCTTCCCTCCTTCCTTCCTTCTTCCCTCCCTCCCTCCCTCCTCTTGTCAAGCAATCCTTCAATCAATGCCATGATTGAAAGGCTCCGTGAACTCGGATCGGCAATCGAAACCCTGCGATGGACGACTATGGGTCCCGGGCTCCTTCAGTTTGACCTGCGAATCCAGGAATGATGGACAGGCAAGGATCCATCCAGGCCGGAATGGCAATGTTCCGAGGATTCTCTTTTGGGGAGGGACACCCGACTGACATCTAGACTGACCCTGAACGAAGCAAGCGACGTCCCACGGGAGGCTCCTCCAGCGCAGAGATGAAATCCTAGAAGGGCAGGGGGGAGAGGGAAGGGTTCCCGGGGGTCATCCAGCCCACCCCCTTGCCCCCATACCTTGATGGACACGTCAAGCTCGTGGTTCCCCTGACGGACATCTCCGCGGAGGTAGCCCAGGAGGTATTTGTTCTTGGCGACATTCTCCTCCGCCCCTTGAGCAAAGAGTTTCTTTCCCTGCTCTGGGAGGGGGGGGGTTCAGACAAGGAAGCCAGGGTAGGCGTAGTTGTTATTATTAGTATCATCATCTTTCTCTTTCTCCAATTATTATAACTAAATGATAATAATTTATAAGTATTATAATATTAAAATTGTTATAATTATAATTAAATTAAATTAAATACCCCTGACCATTAGGTCCAGTATAATATTATATATAACTAGCTGACCCGGCCACGCATTGCTGTGGTTTTTGAAATATTATATATAATATAATAATAATATATATATAATCATATATATAATTGATTAGAATCAATTAGTATAAATAAATTAGAATAAGAATGAGATGAATAATATACAAGACGAATAAATTACATTATATAATATAATATAATATAGTCTATTCTATTAATAAGAATATAAATAATAAGTGTGTGTGATTTTATATATATATATATATATATATATATATATAAATATATATATATATATATAAATATATATATATATATAATATGAATCATTATAAATCATTATTTTTCTAATAAGGGTAAAGCTTTCGAGAAATGTTTCTCCCTGAGGCCTCTCCATAGTCTCATAGTCCCCTCCTTCTCAAATTATTATAATGAAAGGTAAAGGTACCCCTGATCGCATATAATACAATATATCAGGCAATATACAATATACCGGTATAATACAATATATCAGGCATGTCCAACAGGTAGATCGTGATCTACTAGTATAGATCACTGGGTGTCTGTAGGAGATCACTGGTAGATCATTGGCTCCCCCCAAAGAAGCTGAACAACTGTGGTTGTAAAAAAAGCTCAACATGTTACCTCCTCCCTGAAAAAACTCAACAACTTTGACCTGAACCCCTAAAAAGGGGGTAGATCACTGCCAATTTTTAACTCTGTGAGTAGATCACAGTCTCTTATGAGTTGGCCACCCCTGCAATATATTATTATATCTGTCATGGGACTATTTATATCATATTATTAATTCTTTGTCATTATTATCAAATTATTATCGTTATTTTATAATCATGATAAATAATTCGTAACACAATAGGCATAGTCACATTATATAATAACATTAATAAGAATGTAAAGAACGAATCCCGATCAATAATCATTTCCCTAAGGACGATCAAGCTTTGGGGCTTCCTTCCTCCCCGATGCCCCCTTGCCCTGGGGTGCTAGATTTCTCCCTGCGATCCAGCCCACCTTGCAAGTGGATGATGGCCTGGAGGCCCTCAATCTGCTTCTTGACGTCCCTCCTCCTGATGAAGCGCATGGCGGCCAAGTGGGGGGGTGGGTGGGGCGGCGGAGCCACTGCCCCAGGCTGCTGTGTGAGGTCACAGAGGCGTTTGTGACCTCACGGGGTTCCCTTGCTGTTTGATCCTGGAATGATTGACAGGGAAGGGAATCCCAGAATGCCCCACTGAATCCCGGATTGATTGACAGGGAAGGAGCCCAGGGTCATTAGCCTAGCCCCACTGAATCCCGGAATGATTGACAAGGAAGGGGCCCAGGGGCATTAGCCCACCCCAGCCCCACTGAAACCCGGAATGATTGACAAGGAAGGAGCCAGGCGGCTCTTCAATCCCGGAATGATAGTATAGACTTCTCAAAATCCCTCTTAAAAGCCCCGAAGTTTCTAGTCCTCAATAAACCTCAGCAGTAGCTGAAAAAGAAGGAAAGAAGAAAGGGACCCCCGAGTAGATCTTGTTTAAAATGACTAAAACGTAGCTCTCGGGGCTACTACTACTACTAATAATAATAATATCAATTAAAATCCTAGGCCATCTTTTTTTAAATGATTAAAACGTGGCTCTTGGGGCAAATAATAATAATAATAATAATAATAATAATAATAATAATAATGGACGCTCTCTAAACTTGTGATCCCAAAACCTTGCCAAAACTTTAAGAAAACTTATTGTTTTTTCTTTCTTTTTCTCTTTCTTTTTTTTGCAAGCTTCGGATGAATTTGGGACATTTTGCAAAGTTTGCCCAAACTTTGCTCCAGCTTTGGCGTGTTTCGCAAGCTTTATTTGACTCCGTTGTTTGCTTCTGTGAATGATTGGCAGCGGGCGGCAAATGATCGACAGTGCGCAAACAAAAGGAGCTGCCTTCCCGGTAATTGAAATTGAAGCTGCGTCTAATACGAAATTGAGCTGCAATTGGCCTTTAAAATGGACTGACTTCCATAACCCTCAAGGCCTGGTTTTTCCAGATGAAAATAAGGTGAATTTAACAGGAAAATAACCGGCATTTTGCCTAAAAACAGAGCAAGTTGCTCCTGTCCAGTAGGAAAATGCAGTAAGTTTCTGGTCCTCAAGGGAGCTTTGAATAGGAAAATGACCTGCATTTAACTTTAAAACGCAGCAAGTTGCTAGTCCTCAAGGAAGTTTTTAATAGGATTTTTTTCTATTATTATTATTATTATTATTATTATTATTATTTTAAGATTTTGTTTTAAATAGGAAAATAAGGAACATAATGTAGCTGGTTTCTAGCCTGAGTTCGAAATGAGCTTTATTTAATTGGATTTAAGCTCCGTTTTACCTTCAAATGGAGCAAGTTTCTAGTCCTCAGTGCCCACTATCATAGAGAAAATCTAATAAGTGATCAGTATAGATAGTTAAAATGATGACAACCCATTTTTAAAAATACTTTTTATTTATTTTATTTTGACCCAGTAATAATGGTTGGAACTACAGTTCCCATCATCCCTTGCTCGCAGGACCAGTGGAGTCAGGGATGATGGGGTTTGTAGTCCAAACCATCTGGAGGGCCGAAGGTTGATTTCAGCAAGGCCTTTGACAAGGTGCCCCATGATATTCTTGTAAAGAAGCTGGTGAAATGTGGGCTAGACAATGCTACCATTCAGTGGATTTGTAACTGGCTGGCTGGCCGAACCCAAAGGGTGCTTGCTCATCAATGGCTCCTCTTCATCCTGGAGAGAAGGGACTAGTGGGGTGCCACAGGGTTCTGTCTTGGGCCCAGTCTTATTCAACATCTTTATCAATGACTTGGATGATGGGCTTGAGGGCATCCTGATCAAGTTTGCAGATGACACCAAATTGGGAGGGGTGGCTAATACCCCAGAGGACAGGATCACACTTCAAAATGACCTTAACAGATTAGAGAATTGGGACAAAGCAAACAAGATGAATTTTAACAGGGAGAAATGTAAAGTACTACACTTGGGCAAAAAAAAATGAAAGGCACAAATACAGGATGGGTGACACCTGGCTTGAGAGCAGTACAAGTGAAAAGGATCTAGGAGTCTTGGTAGACCACAAACTGGACATGAGTCCACAGTGTGATGCAGCAGCTAAAAAAGCCCATGCAATTCTGGGCTGCATCAATAGGAGTATAGCATCTAGATCAAGGGAAGGAATAGGACCACTGTATTCCGCTCTGGTCAGACCTCACCTGGAATACTGTGTCCAGTTCTGGGCACCCCAGTTCAAGAAGGAGACGGACAAGCTGGAACGTGTCCTGAGGAGGGCAACTAAAATGGTCAAAGGCCTGGAAACGATGCCTTATGAGGAACGGCCTAGGGAGCTGGGTATGTTTAGCCTGGAGAAGAGAAGGTTAAGGGGTGATATGATAGCCATGTTCAAATATATAAAAGGATGTCATATAGAGGAGGGAGAAAAGTTGTTTTCTGCTGCTCCAGAGAAGCGGACACGGAGCAATGGATTCAAACTACAAGAAAGAAGATTCCACCTAAATATTAGAAAGAACTTCCTGACAGTAAGAGCTGTTCGACAGTGGAATTTGCTGCCAAGGAGTGTGGTGGAGTCTCCTTCTTTGGAGGTCTTTAAGCAGAGGCTTGACAGCCACCTGTCAGGAATGCTTTGATGGTGTTTCCTGCTTGGCAGGGGGTTGGACTGGATGGCCCTTGGGGTCTCTTCCAACTCTAGGATTCTATGATTCTAAGTTCCTAGTCCTCAGTGCCCGCTATCATAGAGAAAATCTAATAAGTGATCAGTATAGATAGTTAAAATGATGATAACCCATTTTTTAAAATACTTTTTATTTATTTTATTTTGACCCAGTAATAATGGTTGGAACTACAGTTCCCATCATCCCTTGCTCGCAGGACCAGTGGGGTCAGGGATGATGGGATTTGTAGTCCAAACCATCTGGAGGGCCGAAGGTTGCCTGGGCCTGATTTCGAGGCAAGCTTCCCGTCTGATATTGACCATCAATTTGGGTCTTTTTCCTTCGGGATCTGCTTATTAATAACACAAACGCTGCAAATAATGTCAGCAGCAGCCAAGAAAAAGAGCTACTGATTTCTAACTATTTTTATTTATTTATATTTATATTTAGACTCCAGCTTCCCGTCTGATATTGACCATCAATTTGGGTCTTGTTCCTTCGGGATCTGCTTATTAATAACACAAACGCTGCTAATAATGTCAGCAGCAGCCAAGAAAAAGAGCGATTTCTTTCTCTTTCTTTCTGTGAAGATGCAGACTTCCTATCTGATATTGATGATTGATCTGCTCATTAATCTGATATTGACGATTGATCTGCTCATTAATCATACGACGGATAACCAGCGCTGCTAATAATGCCAAGAAAAAGAGCTACTTATTTCTAACTATTTTTATTTATTTATATTTATATTTAGACTCCAGCTTCCCGTCTGATATTGACGATCAATTTGGGTCTGCCCGTTAATCCATTCTCTCGGCAAATAATGAAGGTTGCTGATGCGATAAGCGGAAGGTCAACGGCCGAGCAGATCTCCTCCCCAAGGCCGGGCCAAAGTTCTCTCCCGTCGGACCTCAGAAGCCGCTGCTCCTCCACCGCAGGCAGACATCTCCTCTCTCTGAGAAAATATGGAGCCCCTCGCTATCCTTGCACTCGCCGCCCTGGTCCTGGGTGCGAATCTCGGTGAGGGACAAGTCCAGGAAGCTCTGGAAGTGGAGAAGGTAAGGGCCATGGGGCTGTGGAACTGCCTGGCACTTGAAAGGCAGGGGGTGGAGGGGAGGGGGGCAAATCCAAGGAATGGCTAATAATAATAATAATAATAATAATAATAATAGATCAGAAGAATCTTGATTTGCATAAGCCTCTAGCCCTAGCAGTAAAGGGAAAGGTACTGGAAGTAGAAATAAATAAAATGGAAACAGAAGGAAATGAAATGAAATGAAATGTACTGGAAACTTAACTATGTAAAGTGCATTTTGGAGGTTTACATTAATAATAATAATAACAACAACAATAATAACCTAACCCTAACCCTCTAATCTAATCTAATTTAAATAGAATAAAATGCAATGGAAATAGTAAGCAGTAAAATGGAAATCAAGATAAATGAAATGAAACTGAACTATGCAAAATACATCAATAATAATAATAATAATAATAATAATAATGCACCTTTTTGGGGGCCAAATGACATTGTGGGAAACGAGGGCACACCTGAGATTTGGTGGCACATCGCGTATTAAATTTATTGTAAAGCGGCAGGAGATTCCGGGTCAGTGTTAACCTGCGGAACACCCCGCCACTTTCCCGGTCCCTGCCGCTTGGGGAAGTCCCTGCCACTTGGCCTTCAAGGGAATGCCAGCCAATTTTGGTCAGAAAAGGAGGAAATGCAGGGGACCAGGGGAACTCCCCGCCACTTGGCATGGAAGCCAATGGCAGCCAGTTAAGGGCCTGGGGAAAGAGGGCACTGTTAACCTGTGGAACTGCCCGACTCATGCCCTTAAATGGAATGACAGTCGATTCTGGTTAACCCAGATAACTCACTGCCACATGGAATAAAGTTGGATTGCATGATTATTAGGATGATTAATTTTGTAGCAAAAGCCCATATCAGGATAATCACTGACTACAAATCGCTGGTAGAAAGTCCAAACTCTCTACTAGCGAAACAAGCCTTCACAGCCTTTATTGGCAGCCGTACCTGGTCAAAGGGCATGGAGACCACCTGCAATCGCTCCTCCCTTCCAGATCTTGCCGCCCTGTCCTTATGGGACAAAGACAAAATTCGTGAATGGGTTTTAGCAAGGGACGAAGCCCTCGACCTAGCCCTATCGAACGCGGCCAGACTATCCACGTGGTTTCCTCGCGTGAAAGCAGTCAGAACTCCGGCACATTCACTAAGTGACCTGATGAACCCCACGCTAAGAAGGGCCTCGATTCCACGTCATCCCTATAGCATTCCTACAGGGCGCATATTCCAATACCCCCCCTGGACCTTCGACTCTGCCCTTGCAACAAGGGAATGATAGAGGATTTTATCCACTTTTTCTTCTACTGTCCTCTATACCAGTGTTTTTCAACCTTTTTTGGGCAAAGGCACACTTGTTTCATGAAAAAAATCACGAGGCACACCACCATTAGAAAATGTTAAAAAATTGAACTCTGTGCCTATATTGACTATATATAAAGTAATTCTCTTGAATAGGAATCAAATAAACACAAAGAAAGTATTTTATAATTACTTTATTATGAATGCTCGAAAATATTTCAATTGTTTCCCTTGAAACAGTCATTCAGCTGGGCATAGAGTTGCTTTAATAGGTATCTAAAGCCATTTGCCAATGTTGCTGTATGTAGGTTTTATTTTATTTGTGTTTTATCTTATATTTTGGAAATGTACATCCAGTTTTTTCCCCTTTAAATTATTTGAGGGGGCCCCCCAGCCTAAGCTATAGCTTGTAAATTTCTCCGCGGCAGCAGCGGCATATAAATATTTCTATAAGGCGGACAAACAAGATTCATCTCGCCCGCCGCCAAGGGGGTTGGACTTGCCTCTCTCTCTCTCCCAGCGCAGCCCTGGTCGCGTCCAGACAGAAGCCAAGAGCGCAACAGGTTCGCACCGGAGAGCTTGGTTCTTTAACTCCGAGTAATCCCACTGCCCGAGGCAGTTCTCGGATTCTCCCTGTCATTTTGTCCATTTCTGCATAGTTCAGTAACTTCATTCTCCATTCTTCTATTGTCGGCGTTTGTTCTTGTTTCCAATTCTGTGCTATTACTGCATAATGGAAAAGCTTATTATCTTGTTTTTTAATGTCTGTACCTGTAATTCCTAACAGAAAGGCTTCTGGTTTTTTAATAAATGTATATTTCAACATTTTCTTTATCTCACCATATACCAAATCCCAGAAGCTTTTCACCCTTTTACACTCCCACCACATATGAAAAAAGGTACCTTCTTTTTCTTTGCATTTCCAACACTTATTATCTACTTTATACATTTTCGCTAGTTTGACCGGCGTTATATACCATCTGTACACCATTTTTAACACATTTTCTTTCAAAGCATTACACGCAGTGAATTTCGTACCTTCCCTCCAAAGCTTTTCCCAGTCATCTAGCATAATATTATGTCCAATATCTTGTGCCCAACGTATCATCACCGACTTCACTTCCTCGCAGGCTCCCTTCTCTCTCCCTCCCCTCCCCTCCTCATTATGTTCTTCTCCGCTCGGCTTCTGTTCAGAGTCCGGTTCTCTTTCCTCACCCCTCCGCCAATCAGGGCCCGGCGATGTCGCGAGTGCCCCGGCTCCGATTGGCTGGCGTTGCGCGCGCCGCCTGCCTATTCCTTTTGTGTATGCTGAGGGGGAAAGAGAGAACGCAAATGCGCGTGTCTGTCTTTCGCCCTCCCTGCTGGCGCGCGATTGGCCCGGCTTTCAATTGGGGGAATTTTCCCCACGGCACACCAGGCAACATCGGAACAGTGCCGCGGAACAGTGGTTGAAAAACACTGCTCTATACGCTACAGTTAGACCCAGGCTTTTCCTCCTAATCCCGCCGACCATCGCCCGGGACGATGACCGCATGAAATACCTATTGGTAGATGCCAACCCTCTGGGCACAAGAGGAGTGGCTATCTACATACTCCAGGCACTGAAACTTAGGGCCACCTTCTTGGCTAATTTGCCCAGGGGCGTAGCAACGGGGGGCGGGCCGCCCCGGGTTCCACCCCAGAGGGGGGTGACACTTTTTAAAATTTTAACTTCATTGAAAAAAAAGAGATCACACACACACACACACACACACACACACACACACACAACATTTTTTAATTTTAACTTTATTGGGGGGAAAAGAGATAATAGACACACACACACACAACCCCCTCCACCTCACAAAGTGGCACCATCAGAGGGGGGTGACACTTTTTATTTATTTTTTATTTTTTATTTTTTAATTTTTATTTTTATTTTTATTTTAACTTTATTGAAAAAAAAGAGATAATAGACACACACACACAAAACCCCCACACCTCGCAAAGTGGCACCATCAGAGGGGGGTGACACTTTTTATTTTTTTTTATTTTTATTTTTTTAAATTTTTATTTTTATTTTTATTTTAACTTTATTGAAAAAAAAGAGATAATAGACACACACACACAAAACCCCCACACCTCGCAAAGTGGCACCATCAGAGGGGGGTGACACTTTTTATTTTTATTTTTATTTTTAAATTTTTATTTTTATTTTTATTTTTATTTTATTGAAAAAAAAGAGATAATAGACACACACACACAAAACCCCCACACCTCGCAAAGTGGCACCATCAGAGGGGGGTGACACTTTTTATTTTTATTTTTATTTTTAAATTTTTATTTTTATTTTTATTTTTATTTTATTGAAAAAAAAGAGATAATAGACACACACACACAAAACCCCCACACCTCGCAAAGTGGCACCATCAGAGGGGGGTGACACTTTTTATTTTTATTTTTATTTTTAAATTTTTATTTTTATTTTAACTTTATTGAAAAAAAAGAGATAATACACACACACACAAAACCCCCACACCTTGCAAAGTGGCACCATCAGAGGGGGGTGACACTTTTTATTTTTTTATTTTTTTTAATTAAATTAAAGTGGTGGGGGGGTGACAAAAAAAATTCCGCCCCGGGTACCACCGGGGCTTGCTATGCCTCTGAATTTGCCTTAGCACTAGATCTAAGTTACTTCCTGACATAGACACTGTCGGCACGCTCTGCCACCGCTTTCTATTCTATCTGTTTCACTTAGCATGATTTTATACCCAAAGTTTTATATGTACCTGTACAAAATGTACAAAATGTATCTGTTATATTTTATGTACATTTTTGACAGGCTTCCGCCTGGTTTCTTATTATGTGCTATGGCCAGATGGCTAATGCAATAGATATTATTTGATTTGGATGATTAATTAAATGTGTGCTGCAGTGTTGGACTGCGGTAAAATTTAGATTTTAGGGTGGGATGAAACCTCAAGGGCTATTGTGCTTCGCTGAAGCGGCCGGTCTTTGAAGCCGTAGCGCCCCGCTCTCAATCCGCTCTACCTTCCCCGGTCCCTTACGGGATTCCTGGGAGGAGGGAGAGATCGTGGGGGCACCAGCCGGCTCCCCAAGTCTTCAGGCCGCCCTGCCTGAAGTTTCACGGAGGTCCGTTGCGCGGAAACGGAGCCTCCAGCCGATTTTCAGCCGGTCCCCCGCAACGCGACGGGAACCCAGCCGGCTGTAATGGCGCTAACCGGAAGTCTCCTCGGATCCATCGGGATTTATCAAGCCTGACCCCAATAAGAATGGCGGTGATAATAATGCTCTCTTCCCCCCATCAGCTCTATGGGAAATGGTACGAGGTGGCCATCGGGTCGACCTGCCGCTGGATCCAGGCCCGACGCACTCGCCTCAGCGCCGGGACTCTGGTCCTGGGCCCGGGGAAGGCGCCTGGGGAACTCACTGCCACCAGCACCCGGCTCAGGTGTGTGGCGATCCTATGAGGGGGCTGCCCTGGGTGGGAAATCCCTTAGCCCAAATCTGACCCCCCTGACCCTGTCTCTTTTGTCGCAGGCAAGGGGCATGCCGGGCCTACACTGAGGACTACCAGAAGAGTGGCGAGTTGGGAAGATTCACTTTCCACAACGCAAGTAGGTTTATTTCCGAGCCTAAGATCTAATTTTATTTTTTTGCTCCCTCCTCTCTATTCATCCCGCACATTATTCCTCCATGAATAAAGCCTTTGATCACCTGTAAAGTTGACTCATACCCGCCTCTCGTTCCAGGATGGAAGGCGCACGGCGAGACCTTTGTGGCGCGCGCCAACCCCAACGAGTTCGCCGTCTTGGTGACGAAGAAGAACAGCACCCACGGGCTCAGCACCACTGCCAAGCTCTACGGTACGTAGAAGTCCCCACAGCGTGAAATGTAGTTCAGCTACGGGAGATTCAGCACAAAGGACAGAGACAACCATCCGAGGGAACTCCCCACAGCGTGAAATCTAGCTAAATTTAAAAATAGGAAGATCACTTCCGTGATGCTGAATTTTGTATGATAAAAGAAGGGGGGAGGCGTCTTTGTTAACCTAGGTGACTCCCCACTGCATGAAATACCTGGGCAGGAAAAGGAACAGAAATTGTGGTTAAGCGGTGGAGCTTCCTGCAGCCTGAATATAGCTCATATTTATTTTGACTGGGGAACTCCCTGCCACCGGAAGTGTTCGGGATCGGTCCAATGGGGTCTCCTTCCCTGCCATTCTCACCTTCAGTTAGTTTCAAAAGCCGAGGGCTTCTGGCCCCTAGCGGCGTATTGCAAGGACGTGAACCCTTCACCCCGTTGCAGGAAGGACCCCAGCGCTGAGCGAGGACCTGGTGGAGGACTTCCGGAGACGGGCCCTAGCCCTGGGGATCCCTGAGGATGCCATCTTTGTCCTGAGCAACCAAGGCAAGTTGCGGGGGGAGGAGGTGGCGGGTTCAAATCCCTCGGATTTCCTGCCTACTTCTGACAGCAATGTTGCACACTTTGCGGAGCCCAATAAGTTTACTTGGCCTATAGATTTGGGGGATTTCCGAAATTGCCCCGAAATCCCCCATAGTCTGACCCGCTATACCCCACTTTTCCACACCCAAATGGGACCCCTTTGTGGAGAAACCTCCTCAAAAAACGGGTCCAAACCCCCTCTGTCTTTCCTCAGGGGAGTGCATTCCGCCCAACGCCGAAGAAGTGCCCCAGGTAGGTGACCCTAAGGGGACAGGTGGCTGGGTGAGGGTTCAGGCTTCCAGGAGCGCCCAGGGACCCTCGGGTGCCATGGCGATCCCTCCTCTCTACCTCACCCTCGAAAAGCTCCTCCATCAATAAAGCCTTTGACCTCGATTTGACGCCACTGACGAACGCAGGGGCTGTGCGACTCCTAAGGGTGCTTACCCTGCACCCATAGGGTGCAGCGTTATTTGGGGGTTAAATATGCACGGCTTGTTGACCGTGGAAATCTTGCAACCCCACTCCTAACGCCACTGTTGCACACAATTCCATTTCTAACACCCATCTTGCACCCGATCCGAGAGCTCCATTGGGTGCCTGCCCTCCACCCCTGGGTTGCGCTGACCATTTGGGGTGCACCTCAGGGTCCCCAACGCCCCATTGACAACGCCTCATGCTACATTTTCCAGGACAGGGTGCGGAGGACCCCCTTGTTTGAGGAGGAAGAAGGCTCTGCCGACGGATCTGCACCTGCGCTCCCAAACGTCAAGGAAGGTGGGTGCTCACAGTGCGGTGGGGGGACCCTTTCTTGTGGGGAAGGGAAGTTCAGGTGAGGGTCTGGAATTTATCTTACTGGATATCTATCAAGAGGCAGGGAGATTTTGACACTACTTCTCAGGAGGCCGGGCATTCCTCAGATTTGGCATGCTACTTAGGCAGGGAGTTCCCCAGATTTGGCATGCTTACTTAGGCAGAGAGTTCCCCAGATTTCTCATGCTTACTTAGGCAGAGAGTTCCCTAGATTTTGCATGCTTATTTAGGCAGGGAGTTCCTCAGATTTCACATGCTACTTATGCAGGGAGTTCCCCAGATTTCGCATGCTACTTAGGCAGGGGGTTCCCCATATTTCGCATGCTACTTAGGCAGGGATTTCCCCAGATTTCGCATGCTTACTTAGGCAGGGAGTTCCCCAGATTTCGCATGCTACATAGGCAGGGAGTTCCCCAGATTTCGCATGCTACTTAGGCAGGGAGTTCCCCAGATTTCGCATGCTACTTAGGCAGGGGGTTCCCCATATTTCGCATGCTACTTAGGCAGGGATTTCCCCAGATTTCGCATGCTTACTTAGGCAGGGAGTTCCCCAGATTTCGCATGCTACATAGGCAGGGAGTTCCCCAGATTTCGCATGCTACATAGGCAGGGAGTTCCCCAGATTACGCATGCTACTTACGCAGGGAGTTCCCCAGATTTCGCATGCTACTTAGGCAGGGAGTTCCCCAGATTTCGCATGCTACTTACGCAGGGAGTTCCCCAGATTTCGCATGCTTCTTACGCAGGGAGTTCCCCAGATTTCGCATGCTACTTACGCAGGGAGATCCCCAGATTTCGCATGCTACTTAGGCAGGGAGTTCCCCAGATTTCGCATGCTACATAGGCAAGGAGTTCCCCAGATTTCGCATGCTACATAGGCAGGGAGTTCCACAGATTACGCATGCTACTTACGCAGGGAGTTCCCCAGATTTCGCATGCTACTTACGCAGGGAGTTCCCCAGATTTCGCATGCTTACTTAGGCAGGGAGTTCCCCAGATTTCGCATGCTACTTAGGCAGGGGGTTCCCCAGATTTCGCATGCTACTTAGGCAGGGAGTTCCCCAGATTTCGCATGCTACATAGGCAGGGAGTTCCCCAGATTTCGCATGCTACATAGGCAGGGAGTTCCCCAGATTTCGCATGCTACATAGGCAGGGAGTTCCCCAGATTACGCATGCTACTTACGCAGGGAGTTCCCCAGATTTGGCATGCTTACTTAGGCAGGGAGTTCCCCAGATTTCGCATGCTACTTAGGCAGGGAGTTCCCCAGATTTCGCATGCTACTTAGGCAGGGAGTTCCTCAGATTTGGCATGCTTACTTAGGCAGGGGGTTCCCCAGATTTCGCATGCTACTTAGGCAGGGAGTTCCTCAGATTTGGCATGCTTACTTAGGCAGGGGGTTCCCCAGATTTCGCATGCTACTTAGGCAGGGAGTTCCTCAGATTTGGCATGCTTACTTAGGCAGGGAGTTCCCCAGATTTCGCATACTACTTAGGCAGGGAGTTCCCCAGATTTCGTATGCTTACTTAGGCAGGGAGTTCCCCAGATTTCGCATACTACTTAGGCAGGGAGTTCCCCAGATTTCGTATGCTTACTTAGGCAGGGAGTTCCTCAGATTTGGCATGCTTACTTAGGCAGGGAGTTCCCCAGATTTGGCATGCTTACTTAGGCAGGGAGTTCCCCAGATTTCGTATGCTTACTTAGGCAGGGAGTTCCCCAGATTTCGCATGCTACTTAGGCAGGGAGTTCCCCAGATTTGGCATGCTTACTTAGGCAGGGAGTTCCCCAGATTTGGCATGCTTACTTAGGCAGGGAGTTCCCCAGATTTCGCATGCTACTTAGGCAGGGAGTTCCCCAGATTTCGCATGCTACTTAGGCAGGGAGTTCCTCAGATTTGGCATGCTTACTTAGGCAGGGAGTTCCCCAGATTTGGCATGCTACTTAGGCAGGGAGTTCCCCAGATTTCGCATACTACTTAGGCAGGGAGTTCCCCAGATTTCGTATGCTTACTTAGGCAGGGAGTTCCCCAGATTTCACATGCTACTTAGGCAGGGAGTTCCCCAGATTTGGCATTCTTACTTAGGCAGGGAGTTCCCCAGATTTCGCATGCTTACTTAGGCAGGGAGTTCCCCAGATTTCGCATGCTTACTTAGGCAGGGAGTTACCCAGATTTGGCATGCTTACTTAGGCAGGGAGTTCCCCAGATTTCGCATGCTTACTTAGGCAGGGAGTTCCCCAGATTTCGCATGCTTACTTAGGCAGGGAGTTCCCCAGATTTTGCATGCTTACTTAGGCAGGGAGTTCCCCAGATTTCGCATGCTTACTTAGGCAGGGAGTTCCCCAGATTTGGCATGCTTACTTAGGCAGGGAGTTCCCGAGATTTCGCATGCTACTTAGGCAGGGAGTTCCCCAGATTTGGCATTCTTACTTAGGCAGGGAGTTCCCCAGATTTGGCATGCTTACTTAGGCAGGGAGTTCCCCAGATTTCGCATGCTTACTTAGGCAGGGAGTTCCTCAGATTTCGCATGCTACTTACGCAAGGAGTTCCCTAGATTTCGCATGCTTACTTAGGCAGGGGGTTCCCCAGATTTCGCATGCTATTTAGGCAGGGAGTTCCCCAGATTTCGCATGCTTACTTAGGCAGGGAGTTCCCCAGATTTGGCATGCTTACTTAGGCAGGGAGTTCCCCAGATTTCGCATGCTTACTTAGGGAGGGAGTTCCCCAGATTTGGCATGCTTACTTAGGCAGGGAGTTCCCCAGATTTCGCATGCTACTTAGGCAGGGAGTTCCCCAGATTTCGCATGCTACTTAGGCAGGCGGTTCCCCAGATTTCACATGCTTACTTAGGCAGGGGGTTCCCCAGATTTCGCAGGCTTACTTAGGCAGGGAGTTCCCCAGATTTCGCATGCTACTTAGGCAGGGGGTTCCCCATATTTCGCATGCTACTTAGGCAGGGATTTCCCCAGATTTCGCATGCTTACTTAGGCAGGGAGTTCCCCAGATTTCGCATGCTACATAGGCAGGGAGTTCCCCAGATTTCGCATGCTACATAGGCAGGGAGTTCCCCAGATTACGCATGCTACTTACGCAGGGACTTCCCCAGATTTCGCATGCTACTTAGGCAGGGAGTTCCCCAGATTTCGCATGCTACTTACGCAGGGAGTTCCCCAGATTTCGCATGCTTCTTACGCAGGGAGTTCCCCAGATTTCGCATGCTACTTATGCAGGGAGATCCCCAGATTTCGCATGCTACTTAGGCAGGGAGTTCCCCAGATTTCGCATGCTACATAGGCAGGGAGTTCCCCAGATTTCGCATGCTACATAGGCAGGGAGTTCCCCAGATTTCGCATGCTACATAGGCAGGGAGTTCCCCAGATTACGCATGCTACTTACGCAGGGAGTTCCCCAGATTTCGCATGCTACTTACGCAGGGAGTTCCCCAGATTTCGCATGCTTACTTAGGCAGGGAGTTCCCCAGATTTCGCATGCTACATAGGCAGGGAGTTCCCCAGATTTCGCATGCTACATAGGCAGGGAGTTCCCCAGATTACGCATGCTACTTACGCAGGGAGTTCCCCAGATTTCGCATGCTACTTAGGCAGGGAGTTCCCCAGATTTCGCATGCTACATAGGCAGGGAGTTCCCCAGATTTCGCATGCTACATAGGCAGGGAGTTCCCCAGATTACGCATGCTACTTACGCAGGGAGTTCCCCAGATTTCGCATGCTACTTAGGCAGGGAGTTCCCCAGATTTCGCATGCTACATAGGCAGGGAGTTCCCCAGATTTCGCATGCTACATAGGCAGGGAGTTCCCCAGATTTCGCATGCTACATAGGCAGGGAGTTCCCCAGATTACGCATGCTACTTACGCAGGGAGTTCCCCAGATTTCGCATGCTACTTACGCAGGGAGTTCCCCAGATTTCGCATGCTTACTTAGGCAGGGAGTTCCCCAGATTTCGCATGCTACATAGGCAGGGAGTTCCCCAGATTTCGCATGCTACATAGGCAGGGAGTTCCCCAGATTACGCATGCTACTTACGCAGGGAGTTCCCCAGATTTCGCATGCTACTTAGGCAGGGAGTTCCCCAGATTTCGCATGCTACTTACGCAGGGAGTTCCCCAGATTTCGCATGCTTCTTACGCAGGGAGTTCCCCAGATTTCGCATGCTACTTACGCAGGGAGATCCCCAGATTTCGCATGCTACTTAGGCAGGGAGTTCCCCAAATTTCGCATGCTACATAGGCAGGGAGTTCCCCAGATTTCGCATGCTACATAGGCAGGGAGTTCCACAGATTTCGCATGCTACATAGGCAGGGAGTTCCCCAGATTTCGCATGCTACATAGGCAGGGAGTTCCCCAGATTACGCATGCTACTTACGCAGGGACTTCCCCAGATTTCGCATGCTACTTAGGCAGGGAGTTCCCCAGATTTCGCATGCTACTTACGCAGGGAGTTCCCCAGATTTCGCATGCTTCTTACGCAGGGAGTTCCCCAGATTTCGCATGCTACTTATGCAGGGAGATCCCCAGATTTCGCATGCTACTTAGGCAGGGAGTTCCCCAGATTTCGCATGCTACATAGGCAGGGAGTTCCCCAGATTTCGCATGCTACATAGGCAGGGAGTTCCCCAGATTTCGCATGCTACATAGGCAGGGAGTTCCCCAGATTACGCATGCTACTTACGCAGGGAGTTCCCCAGATTTCGCATGCTACTTACGCAGGGAGTTCCCCAGATTTCGCATGCTTACTTAGGCAGGGAGTTCCCCAGATTTCGCATGCTACATAGGCAGGGAGTTCCCCAGATTTCGCATGCTACATAGGCAGGGAGTTCCCCAGATTACGCATGCTACTTACGCAGGGAGTTCCCCAGATTTCGCATGCTACTTAGGCAGGGAGTTCCCCAGATTTCGCATGCTACATAGGCAGGGAGTTCCCCAGATTTCGCATGCTACATAGGCAGGGAGTTCCCCAGATTACGCATGCTACTTACGCAGGGAGTTCCCCAGATTTCGCATGCTACTTAGGCAGGGAGTTCCCCAGATTTCGCATGCTACATAGGCAGGGAGTTCCCCAGATTTCGCATGCTACATAGGCAGGGAGTTCCCCAGATTTCGCATGCTACATAGGCAGGGAGTTCCCCAGATTACGCATGCTACTTACGCAGGGAGTTCCCCAGATTTCGCATGCTACTTACGCAGGGAGTTCCCCAGATTTCGCATGCTTACTTAGGCAGGGAGTTCCCCAGATTTCGCATGCTACATAGGCAGGGAGTTCCCCAGATTTCGCATGCTACATAGGCAGGGAGTTCCCCAGATTACGCATGCTACTTACGCAGGGAGTTCCCCAGATTTCGCATGCTACTTAGGCAGGGAGTTCCCCAGATTTCGCATGCTACTTACGCAGGGAGTTCCCCAGATTTCGCATGCTTCTTACGCAGGGAGTTCCCCAGATTTCGCATGCTACTTACGCAGGGAGATCCCCAGATTTCGCATGCTACTTAGGCAGGGAGTTCCCCAAATTTCGCATGCTACATAGGCAGGGAGTTCCCCAGATTTCGCATGCTACATAGGCAGGGAGTTCCACAGATTACGCATGCTACTTACGCAGGGAGTTCCCCAGATTTCGCATGCTACTTACGCAGGGAGTTCCCCAGATTTCGCATGCTTACTTAGGCAGGGAGTTCCCCAGATTTCGCATGCTACTTAGGCAGGGGGTTCCCCAGATTTCGCATGCTACTTAGGCAGGGAGTTCCCCAGATTTCGCATGCTACATAGGCAGGGAGTTCCCCAGATTTCGCATGCTACATAGGCAGGGAGTTCCCCAGATTTCGCATGCTACATAGGCAGGGAGTTCCCCAGATTACGCATGCTACTTACGCAGGGAGTTCCCCAGATTTGGCATGCTTACTTAGGCAGGGAGTTCCCCAGATTTCGCATGCTACTTAGGCAGGGAGTTCCCCAGATTTCGCATGCTACTTAGGCAGGGAGTTCCTCAGATTTGGCATGCTTACTTAGGCAGGGGGTTCCCCAGATTTCGCATGCTACTTAGGCAGGGAGTTCCTCAGATTTGGCATGCTTACTTAGGCAGGGGGTTCCCCAGATTTCGCATGCTACTTAGGCAGGGAGTTCCTCAGATTTGGCATGCTTACTTAGGCAGGGAGTTCCCCAGATTTCGTATGCTTACTTAGGCAGGGAGTTCCCCAGATTTCGCATGCTACTTAGGCAGGGAGTTCCCCAGATTTCGCATGCTACTTAGGCAGGGAGTTCCTCAGATTTGGCATGCTTACTTAGGCAGGGAGTTCCCCAGATTTGGCATGCTTACTTAGGCAGGGAGTTCCCCAGATTTCGTATGCTTACTTAGGCAGGGAGTTCCCCAGATTTCGCATGCTACTTAGGCAGGGAGTTCCCCAGATTTGGCATGCTTACTTAGGCAGGGAGTTCCCCAGATTTGGCATGCTTACTTAGGCAGGGAGTTCCCCAGATTTCGCATGCTACCTAGGCAGGGAGTTCCCCAGATTTCGCATGCTACTTAGGCAGGGAGTTCCTCAGATTTGGCATGCTTACTTAGGCAGAGAGTTCCCCAGATTTGGCATGCTACTTAGGCAGGGAGTTCCCCAGATTTCGCATACTACTTAGGCAGGGAGTTCCCCAGATTCCGTATGCTTACTTAGGCAGGGAGTTCCCCAGATTTCACATGCTACTTAGGCAGGGAGTTCCCCAGATTTGGCATTCTTACTTAGGCAGGGAGTTCCCCAGATTTCGCATGCTTACTTAGGCAGGGAGTTCCCCAGATTTCGCATGCTTACTTAGGCAGGGAGTTCCCCAGATTTGGCATGCTTACTTAGGCAGGGAGTTCCCCAGATTTCGCATGCTTACTTAGGCAGGGAGTTCCCCAGATTTTGCATGCTTACTTAGGCAGGGAGTTCCCCAGATTTTGCATGCTTACTTAGGCAGGGAGTTCCCCAGATTTCGCATGCTTACTTAGGCAGGGAGTTCCCCAGATTTGGCATGCTTACTTAGGCAGGGAGTTCCCGAGATTTCGCATGCTACTTAGGCAGGGAGTTCCCCAGATTTGGCATTCTTACTTAGGCAGGGAGTTCCCCAGATTTGGCATGCTTACTTAGGCAGGGAGTTCCCCAGATTTCGCATGCTTACTTAGGCAGGGAGTTCCTCAGATTTCGCATGCTACTTACGCAAGGAGTTCCCTAGATTTCGCATGCTTACTTAGGCAGGGGGTTCCCCAGATTTCGCATGCTATTTAGGCAGGGAGTTCCCCAGATTTCGCATGCTTACTTAGGCAGGGAGTTCCCCAGATTTGGCATGCTTACTTAGGCAGGGAGTTCCCCAGATTTGGCATGCTTACTTAGGGAGGGAGTTCCCCAGATTTGGCATGCTTACTTAGGCAGGGAGTTCCCCAGATTTCGCATGCTACTTAGGCAGGGAGTTCCTCAGATTTCGCATGCTACTTAGGCAGGGAGTTCCCCAGATTTGGCATGCTTACTTAGGCAGGGAGTTCCCCAGATTTTGCATGCTACTTAGGCAGGGAGTTCCCCAGATTTGGCATGCTTACTTAGGCAGGGAGTTCCCCAGATTTCGCATGCTTACTTAGGCAGGGAGTTCCCCAGATTTCGCAGGCTTACTTAGGCAGGGAGTTCCCCAGATTTCGCATGCTACTTAGGCAGGGAGTTCCCCAGATTTCGCAGGCTTACTTAGGCAGGGAGTTCCCCAGATTTCACATGCTACTTAGGCAGGGAGTTCCCCAGATTTCGCAGGCTTACTTAGGCAGGGAGTTCCCCAGATTTCGCATGCTACTTAGGCAGGGAGTTCCCCAGATTTCGCATGCTACTTAGGCAGAGATTTCCCCAGATTTCGCATACTACTTAGGCAGGGAGTTCCCCAGATTTCGCATACTACTTAGGCAGGGAGTTCCCCAGATTTGGCATTCTGACTTAGGCAGGGAGTTCCCCAGATTTGGCATGCTTACTTAGGGAGGGAGTTCCCCAGATTTCACATGCTACTTAGGCAGGGAGTTCCCCAGATTTCGCATGCTACTTAGGCAGGGAGTTCCCCAGATTTCGCATGCTTACTTAGGCAGGGAGTTCCCCAGATTTCGCATGCTTACTTAGGCAGGGAGTTCCCCAGATTTGGCATGCTTACTTAGGCAGGGAGTTCCCCAGATTTCGCATGCTTACTTAGGCAGGGAGTTCCCCAGATTTCGCATGCTTACTTAGGCAGGGAGTTCCCCAGATTTTGCATGCTTACTTAGGCAGGGAGTTCCCCAGATTTCGCATGCTTACTTAGGGAGGGAGTTCCCCAGATTTGGCATGCTTACTTAGGCAGGGAGTTCCCGAGATTTCGCATGCTACTTAGGCAGGGAGTTCCCCAGATTTGGCATTCTTACTTAGGCAGGGAGTTCCCCAGATTTGGCATGCTTACTTAGGCAGGGAGTTCCCCAGATTTCGCATGCTTACTTAGGCAGGGAGTTCCTCAGATTTCGCATGCTACTTACGCAAGGAGTTCCCTAGATTTCGCATGCTTACTTAGGCAGGGGGTTCCCCAGATTTCGCATGCTATTTAGGCAGGGAGTTCCCCAGATTTCGCATGCTTACTTAGGCAGGGAGTTCCCCAGATTTGGCATGCTTACTTAGGCAGGGAGTTCCCCAGATTTGGCATGCTTACTTAGGGAGGGAGTTCCCCAGATTTGGCATGCTTACTTAGGCAGGGAGTTCCCCAGATTTCGCATGCTACTTAGGCAGGGAGTTCCTCAGATTTCGCATGCTACTTAGGCAGGGAGTTCCCCAGATTTGGCATGCTTACTTAAGCAGGGAGTTCCCCAGATTTTGCATGCTACTTAGGCAGGGAGTTCCCCAGATTTGGCATGCTTACTTAGGCAGGGAGTTCCCCAGATTTCGCATGCTTACTTAGGCAGGGAGTTCCCCAGATTTCGCAGGCTTACTTAGGCAGGGAGTTCCCCAGATTTCGCATGCTACTTAGGCAGGGAGTTCCCCAGATTTCGCAGGCTTACTTAGGCAGGGAGTTCCCCAGATTTCACATGCTACTTAGGCAGGGAGTTCCCCAGATTTCGCAGGCTTACTTAGGCAGGGAGTTCCCCAGATTTCGCATGCTACTTAGGCAGGGAGTTCCCCAGATTTCGCATGCTACTTAGGCAGAGATTTCCCTAGATTTCGCATACTACTTAGGCAGGGAGTTCCCCAGATTTCGCATACTACTTAGGCAGGGAGTTCCCCAGATTTGGCATTCTGACTTAGGCAGGGAGTTCCCCAGATTTGGCATGCTTACTTAGGGAGGGAGTTCCCCAGATTTCACATGCTACTTAGGCAGGGAGTTCCCCAGATTTCGCATGCTACTTAGGCAGGGAGTTCCCCAGATTTCGCATGCTTACTTAGGCAGGGAGTTCCCCAGATTTCACATGCTACTTAGGCAGGGAGTTCCCCAGATTTGGCATTCTTACTTAGGCAGGGAGTTCCCCAGATTTCGCATGCTTACTTAGGCAGGGAGTTCCCCAGATTTCGCATGCTTACTTAGGCAGGGAGTTCCCCAGATTTGGCATGCTTACTTAGGAGGGAGTTCCCCAGATTTCGCATGCTACTTAGGCAGGGAGTTCCCCAGATTTCGCATGCTACTTAGGCAGGGGGTTCCCCAGATTTCACATGCTTACTTAGGCAGGGGGTTCCCCAGATTTCGCAGGCTTACTTAGGCAGGGAGTTCCCCAGATTTCACATGCTACTTAGGCAGGGAGTTCCTCAGACTTCGCATGCTACTTAGGCAGGGAGTTCCCCAGATTTGGCATGCTTACTTAGGCAGGGAGTTCCCCAGATTTCGCATGCTACTTAGGCAGGGAGTTCCCCAGATTTGGCATGCTTACTTAGGCAGGGAGTTCCCCAGATTTCGCATGCTTACTTAGGCAGGGAGTTCCCCAGATTTCGCAGGCTTACTTAGGCAGGGAGTTCCCCAGATTTCACATGCTACTTAGGCAGGGAGTTCCCCAGATTTCGCAGGCTTACTTAGGCAGGGAGTTCCCCAGATTTCACATGCTACTTAGGCAGGGAGTTCCCCAGATTTCGCAGGCTTACTTAGGCAGGGAGTTCCCAGATTTCGCATGCTACTTAGGCAGGGAGTTCCCCAGATTTCGCATGCTAATTAGGCAGAGATTTCCCCAGATTTCGCATACTACTTAGGCAGGGAGTTCCCCAGATTTCGCATACTACTTAGGCAGGGAGTTCCCCAGATTTGGCATTCTGACTTAGGCAGGGAGTTCCCCAGATTTGGCATGCTTACTTAGGCAGGGAGTTCCCCAGATTTCATATGCTACTTAGGCAGGGAGTTCCCCAGATTTCGCATGCTACTTAGGCAGGGAGTTCCCCAGATTTCGCATGCTTACTTCGGCAGGGAGTTCCCCAGATTTCGCATGCTACTTAGGCAGGGAGTTCCCCAGATTTCGCATGCTTACTTAGGCAGGGAGTTCCCCAGATTTCACATGCTACTTAGGCAGGGAGTTCCCCAGATTTCGCATGCTACTTAGGCAGGGAGTTCCCCAGATTTGGCATGCTTACTTAGGCAGGGAGTTCCCCAGATTTCGCATGCTACTTAGGCAGGGAGTTCCCCAGATTTGGCATGCTTACTTAGGCAGGGAGTTCCCCAGATTTCGCATGCTTACTTAGGCAGGGAGTTCCCCAGATTTCGCATGCTACTTAGGCAGGGAGTTCCCCAGATTTCACATGCTACTTAGGCAGGGAGTTCCCCAGATTTGGCATTCTTACTTAGGCAGGGAGTTCCCCAGATTTCGCATGCTTACTTAGGCAGGGAGTTCCCCAGATTTCGCATGCTTACTTAGGCAGGGAGTTCCCCAGATTTGGCATGCTTACTTAGGCAGGGAGTTCCCCAGATTTCGCATGCTTACTTAGGCAGCGAGTTCCCCAGATTTCGCATGCTTACTTAGGCAGGGAGTTCCCCAGATTTTGCATGCTTACTTAGGCAGGGAGTTCCCCAGATTTGGCATGCTTACTTAGGCAGGGAGTTCCCCAGATTTGGCATGCTTACTTAGGCAGGGAGTTCCCCAGATTTGGCATGCTTACTTAGGCAGGGAGTTCCCCAGAATTGGCATGCTTACTTAGGCAGGGAGTTCCCCAGATTTGGCATCCTTACTTAGGCAGGGAGTTCCCCAGATTTCGCATGCTTACTTAGGCAGGGAGTTCCTCAGATTTCGCATGCTTACTTAGGCAGGGAGTTCCCCAGATTTCGCATGCTACTTAGGCAGGGAGTTCCCCAGATTTGGCATTCTTACTTAGGCAGGGAGTTCCCCAGATTTGGCATGCTTACTTAGGCAGGGAGTTCCCCAGATTTCGCATGCTTACTTAGGCAGGGAGTTCCTCAGATTTCGCATGCTACTTAGGCAAGGAGTTCCCTAGATTTTGCATGCTTACTTAGGCAGGGGGTTCCCCAGATTTCGCATGCTATTTAGGCAGGGAGTTCCCCAGATTTCGCATGCTTACTTAGGCAGGGAGTTCCCCAGATTTGGCATGCTTACTTAGGCAGGGAGTTCCCCAGATTTGGCATGCTTACTTAGGCAGGGAGTTCCCCAGATTTCGCATGCTTACTTAGGCAGGGAGTTCCCCAGATTTGGCATGCTTACTTAGGCAGGGAGTTCCCCAGATTTGGCATGCTTACTTAGGCAGGGAGTTCCCCAGATTTGGCATGCTTACTTAGGCAGGGAGTTCCCCAGATTTGGCATGCTTAGTTAGGCAGGGAGTTCCCCAGATTTGGCATGCTTACTTAGGCAGGGAGTTCCCCAGATTTCGCATGCTTACTTAGGCAGGGAGTTCCTCAGATTTCGCATGCTTACTTAGGCAGGGAGTTCCCCAGATTTCGCATTCTACTTAGGCAGGGAGTTCCCCAGATTTGGCATTCTTACTTAGGCAGGGAGTTCCCCAGATTTGGCATGCTTACTTAGGCAGGGAGTTCCCCAGATTTCGCATGCTTACTTAGGCAGGGAGTTCCTCAGATTTCGCATGCTACTTAGGCAAGGAGTTCCCTAGATTTCGCATGCTTACTTAGGCAGGGGGTTCCCCAGATTTCGCATGCTATTTAGGCAGGGAGTTCCCCAGATTTCGCATGCTTACTTAGGCAGGGAGTTCCCCAGATTTGGCATGCTTATTTAGGGAGGGAGTTCCCCAGATTTGGCATGCTTACTTAGGCAGGGAGTTCCCCAGATTTCGCATGCTACTTAGGCAGGGAGTTCCCCAGATTTCGCATGCTACTTAGGCAGGGGGTTCCCCAGATTTCACATGCTTACTTAGGCAGGGGGTTCCCCAGATTTCGCAGGCTTACTTAGGCAGGGAGTTCCCCAGATTTCACATGCTACTTAGGCAGGGAGTTCCTCAGATTTCGCATGCTACTTAGGCAGGGAGTTCCCCAGATTTGGCATGCTTACTTAGGCAGGGAGTTCCCCAGATTTCGCATGCTACTTAGGCAGGGAGTTCCCCAGATTTGGCATGCTTACTTAGGCAGGGAGTTCCCCAGATTTCGCATGCTTACTTAGGCAGGGAGTTCCCCAGATTTGGCAGGCTTACTTAGGCAGGGAGTTCCCCAGATTTCACATGCTACTTAGTCAGGGAGTTCCCCAGATTTCGCAGGCTTACTTAGGCAGGGAGTTCCCCAGATTTCGCATGCTACTTAGGCAGGGAGTTCCCCAGATTTCGCATGCTACTTAGGCAGAGATTTCCCCACATTTCGCATACTACTTAGGCAGGGAGTTCCCCAGATTTCGCATACTACTTAGGCAGGGAGTTCCCCAGATTTGGCATTCTGACTTAGGCAGGGAGTTCCCCAGATTTGGCATGCTTACTTAGGCAGGGAGTTCCCCAGATTTCACATGCTACTTAGGCAGGGAGTTCCCCAGATTTCGCATGCTACTTAGGCAGGGAGTTCCCCAGATTTCGCATGCTTACTTAGGCAGGGAGTTCCCCAGATTTCGCATGCTACTTAGGCAGGGAGTTCCCCAGATTTCGCATGCTTACTTAGGCAGGGAGTTCCCCAGATTTCACATGCTACTTAGGCAGGGAGTTCCCCAGATTTCGCATGCTACTTAGGCAGGGAGTTCCCCAGATTTGGCATGCTTACTTAGGCAGGGAGTTCCCCAGATTTCGCATGCTACTTAGGCAGGGAGTTCCCCAGATTTGGCATGCTTACTTAGGCAGGGAGTTCCCCAGATTTCGCATGCTTACTTAGGCAGGGAGTTCCCCAGATTTCGCAGGCTTACTTAGGCAGGGGGTTCCCCAGATTTCGCATGCTTACTTAGGCAGGGAGCTTCCCAGATTTCGCATGCTTACTTAGGCAGGGAGTTCCCCAGATTTCGCATGCTTACTTAGGCAGGGAGTTCCCCAGATTTGGCATGCTTACTTAGGCAGGGGGTTCCCCAGATTTCGCATGCTACTTAGGCAGGGAGTTTCCTAGATTTGGCATGCTTACTTAGGCAGGGAGTTCCCCAGATTTCGCATGCTTACTTAGGCAGGGAGTTCCCCAGATTTCGCAGGCTTACTTAGGCAGGGGGTTCCCCAGATTTCGCGTGCTACTTAGGCAGGGAGTTCCCCAGATTTGGCATGCTTACTTAGGCAGGGAGTTCCCCAGATTTCGCATGCTTACTTAGGCAGGGAGTTCCCCAGATTTGGCATGCTTACTTAGGCAGGGAGTTCCCCAGATTTCGCATGCTTACTTAGGCAGGGAGTTCCCCAGATTTGGCATGCTTACTTAGGCAGGCAGTTCCCCAGATTTCGCATGCTTACTTTGGCAGGGAGTTCCCCAGATTTCGCATGCTACTTAGGCAGGGAGTTCCCCAGATTTCGCATGCTTACTTAGGCAGGGAGTTCCCCAGATTTCGCATGCTACTTAGGCAGGGAGTTCCCCAGATTTCACATGCTACTTAGGCAGGGAGTTCCCCAGATTTGGCATGCTACTTAGGCAGGGAGTTCCCCAGATTTGGAATGCTACTTAGGCAGGGAGTTCCCCAGATTTGGCATTCTACTTAGGCAGGGAGTTCCCCAGATTTGGCATGCTACTTAGGCAGGGAGTTCCCCAGATTTCGCATGCTACTTAGGCAGGGAGTTCCCCAGATTTCGCATGCTACTTAGGCAGGGAGTTCCCCAGATTTCGCATGCTACTTAGGCAGGGAGTTCCCCAGATTTCGCATGCTACTTAGGCAGGGAGTTCCCCAGATTTCGCATACTACTTAGGCAGGGAGTTCCCCAGATTTGGCATGCTACTTAGGCAGGGAGTTCCCCAGATTTGGCATGGTACTTAGGCAGGGAGTTCCCCAGATTTCGCATGCTACTTAGGCAGGGAGTTCCCCAGATTTCGCATGCTACTTAGGCAGGGAGTTCCCCAGATTTCACATGCTACTTAGGCAGGGAGTTCCCCAGATTTCGCATGCTACTTAGGCAGGGAGTTCCCCAGATTTCGCATACTACTTAGGCAGGGAGTTCCCCAGATTTCGCATGCTACTTAGGCAGGGAGTTCCCCAGATTTCGCATGCTACTTAGGCAGGGAGTTCCCCAGATTTCGCATGCTACTTAGGCAGGGAGTTCCCCAGATTTCGCATGCTACTTAGGCAGGGAGTTCCCCAGATTTCGCATGCTACTTAGGCAGGGAGTTCCCCAGATTTCGCATGCTACTTAGGCAGGGAGATCCCCAGATTTCGCATGCTACTTAGGCAGGGAGTTCCTCAGATTTCACATGCTACTTAGGCAGGGAGTTCCTCAGATTTCACATGCTACTTAGGCAGGGGGTTCCCCAGATTTCGCATGCTACTTAGGCTGGGAGTTCCCCAGATTTCACATGCTACTTAGGCAGGAAGTTCCCCAGATTTCGCATGCTACTTAGGCAGGGAGTTCCCCAGATTTCGCATGCTACTTAGGCAGGGGGTTCCCCAGATTTCACATGCTACTTAGGCAGGGAGTTCCCCAGATTTCGCATGCTACTTAGGCAGGGTGTTCCCCAGATTTCGCATGCTACTTAGGCAGGGAGTTCCCCAGATTTCACATGCTACTTAGGCAGGGAGTTCCCCAGATTTCGCATGCTACTTAGGCAGGGAGTTCCTCAGATTTCACATGCTACTTAGGCAGGGAGTTCCTCAGATTTCACATGCTACTTAGGCAGGGGGTTCCCCAGATTTCGCATGCTACTTAGGCTGGGAGTTACCCAGATTTCACATGCTACTTAGGCAGGGAGTTGCCCAGATTTCGCATGCTACTTAGGCAGGGAGTTCCCCAGATTTCGCATGCTACTTAGGCAGGGAGTTCCCCAGATTTCGCATGCTACTTAGGCAGGGAGTTGCCCAGATTTCGCATGCTACTTAGGCAGGGAGTTCCCCAGATTTCGCATGCTACTTAGGCAGGGGGTTCCCCAGATTTCGCATGCTACTTAGGCAGGGAGTTCCCCAGATTTCGCAAGCTACTTAGGCAGGGGGTTCCCCAGATTTCGCATGCTACTTAGGCAGGGAGTTCCCCAGATTTCACAAGCTACTTAGGCAGGGAGTTCCCCAGATTTCGCATGCTACTTAGGCTGGGAGTTCCCCAGATTTCGCATGCTACTTAGGCTGGGAGTTCCCCAGATTTCACATGCTACTTAGGCTGCGAGTTCCTCAGATTTCGCATGCTACTTAGGCAGGGAGTTCCCCAGATTTCGCAGGCTTACTTAGGCAGGGAGTTCCCCAGATTTCACATGCTACTTAGGCAGGGAGTTCCCCAGATTTCGCAGGCTTACTTAGGCAGGGGGTTCCCCAGATTTGGCATGCTTAATTAGGCAGGGAGTTCCCCAGATTTCGCATACTACTTAGGCAGGGAGTTCCCCAGATTTTGCATGCTACTTAGGCAGGGAGTTCCCCAGATTTCGCAGGCTTACTTAGGCAGGGGGTTCCCCAGATTTCGCAGGCTTACTTAGGCATGGGGTTCCCCAGATTTCACATGCTACTTAGGTAGGGAGTTCCCCAGATTTCGCAGGCTTACTTAGGCACGGGGTTCCCCAGATTTGGCATGCTTACTTAGGCAGGGAGTTCCCCAGATTTCGCATAGTACTTAGGCAGGGAGTTCCCCAGATTTCGCATACTACTTAGGCAGGGAGTTCCCCAGATTTCGCATACTACTTAGGCAGGGAGTTCCCCAGATTTCGCAGGCTTACTTAGGCAGGGAGTTCCCCAGATTTCGCATGCTACTTAGGCAGGGAGTTCCCCAGATTTCGCATGCTTACTTAGGCAGGGAGTTCCCCAGATTTCGCATGCTTACTTAGGCAGGGAGTTCCCCAGATTTCGCAGGCTTCCTTAGGCAGGGAGTTCCCCAGATTTCGCATACTTACTTAGGCAGGGAGTTCCCCAGATTTCGCATGCTACTTAGGCAGGGAGTTCCCCAGATTTCGCATACTACTTAGGCAGGGAGTTCCCCAGATTTCGCATGCTACTTAGGCAGGGAGTTCCCCAGATTTCGCATGCTTACCTAGGGAGGGAGTTCCCCAGATTTCGCATACTACTTAGGCAGGGAGTTCCCCAGATTTCGCATGCTACTTAGGCAGGGAGTTCCCCAGATTTCGCAGGCTTACTTAGGCAGGGAGTTCCCCAGATTTCGCATGCTACTTAGGCAGGGAGTTCCCCAGATTTCGCATGCTTACTTAGGCAGGGAGTTCCCCAGATTTCGCATGCTTACTTAGGCAGGGAGTTCCCCAGATTTCGCAGGCTTACTTAGGCAGGGAGTTCCCCAGATTTCGCATGCTTACTTAGGCAGGGAGTTCCCCAGATTTCGCATGCTACTTAGGCAGGGAGTTCCCCAGATTTCGCATACTACTTAGGCAGGGAGTTCCCCAGATTTCGCATGCTACTTAGGCAGGGAGTTCCCCAGATTTCGCATGCTTACCTAGGGAGGGAGTTCCCCAGATTTCGCATGCTACTTAGGCAGGGAGTTCCCCAGATTTCGCATGCTTACCTAGGGAGGGAGTTCCCCAGATTTCGCATACTACTTAGGCAGGGAGTTCCCCAGATTTCGCATGCTACTTAGGCAGGGAGTTCCCCAGATTTCGCAGGCTTACTTAGGCAGGGAGTTCCCCAGATTTCGCATGCTACTTAGGCAGGGAGTTCCCCAGATTTCGCATGCTTACTTAGGCAGGGAGTTCCCCAGATTTCGCATGCTTACTTAGGCAGGGAGTTCCCCAGATTTTGCAGGCTTACTTAGGCAGGGAGTTCCCCAGATTTCGCATGCTTACTTAGGCAGGGAGTTCCCCAGATTTCGCATGCTACTTAGGCAGGGAGTTCCCCAGATTTCGCATACTACTTAGGCAGGGAGTTCCCCAGATTTCGCATGCTACTTAGGCAGGGAGTTCCCCAGATGTCGCATGCTTACCTAGGGAGGGAGATCCCCAGATTTCGCATGCTACTTAGGCAGGGAGTTCCCCAGATTTCGCATGCTTAATTAGGCAGGGAGTTCCCCAGATTTCGCATACTACTTAGGCAGGGAGTTCCCCAGATTTCGCATGCTACTTAGGCAGGGAGTTCCCCAGATTTTGCATGCTTACTTAGGCAGGGAGTTCCCCAGATTTGGCATGCTTACATAGGCAGGGAGTTCCCCAGATTTGGCATGCTTACTTAGGCAGGGAGTTCCCCAGATTTGGCATGCTTACTTAGGCAGGGAGTTCCCCAGATTTCACATGCTACTTAGGCAGGGGGTTCCCCAGATTTCGCATACTACTTAGGCAGGGAGTTCCCCAGATTTCGCATGCTACTTAGGCAGGGAGTTCCCCAGATTTCGCAGGCTTACTTAGGCAGGGAGTTCCCCAGATTTGGCATGCTTACTTAGGCAGGGAGTTCCCCAGATTTGGCATGCTTACTTAGGCAGGGAGTTCCCCAGATTTGGCATGCTTACTTAGGCAGGGAGTTCCCCAGATTTGGCATGCTTACTTAGGCAGGGAGTTCCCCAGATTTCGCATGCTACTTAGGCAGGGGGTTCCCCAGATTTGACATGCTACTTAGGCAGGGGGTTCCCCAGATTTCGCATGCTACTTAGGCAGGGAGTTCCCTAGATTTCGCATGCTACTTAGGCAGAGATTTCCCTAGATTTCGCATGCTACTTAGGCAGAAATTTCCCCAGATTTCGCATACTACTTAGGCAGGGAGTTCCCCAGATTTCACATGCTACTTAGGCAGGGGGTTCCCCAGATTTCACATGCTACTTAGGCAGGGGGTTCCCCAGATTTCGCATGCTACTTAGGCAGAGATTTCCCCAGATTTCGCATACTACTTAGGCAGGGAGTTCCCCAGATTTCACATGCTACTTAGGCAGGGAGTTCCCCAGATTTCGCATACTACTTAGGCAGGGAGTTCCCCAGATTTCGCATGCTACTTAGGCAGGGAGTTCCCCAGATTTTGCATGCTTACTTAGGCAGGGATTTCCCCATATTTGGCATGCTTACTTAGGCAGGGAGTTCCCCAGATTTCGCATGCTTACTTAGGCAGGGAGTTCCCCAGATTTGGCATGCTTACTTAGGCAGGGAGTTCCCCAGATTTCGCATGCTTACTTAGGCAGGGAGTTCCCCAGATTTCGCATGCTACTTAGGCAGGGAGTTCCCCAGATTTGGCATGCTTACTTAGGCAGTGAGTTCCCCATATTTGGCATGCTTACTTAGGCAGGGAGTTCCCCAGATTTCGCATGCTACTTAGGCAGGGAGTTCCCCAGATTTGGCATGCTTACTTAGGCAGTGAGTTCCCCATATTTGGCATGCTTACTTAGGCAGGGAGTTCCCCAGATTTGGCATGCTTACTTAGGCAGGGGGTTCCCCAGATTTCGCATGCTATTTAGGCAGGGAGTTCCCCAGATTTCGCATGCTACTTAGGCAGGGAGTTCCCCAGATTTCGCATGCTACTTAGGCAGGGGGTTCCCCAGATTTCGCATGCTACTTAGGCAGAGATTTCCCCAGATTTCGCATACTACTTAGGCAGGGAGTTCCCCAGATTTGGCATGCTTACTTAGGCAGGGAGTTCCCCAGATTTCGCATGCTTACTTAGGCAGGGGGTTCCCCAGATTTCGCATGCTATTTAGGCAGGGAGTTCCCCAGATTTGGCATGCTTACTTAGGCAGGGAGTTCCCCAGATTTGGCATGCTTACTTAGGCAGGGAGTTCCCCAGATTTGGCATGCTTACTTAGGCAGCGAGTTCCCCATATTTGGCATGCTTACTTAGGCAGGGAGTTCCCCAGATTTCGCATGCTACTTAGGCAGGGAGTTCCCCAGATTTGGCATGCTTACTTAGGCAGTGAGTTCCCCAGATTTGGCATGCTTACTTAGGCAGGGGGTTCCCCAGATTTCGCATGCTACTTAGGCAGGGAGTTCCCCAGATTTCGCATGCTACTTAGGCAGGGAGTTCCCCAGATTTCGCATGCTACTTAGGCAGGGGGTTCCCCAGATTTCGCATGCTACTTAGGCAGAGATTTCCCCAGATTTCGCATACTACTTAGGCAGGGAGTTCCCCAGATTTGGCATGCTTACTTAGGCAGTGAGTTCCCCACATTTGGCATGCTTACTTAGGCAGGGAGTTCCCCAGATTTCGCATGCTTACTTAGGCAGGGAGTTCCCTAGATTTCAAATGCTTACTTAGGCAGGGAGTTCCCCAGATTTCGCATGCTACTTAGGCAGGGAGTTCCTCAGATTTCACATGCTACTTAGGCAGGGGGTTCCCCAGATTTCGCATGCTACTTAGGCTGGGAGTTCCCCAGATTTCACATGCTACTTAGGCAGGAAGTTCCCCAGATTTCGCATGCTACTTAGGCAGGGAGTTCCCCAGATTTCGCATGCTACTTAGGCAGGGGGTTCCCCAGATTTCACATGCTACTTAGGCAGGGAGTTCCCCAGATTTCGCATGCTACTTAGGCAGGGTGTTCCCCAGATTTCGCATGCTACTTAGGCAGGGAGTTCCCCAGATTTCACATGCTACTTAGGCAGGGAGTTCCCCAGATTTCGCATGCTACTTAGGCAGGGAGTTCCTCAGATTTCACATGCTACTTAGGCAGGGAGTTCCTCAGATTTCACATGCTACTTAGGCAGGGGGTTCCCCAGATTTCGCATGCTACTTAGGCTGGGAGTTACCCAGATTTCACATGCTACTTAGGCAGGGAGTTGCCCAGATTTCGCATGCTACTTAGGCAGGGAGTTCCCCAGATTTCGCATGCTACTTAGGCAGGGAGTTCCCCAGATTTCGCATGCTACTTAGGCAGGGAGTTGCCCAGATTTCGCATGCTACTTAGGCAGGGAGTTCCCCAGATTTCGCATGCTACTTAGGCAGGGGGTTCCCCAGATTTCGCATGCTACTTAGGCAGGGAGTTCCCCAGATTTCGCAAGCTACTTAGGCAGGGGGTTCCCCAGATTTCGCATGCTACTTAGGCAGGGAGTTCCCCAGATTTCACAAGCTACTTAGGCAGGGAGTTCCCCAGATTTCGCATGCTACTTAGGCTGGGAGTTCCCCAGATTTCGCATGCTACTTAGGCTGGGAGTTCCCCAGATTTCACATGCTACTTAGGCTGCGAGTTCCTCAGATTTCGCATGCTACTTAGGCAGGGAGTTCCCCAGATTTCGCAGGCTTACTTAGGCAGGGAGTTCCCCAGATTTCACATGCTACTTAGGCAGGGAGTTCCCCAGATTTCGCAGGCTTACTTAGGCAGGGGGTTCCCCAGATTTGGCATGCTTAATTAGGCAGGGAGTTCCCCAGATTTCGCATACTACTTAGGCAGGGAGTTCCCCAGATTTTGCATGCTACTTAGGCAGGGAGTTCCCCAGATTTCGCAGGCTTACTTAGGCAGGGGGTTCCCCAGATTTCGCAGGCTTACTGAGGCATGGAGTTCCCCAGATTTCACATGCTACTTAGGTAGGGAGTTCCCCAGATTTCGCAGGCTTACTTAGGCACGGGGTTCCCCAGATTTGGCATGCTTACTTAGGCAGGGAGTTCCCCAGATTTCGCATAGTACTTAGGCAGGGAGTTCCCCAGATTTCGCATACTACTTAGGCAGGGAGTTCCCCAGATTTCGCATACTACTTAGGCAGGGAGTTCCCCAGATTTCGCAGGCTTACTTAGGCAGGGAGTTCCCCAGATTTCGCATGCTACTTAGGCAGGGAGTTCCCCAGATTTCGCATGCTTACTTAGGCAGGGAGTTCCCCAGATTTCGCATGCTTACTTAGGCAGGGAGTTCCCCAGATTTCGCAGGCTTCCTTAGGCAGGGAGTTCCCCAGATTTCGCATACTTACTTAGGCAGGGAGTTCCCCAGATTTCGCATGCTACTTAGGCAGGGAGTTCCCCAGATTTCGCATACTACTTAGGCAGGGAGTTCCCCAGATTTCGCATGCTACTTAGGCAGGGAGTTCCCCAGATTTCGCATGCTTACCTAGGGAGGGAGTTCCCCAGATTTCGCATACTACTTAGGCAGGGAGTTCCCCAGATTTCGCATGCTACTTAGGCAGGGAGTTCCCCAGATTTCGCAGGCTTACTTAGGCAGGGAGTTCCCCAGATTTCGCATGCTACTTAGGCAGGGAGTTCCCCAGATTTCGCATGCTTACTTAGGCAGGGAGTTCCCCAGATTTCGCATGCTTACTTAGGCAGGGAGTTCCCCAGATTTCGCATGCTACTTAGGCAGGGAGTTCCCCAGATTTCGCATACTACTTAGGCAGGGAGTTCCCCAGATTTCGCATGCTACTTAGGCAGGGAGTTCCCCAGATTTCGCATGCTTACCTAGGGAGGGAGTTCCCCAGATTTCGCATGCTACTTAGGCAGGGAGTTCCCCAGATTTCGCATGCTTACCTAGGGAGGGAGTTCCCCAGATTTCGCATACTACTTAGGCAGGGAGTTCCCCAGATTTCGCATGCTACTTAGGCAGGGAGTTCCCCAGATTTCGCAGGCTTACTTAGGCAGGGAGTTCCCCAGATTTCGCATGCTACTTAGGCAGGGAGTTCCCCAGATTTCGCATGCTTACTTAGGCAGGGAGTTCCCCAGATTTCGCATGCTTACTTAGGCAGGGAGTTCCCCAGATTTCGCAGGCTTACTTAGGCAGGGAGTTCCCCAGATTTCGCATGCTTACTTAGGCAGGGAGTTCCCCAGATTTCGCATGCTACTTAGGCAGGGAGTTCCCCAGATTTCGCATACTACTTAGGCAGGGAGTTCCCCAGATTTCGCATGCTACTTAGGCAGGGAGTTCCCCAGATTTCGCATGCTTACCTAGGGAGGGAGATCCCCAGATTTCGCATGCTACTTAGGCAGGGAGTTCCCCAGATTTCGCATGCTTACTTAGGCAGGGAGTTCCCCAGATTTCGCATACTACTTAGGCAGGGAGTTCCCCAGATTTCGCATGCTACTTAGGCAGGGAGTTCCCCAGATTTTGCATGCTTACTTAGGCAGGGAGTTCCCCAGATTTGGCATGCTTACATAGGCAGGGAGTTCCCCAGATTTGGCATGCTTACTTAGGCAGGGAGTTCCCCAGATTTGGCATGCTTACTTAGGCAGGGAGTTCCCCAGATTTCACATGCTACTTAGGCAGGGGGTTCCCCAGATTTCGCATACTACTTAGGCAGGGAGTTCCCCAGATTTCGCATGCTACTTAGGCAGGGAGTTCCCCAGATTTCGCAGGCTTACTTAGGCAGGGAGTTCCCCAGATTTGGCATGCTTACTTAGGCAGGGAGTTCCCCAGATTTGGCATGCTTACTTAGGCAGGGAGTTCCCCAGATTTGGCATGCTTACTTAGGCAGGGAGTTCCCCAGATTTGGCATGCTTACTTAGGCAGGGAGTTCCCCAGATTTCGCATGCTACTTAGGCAGGGGGTTCCCCAGATTTGACATGCTACTTAGGCAGGGGGTTCCCCAGATTTCGCATGCTACTTAGGCAGGGAGTTCCCTAGATTTCGCATGCTACTTAGGCAGAGATTTCCCTAGATTTCGCATGCTACTTAGGCAGAAATTTCCCCAGATTTCGCATACTACTTAGGCAGGGAGTTCCCCAGATTTCACATGCTACTTAGGCAGGGGGTTCCCCAGATTTCACATGCTACTTAGGCAGGGGGTTCCCCAGATTTCGCATGCTACTTAGGCAGAGATTTCCCCAGATTTCGCATACTACTTAGGCAGGGAGTTCCCCAGATTTCACATGCTACTTAGGCAGGGAGTTCCCCAGATTTCGCATACTACTTAGGCAGGGAGTTCCCCAGATTTCGCATGCTACTTAGGCAGGGAGTTCCCCAGATTTTGCATGCTTACTTAGGCAGGGAGTTCCCCATATTTGGCATGCTTACTTAGGCAGGGAGTTCCCCAGATTTCGCATGCTTACTTAGGCAGGGAGTTCCCCAGATTTGGCATGCTTACTTAGGCAGGGAGTTCCCCAGATTTCGCATGCTTACTTAGGCAGGGAGTTCCCCAGATTTCGCATGCTACTTAGGCAGGGAGTTCCCCAGATTTGGCATGCTTACTTAGGCAGTGAGTTCCCCATATTTGGCATGCTTACTTAGGCAGGGAGTTCCCCAGATTTCGCATGCTACTTAGGCAGGGAGTTCCCCAGATTTGGCATGCTTACTTAGGCAGTGAGTTCCCCATATTTGGCATGCTTACTTAGGCAGGGAGTTCCCCAGATTTGGCATGCTTACTTAGGCAGGGGGTTCCCCAGATTTCGCATGCTATTTAGGCAGGGAGTTCCCCAGATTTCGCATGCTACTTAGGCAGGGAGTTCCCCAGATTTCGCATGCTACTTAGGCAGGGGGTTCCCCAGATTTCGCATGCTACTTAGGCAGAGATTTCCCCAGATTTCGCATACTACTTAGGCAGGGAGTTCCCCAGATTTGGCATGCTTACTTAGGCAGGGAGTTCCCCAGATTTCGCATGCTTACTTAGGCAGGGGGTTCCCCAGATTTCGCATGCTATTTAGGCAGGGAGTTCCCCATATTTGGCATGCTTACTTAGGCAGGGAGTTCCCCAGATTTGGCATGCTTACTTAGGCAGGGAGTTCCCCAGATTTGGCATGCTTACTTAGGCAGCGAGTTCCCCATATTTGGCATGCTTACTTAGGCAGGGAGTTCCCCAGATTTCGCATGCTACTTAGGCAGGGAGTTCCCCAGATTTGGCATGCTTACTTAGGCAGTGAGTTCCCCATATTTGGCATGCTTACTTAGGCAGGGGGTTCCCCAGATTTCGCATGCTACTTAGGCAGGGAGTTCCCCAGATTTCGCATGCTACTTAGGCAGGGAGTTCCCCAGATTTCGCATGCTACTTAGGCAGGGGGTTCCCCAGATTTCGCATGCTACTTAGGCAGAGATTTCCCCAGATTTCGCATACTACTTAGGCAGGGAGTTCCCCAGATTTGGCATGCTTACTTAGGCAGTGAGTTCCCCACATTTGGCATGCTTACTTAGGCAGGGAGTTCCCCAGATTTCGCATGCTTACTTAGGCAGGGAGTTCCCTAGATTTCAAATGCTTACTTAGGCAGGGAGTTCCCCAGATTTCGCATGCTTACTTAGGCAGGGAGTTCCCCAGATTTCACATGCTACTTAGGCAGGGAGTTCCCCAGATTTCGCATGCTTACTTAGGCAGGGAGTTCCCCAGATTTCACATGCTACTTAGGCAGGGAGTTCCCCAGATTTCGCATGCTACTTAGGCAGGGAGTTCCCCAGATTTCACATGCTACTTAGGCAGGGAGTTCCCCAGATTTGGCATGCTTACTTAGGCAGTGAGTTCCCCCTATTTGGCATGCTTACTTAGGCAGGGAGTTCCCCAGATTTGGCATGCTTACTTAGTCAGGGGGTTCCCCAGATTTCGCATGCTATTTAGGCAGGGAGTTCCCCAGATTTCGCATGCTACTTAGGCAGGGAGTTCCCCAGATTTCGTATGCTACTTAGGCAGGGGGTTCCCCAGATTTCGCATGCTACTTAGGCAGAGATTTCCCCAGATTTCGCATACTACTTAGGCAGGGAGTTCCCCAGATTTGGCATGCTTACTTAGGCAGTGAGTTCCCCATATTTGGCATGCTTACTTAGGCAGGGAGTTCCCCAGATTTGGCATGCTTACTTAGGCAGGGAGTTCCCTAGATTTCAAATGCTTACTTAGGCAGGGAGTTCCCCAGATTTCGCATGCTTACTTAGGCAGGGAGTTCCCCAGATTTCGCATGCTTACTTAGGCAGGGGGTTCCCCAGATTTCGCATGCTATTTAGGCAGGGAGTTCCCCATATTTGGCATGCTTACTTAGGCAGGGAGTTCCCCAGATTTGGCATGCTTACTTAGGCAGGGAGTTCCCCAGATTTGGCATGCTTACTTAGGCAGGGAGTTCCCCAGATTTCGCATGCTTACTTAGGCAGGGAGTTCCCCAGATTTCGCATGCTACTTAGGCAGGGAGTTCCCCAGATTTCGCATGCTACTTAGGCAGGGAGTTCCCCAGATTTGGCATGCTTACTTAGGCAGTGAGTTCCCCATATTTGGCATGCTTACTTAGGCAGGGGGTCCCCAGATTTCGCATGCTACTTGGCAGGGAGTTCCCCAGATTTCGCATGCTACTTAGGCAGGGAGTTCCCCAGATTTCGCATGCTACTTAGGCAGGGGGTTCCCCAGATTTCGCATGCTACTTAGGCAGGGAGTTCCCCAGATTTCACATGCTACTTAGGCAGGGAGTTCCCCAGATTTCGCATGCTACTTAGGCAGGGAGTTCCCCAGATTTGGCATGCTTACTTAGGCAGTGAGTTCCCCATATTTGGCATGCTTACTTAGGCAGGGAGTTCCCCAGATTTCGCATGCTACTTAGGCAGGGAGTTCCCCAGATTTGGCATGCTTACTTAGCCAGTGAGTTCCCCATATTTGGCATGCTTACTTAGGCAGGGGGTTCCCCAGATTTCGCATGCTACTTAGGCAGGGAGTTCCCCAGATTTCGCATGCTACTTAGGCAGGGAGTTCCCCAGATTTCGCATGCTACTTAGGCAGGGGGTTCCCCAGATTTCGCATGCTACTTAGGCAGAGATTTCCCCAGATTTCGCATACTACTTAGGCAGGGAGTTCCCCATATTTGGCATGCTTACTTAGGCAGGGAGTTCCCCAGATTTCGCATGCTTACTTAGGCAGGGAGTTCCCTAGATTTCAAATGCTTACTTAGGCAGGGAGTTCCCCAGATTTCGCATGCTTACTTAGGCAGGGAGTTCCCCATATTTGGCATGCTTACTTAGGCAGGGAGTTCCCCAGATTTCGCATGCTACTTAGGCAGGGAGTTCCCCAGATTTGGCATGCTTACTTAGCCAGTGAGTTCCCCATATTTGGCATGCTTACTTAGGCAGGGGGTTCCCCAGATTTCGCATGCTACTTAGGCAGGGAGTTCCCCAGATTTCGCATGCTACTTAGGCAGGGAGTTCCCCAGATTTCGCATGCTACTTAGGCAGGGGGTTCCCCAGATTTCGCATGCTACTTAGGCAGAGATTTCCCCAGATTTCGCATACTACTTAGGCAGTGAGTTCCCCATATTTGGCATGCTTACTTAGGCAGGGAGTTCCCCAGATTTCGCATGCTTACTTAGGCAGGGAGTTCCCTAGATTTCAAATGCTTACTTAGGCAGGGAGTTCCCCAGATTTCGCATGCTTACTTAGGCAGGGAGTTCCCCAGATTTCACATGCTACTTAGGCAGGGAGTTCCCCAGATTTCGCATGCTTACTTAGGCAGGGAGTTCCCCAGATTTCACATGCTACTTAGGCAGGGAGTTCCCCAGATTTCGCATGCTACTTAGGCAGGGAGTTCCCCAGATTTCACATGCTACTTAGGCAGGGACTTCCCCAGATTTCGCATGCTACTTTGGCAGGGAGTTCCCTAGATTTCGCATGGTTACTTAGGCAGTGAGTTCCCCATATTTGGCATGCTTACTTAGGGAGGGAGTTCCCCAGATTTCACATGCTTACTTAGGCAGGGAGTTCCCCAGATTTCGCATTGTTACTTTGGCAGGGAGTTCCCCAGATTTCGCATGCTTACTTAGGCAGGGAGTTCCCCAGATTTCGCATGCTTACTTAGGCAGGGAGTTCCCCAGATTTCACATGCTTACTTAGGCAGGGAGTTCCCCAGATTTCGCATGCTACTTAGGCAGGGAGTTCCCCAGATTTCACATGCTTACTTAGGGAGGCAGTTCCCCAGATTTCGCATGCTACTTAGGCAGGGAGTTCCCCAGATTTCGCAGGCTTACTTAGGCAGGGAGTTCCCCAGATTTCACATGCTTACTTAGGCAGGGAGTTCCCCAGATTTCGCATGCTACTTAGGCAGCGAGTTCCCCAGATTTCGCATGCTTACTTAGGGAGGCAGTTCCCCAGATTTCGCATGCTACTTAGGCAGGGAGTTCCCCAGATTTCACATGCTTACTTAGGCAGGGAGTTCCCCAGATTTCGCATGGTTACTTAGGCAGGGAGTTCCCCAGATTTCGCATGGTTACTTAGGCAGGGAGTTCCTCAGATTTCGCAGGCTTACTTAGGCAGGGAGTACCTCAGATTTCGCATGCTTACTTAGGCAGGGAGTTCCCCAGATTTCACATGCTTACTTAGGCAGGGAGTTCCCCAGATTTCAAATGCTTACTTAGGCAGGGAGTTCCCCAGATTTCGCATGCTTACTTAGGGAGGCAGTTCCCCAGATTTCGCATGCTACTTAGGCAGGGAGTTCCCCAGATTTCGCAGGCTTACTTAGGCAGGGAGTTCCCCAGATTTCACATGCTACTTAGGCAGGGAGTTCCCCAGATTTCGCATGCTACTTAGGCAGGGAGTTCCCTAGATTTCGCATGGTTACTTAGGCAGTGAGTTCCCCAGATTTGGCATGCTTACTTAGGCAGGGAGTTCCCCAGATTTCGCATGGTTACTTAGGCAGGGAGTTCCCTAGATTTCGCATGGTTACTTAGGCAGGGAGTTCCCCAGATTTCGCATGCTTACTTAGGCAGGGAGTTCCCCAGATTTGGCATCCTTACTTAGGGAGGGAGTTCCCCAGATTTCACATGCTACTTAGGCAGGGGGTTCCCCAGATTTCGCATGCTACTTAGGCAGGGAGTTCCCTAGATTTCGCATGGTTACTTAGGCAGTGAGTTCCCCAGATTTGGCATGCTTACTTAGGCAGGGAGTTCCCCAGATTTCACATGCTTACTTAGGCAGGGAGTTCCCCAGATTTCGCATGCTAATTCTCACTAGGCAGTGAGAAAATGTCCTGCCCTCGATTGAGATTTTATTTTCCCTTCCCCGCAAGCTGACTGCCAGCTCCTCAAGGACGAGGGCCCCTGCCTGGGTAGAGAAGTGCGCTATTTCTACAACGCCAGCGCCCAGTCATGCCAGAGTTTCCTCTACGGTGGCTGCCTGGGCAACGCCAACCGCTTCCCAACGGAGAGGGCCTGCCTGCAGACCTGCCGGACGGAAGGTGATGGGCGGGAGGGGGCCCAGGGTCATCCAAACTGACCCACTGCCAAGAAGGGATCTCAGCCGTTAATCCCCGAACGGTGGGCAGGGATTGACTTCCCCTGCCCCTGGAGGCTCTCCGGGAACAGCTCAAGAACCTCTTTCTCCTCTTCCCCAGCTGCCTGCCGCCTTCCCATCATCCCCGGCCCACCCTGCCCGTCTGAGTTCTGGGCCTTTGACGCCGCCCGGGGCTCCTGCGTCACCGTCCGCGGCTGCGGGGCCAACGCCAACAAGTTCTACCTGGAGAAGGAGTGCAAGGAGTACTGTGGGGTTCTCCCCGAAGGTGTGACGCCCCTATTCTTCTTCTTATTCTTATTATTACTAGCTGACCCGGGCCACGTGTTGCTGTTGTTTTATGCTTATTACCATCAGCAGCAGCCGCAGCCAAAATAAACCCCCACCTACCCCCGCCAGCGTCATGTGCACTCTGCACACGCTCAGGTGCCCTCCCGTGGCCGAGAAAGCCAAGGAAGGAGGCCTCTGACACCGTCTGAGGGAAAAGCACTATGGAAACACACAGATAAAAAACACACCTCGGGAGATCACTGAGGGACGATCACGGTGGCCATTTCCCGGCGTGCCTTGCCTGTGGCCTTTTCAAGGGGAAAAGGGCTAGTAACCCTCTACAGAGAGGATTTGATTCCATTTCCCAGAGTGCCTTGAGCGCGCGGTTGGTTGGGATAATAAGCCCACCGTTTCCCAGCATGCCTTGCGGTTTGGGCGAAAGAGCTTAGTTCACCCACAGGGCGCCTTGACTCCATTTCCCAGCGTCCATTGCTGGTCCGGCCTAGTTAACTGCAAGAGGCGGCGGCCTCCATTTCCCAGCGTGCCTTTGACAAAAGAGATATTTACATTTCCCTGTTTCCCAGCCAAGTTAATCACATCCTTGTCTGGCACTCAGGTATCAGGAAGCTACTGAGACAATCACCCCCTCCTTCCTTGCAGAGAAACAGTTTGTCAGTTTGGGAGTGAAAATGGAGACAGGCCTGCCGTTGCTAGAGGGCGAGGTTTTGCTGTGATGTCATATGTGCACGCCAATTTCTTGCTTTTGTAGCTGTAGTACCAGTATAGCCGTCGCTAGAGGGCGTTGTTTTCCAGGTGGTGTCATATGTGCGCGCCAAATTTTTGTGCATTTTTTCTTTGTTTTAGGTATGACATGTGTGGTTTTTCTGAATTTTTATTATGCCAGATTACTTTGAGATGGTAATGGAAACGCTGTGTCCAAATTTGATGTGATTTGGTCCAGCGGTTACGGAGCAAGGGTGTTTCGGACAAACGCGAAATGGGAACATTTTTATATATATAGATTATTATTATTTAAAAAAGATTCTAGTCCTCATCGCTGAGCGATTTCCAAAAGCAAGTTTCCAGTCCTCAGGGCTGTTTTTTGAGAAATGTCATAGTGCAACCTTGAGGACCAGAAACATTATTATTATTATTATTATTATTATTATTATTGTCAAAGGGCACTTTTAAAACACCGAAATAAATGTCTCAAAGCAAGTTTCTCGTCCTCATCATTTCTCCCCTCTCCTCTTTAGGGGATGATGACTTCCTCCGTCTGACGGTGCCCTGAAGCCAGCCCGCACGTCTCGAACCCACAGCCCCAACTTGCCAATAAACGCGGCAATAAATGCAGCATTTTCTGCACCGAGGTTTGTGGCAGGTTTCGAGTATTTCCTTATTTTATTTCTTGAATTGATTTCACTCGATAAAAAGAAATAAATAAAATAAAAATGCTGGACCGGCACTGGGGCTCCATTAGGGATTACTGGTAATAAAAGTCTAATCCCAAATATATAAACCTAATCCTCTATAATAATTCCCTATGTCCCTGCGGCGCCGTCCGTGTGTCAGTGGAATTCGCAACTGGGCAGGCGCCCCACTGACAGACGGATTGGAGCAGGGATTGGAGAGGGGGGCGTGTCCGAGAGGCAGCGACGGCGCACGCGCGTCGTCATTTGGCTCAGTGCCGCTGCCTCGCACGGAGCTGAGCGCGCTGCCGGGGTGCCCCTGTCCGCCTGCGCTCACCCGCTGCCGCAGCCTCCGAGGCTGCCCCCGCTCGGCAGGCTCTGGCTGCGGCTCCGGTGGGATGCGCGGCGCCCCGGCTCGCCGCCAGGCTCCCCCTGCCCAGGCCCTGGCACTCCTTCCCCGTGAGCGCCCCCGCCCGCCCTCCCTCCTGCCCGGCTCTTCTCCTGCGCGGCCGGAGCCGCCGAGGGAGCTGGGCGCGCGCGGCGGTGCCAGCCTCCGAGGGGGCGTCCAGGGTTGGGGGGCTCCCCGGTCTCCCTGCGCTCAGCCTCCTCCCACCGCGGCGGCAGGAGCGCAGCCGCGGCTGTGCCCCCCGCCCCGCAAGGCACACGCGTGTGCTGCCAGGCTAGCGCCCGTTATCTCAACGGGCTTCAATTCACTAGTTAGGATATAATATGTCCCCCCAGGAAATTCAGAGACTGTCTCTGAAACTGGAAACTCCGTTATTCTGTAACAGGAGCCACGAATCCTATCAGTAGGAGCCTATTAATAGCCAATGAATCCTACTATTAGGAGCCAATGAATCCTATTAATAGGAACCTATGAATCTGATTAATAGCCAATTAATTCTAATAGGCGCTTATGAATCCTATTAATAGGTGGCGATGAATCTTATTAATAGCCTATGAATCCTATTAATAGCCTATCAATCCTACTAATAGCAGTCTATGAATCCGATTATTAGAAGCCTACAAATCTTATTAATAGCCAATTAATCCTTCTAATAGGAGCCTATGAATCTTATTAATACCCAATTAATGCTGCTTATAGGAGCCTATGGATCCTACTAATAGGATGCTATGAATCTGATTAATAGCCAATTAATCCTTCTAATAGGAGCCTATGAATCTTATTAATACCCAATTAATGCTGCTTATAGGAGCCTATGGATCCTACCAATAGGAGGCTATGAATCTTATTAATAGCCAATTAATCCTTCTAATAGGAGCCTATTAATCCTATTAATAGGAGCCTATTAATCCTATTAGGGACCTAGGTGGCGCTGTGGGTTAAACCGGATGAATCGGATTATTAGAAGCCTATGGATCCTATTAATAGGCTATGAATTTTATTAATATCCAATTAATCCCTCTAATAGGATCCTATGAATCCTATTAATAGGAACCTATGAATCTGATTAATAGCCAATTGATTCTAATAGGAGCCTATGAATCCTATTAATAGGAGTCTATGATTCTTATTAATAGCCAATTAATCCTATTAATAGGAGCCTAGGAATCCTATTAATTGCCTATCAATCCTACTCATGGGAGCCTATGAATCCGATTATTAGACTTAGCCTATAAACAGAGGGATTCAGATAGACTGCCCGTTCCGCTGGAGGATCCATCAGGACATAATTGTCCCTCATATTTCAAAGCGTATCAGACCTATTAACCTACTTAAAATACAATAGGATAAAATAAAATAAAATAAAATCAGAGCTTATAAAGCCTGGAAAGTGAAATAGACTGCACCCAGCAATGGAGGATACATCGGGGCATTAATAGAATCCGATTAAAGGAGGGCTGCTCGGTTAGGGCGTGAAATGAGACCGTTAACCCAATTATTCGCCTTTATTCCCTCTATATTCACCTATAAACACGGGAATTTCCACATCCTTGATTCGGACACGAGTGTAAAGGCGGTATATAAATAATAATAATAATAGGATTGCAGGATTCAGGACATTCCTATTCGTTAAAAGGAGGAGCATTCCAATATATTTCAAAAGGGGGTAGTTATGATCTAAAAGGAGCTTCTCAATCTATTTTAAGGGCAGGTGTCTATTACGGTAATTATTCAAATGGTGCTTTCCCATCTATTTTAAGGGGAGGAGGTTCTTAATTATCCAAATGGAGCATTCCCAATTACTGGAACCATCCAAATTATTATTATTATTATACATGTAAATGGAGTGCTTCCATTCTTCAAAAGGGGGGTGTCCTGAAATATCTAAATGGCACTTTCTAATGCTTCAGAATGAAAAAAGGAGCGTCCCCATTCCTAAATGGAAAGTCCCAGTTATTGAAACGGAGCATTCCAATTCTTCAAAGGGGGGGGGCTCTGAATTATCAAAACGGAGCATTCCAATTCTTCAAGGGGGGGGCTCTGAATTATCAAAACGGAGCATTCCAATTCTTCAAAGGGGGGGGCTCTGAATTATCGAAACGGAGCATTCCAATTCTTCAAGGGGGGGGGCTCTGAATTATCGAAACGGAGCATTCCAATTCTTCAAGGGGGGGGCTCTGAATTATCAAAACGGAGCATTCCATTTCTTCAAAGGGGGGGGGGGCTCTGAATTATCGAAACAGAGCATTCCAATTCTTCAAAGGGGGGGGGGCTCTGAATTACTGAAACGGAGCATTCCAATTCTTCAAAGGGGGGGGGGAGCTCAATTATCTAAACGGAGCATTCCAATTCTTCCCAAAGGGGGGGGGGGTTCCTTACATTATCTCAGGAGCAGAACTTGAACCCAGAGCTTGGATGGTACCTGACTGCTGGAGATCAAAAAGGGGGACAAGGCAAGGATCCCCGAATGATTGACGGCAATGGGAACCCCCGAGTCATCTAGCCCAACCCTGAGACACACAGCTTAGAAAACACACAGCACAAATGCTCTATTAAAATAGCTATATTTTAAAGGCTGAATGGGGGGGGCGGTTTAGGGAAAGGGGATGTCACACACTGTAGAAAACGGGGGTGAAATCAGGGTGGGGGTGGGGTCTCCCCTGGCAAGGGAGACAAGCAGCATTTGAATTGACAGTCGACGTCGCTTTCATATAATATATATCTCTATAACCCCGCCCCCCCCATTTCCAGACATTAAATGGTATTTTCCCCCACCCCTGCACCCCCAGTAGTTTCCTCCGCCTCCCTGCTTGGGCAGCAGGGGGCGCCTTCGAGTTGAGTTCAGAACAAGAGAGATTCCCAAAGGGAAAGAGTGGAGACCCCCCCCCATTGCGGATGCGAAACTGGGGGTGGTTTGGGGGGGTGGGGCAATAAAACCGGAGCACCCCTTGAAAGTGGGGTGTTTGCATATCAGGACACCCCATAAAACGGGGGCAATCTCGAATCCAGGGTTGGGGGGGGGGTCCGCGTGAAAGCCCCCCCCCCAAAAGTGAGGCAGCGACAGAGGTAGATGGAGAGTCCGGAAGAGAGGAAATATCAAGTCCTGGGGTCCCCATATTTGGGGGGTTCAAGGTCCGAAGCTCTGTTTGGAAAGGGTCCTGGAGTCCAACCCGCTTTCTACGGAGAGTTCCAACGGGCGCATTTCCCAGCTCCATACGTCCTCGGTGCTTGCGGTTCTGGGTTCGAGTCGTGCGCTGCTTGTTCTTTCTCTCTCTCTTTTCACCTGCCTCCCCCTCCGGCGGCGCCTCCTCCTCCCCCCCTGGCTTTGGCCACCAGGTAGAGGACGATGTCTTGGTGGCCCCCGAAGGCGGCCATGTGCAGAGCGCTCCAGCCGTCGCGGTTGGCCAGCCGCACGTCGGCGCCGAAGCGGACTAGCAGCTTGACCAGCTCCAGGTTGCCGTCGCTCACCGACTGGTGCAGCGCCGTCTGGCCCTCGGGCCCGAAGGCGTTGACGTTGAAGTCGCAGCTGCTCATGCCCCGCAGCAGCGCGTGCACGGCGGCCGTGTTGCCCGCGCGCACCGCCTCGCGGAAGCTGCGCTCGCGCGGGGACGGCGGCGGGGACGAAGGAGGAGGGGGGCGCGGAGGCAGCTCCGCCTGGCTCATGGCCGAAGCGGCGGCGGACGAGGCGCGCATGCGTGGAGGTGGTGGGGGAGACTAGGGTTAGAGACCCCCCCTCTCGGGGCGGTAGAGACCCTTTGTAGGCGGGGGAGGGGGGAGGCGGGGGGAAGACGCCCCTCCCCCGCGTGAAGGACGCTGCGAGGGAGAGTTAGAGAGGTTCTAAAAGGGAGTTCAATGGGTTAAGGAGGTCCTGAAGGGGAGTTCGGGGTTAAAGACCTCACCGCCACCTGGTTAAGGGAGCTCTCTAAGTTCAGGACCTTCCTTGGGGCGCCTGGAGAAAGACACCCCCCCCCGGTCTGGGGGGCGTTAAGGACCGTCCCTTGGGGAGTCGCGTCCAAGACCCCCGCCCGCCCAACAAAGCGAGGATCCGGCTTGGGTTGCTAAACAGCCCCCCCCCCCGTTATTCGAGGCTATTATTGGGGGCGCCCCCGGTCCTTCGAGGCTCTTCAAGGCCCCCCCCCCTTTTCGAGTCCCCGTTGCTTTTTGGGGTCTCCCCGACGACACCTTCGGAAACCGGATGACGTCCCGTGTCGGCTTCTCGCTGCTCCTTCGGTATTTTTTTTTTTTTTAAAGAAGGGGGGTTCCGGATCGCGCCTCTCCAAACGCGCCCCCCCCCTTTATTCGGGACGAGCCTCTTCTGCGCCTGCGCCGTCGCGCCGATCGCCGCCCTCGGCCGCCCCGTCCGACTGCGCGCCGCTCTCCCTCGGCCCCCCGCCTTTTGAAGACCTCATTTGCATGCCGGCACCGCCCCGCGCACTCGCCATTGGCCGCCGCCGCCGTTCCCAGGGCGCTCATTGGGCCCGGCGGAGGCGCCGAACGCCGGGCTCCCGAGCCTCTCCGGTTGGCCGCCGCCAGTGTTCCCAGCGCCGCCATTGGACGAGGCGCGGGAGAGCCGCTCGCTATTGGCCCGGGCGCGCCGGGCGGGGAAGGGAGCGCGCCCATTGGCTGGGGCGCGGAGAGCGGAGAAAGTGGAACGTTGAGAAAAGGGAGGCGCTTCTCGATTTCCCAGCAGACAAAAAAGCGAGGGGAAATAAAATGCGCTGGTATTATTATTGTTGTGTTAATTTTTATTATTAATTTTATTATTATTTTTATCACTATTATTATTTACTATTTTTATTATTTGTTATTACTATTTTTATTTTTATTACTATTTTTAATACTATCAGGATATTATTAAATTACTATTATTACATTTTATTATTTTTATTATTATTTTACTACTGCTCCTACTATTTTTATTATTATTATTATATCCAAGGGGGAAAAACGCATGCAAAGCGATATTATATTCTGCACAGTTTCAAAGAAATAAAACTTATTTCGTTCCATTTCTTGATGTATTTATTTTGCAGAGAATGCACGGCTATTTTGATTTCTGGTGAAGCCAAAACAAAATGCACAGGGATCCAGATTCCTTTTTCTTTCTTCCATAATTTATGGATTTTTATTCATTTCCTCGTGTTTGATTTCATTTTCTTTCTTAAATTTGCATCTATTTCATTTCTTGGTTTGTCTTTGATTTCGTTTTCTTCCTTTAAAAAATTGTATTATTTTGTCTATGATTTCCTTTCATTAAATTGGTACAGATTTTTATTTATTTGTATTTGATTTTCTTTTATTTGTTAAATCTACATTGGTCTTCTTTGCCTTGGATTTCTGATTTTCCAGGATCTCCCACAATAAATTGGCACAATCATTCATTCATATATTTCTAATAGTGACTGCACAAGGATATTATTTCCTAATTTCGCAGGGCCTCCCAATTGCCCAGGGTTTTGGCCTTCTTGTTAATATTTCTCATTTTTCTTTTAATTTGGCGAGGCCTGCAAAATAATGGTGCCAGGTTGGTGGGGTGTAAATATTTTCCATTATTATTATTATTATTATTATCATCATTATTATTATTCCGAAGCTCCAAACGTGATGAGGATTTTGCGTCGCCTGCAAAAAAATAATTCCACAAGGACTCTTAGGCGTTTATTTTGTGGGGAGAAGGGCACATGGATTCTGTTTCCATCCTTTACTTGCCTGACAAGCGAGAAAATATTGAATAAAATCGCACGGGAATTCTTTTATTTTCCAAAAAAATAACTGTTTTCTTCTCTTGCAAGGCCTTCCAATAAACAATCGCAAATTTTCCAGAATCAACAGCACCGGAATTTTATTTTGTCAAGCAATTACACACCAACCAATAAACCCCACTTCCTTCACTGTCTCCTATTTATTATTATTATTATTATTATTATTATTATTATTATTAATTTATGCCCCAGCCACTCTGGGCAACACATATAAAACCATTATAAAACATCAAACATTTGTTGTTGTTGTTGTTGTTGTTGTTGTTGTTGTTGTTGTTGTGAGGTTTTCATTATACCTCCAAAAAACAAGAAACCCCAAAATGTAAATGCTAGAGCCGGTAAATTCCTGTAATTATAATATCTATACTCAGCATGGCTTTAGTAATAATTTAGCTGTGGCATTAATCGTCCCATCAACTGAATAAGCAAGCATACATTTAATCAATAATAATAAAAGGAATAATAATCAGGATTTTATTAATTTATTTTTAATTTTCCACTTAAGGCCAATTTTCAAATGTTTCCCCAGCGCTCTACTTTTTTTATTTCCCACTTTATTCTCCTTTTCGTCTTTCTATTCGCCCCTTTATTCCAGGGACGTTTTAAAGATTTCATTCATTTTCAAATGTCCCTTCCGGCTTGCTTTCTTTCATCTTCGACTTGTTTTATATTTTAATTTTTTTTTTAAAAAAATCCGACTTTTCAATAGTTTCTCATTTGCATTTCCCTCCCTTTTTTCCGGGACTTAAAAAAAATATTTCCGACATTATTTCTTCTGGCTTATTTCTATTCCCCTTTTTTCCCTGGGCCTTTTGAAACATTTTATTAATTTTTTAATTTTTTCCTGCAGGCCTCTTTCTACGCCCCCCCCCCCTTTTAAAGGGACTTTTTAGACATTTGATTTTTTTAAAAAAAATCTCTTTATCCTTTCAACTCCTGGCCTCGATTCCCTCTTTTGTTTCAGGGACTTTTAAAACGTTATTTTTTTAAATATCTCCCTCCTGCCTTGCTTGTTTTCCTCTTCCACGGATGTTTTTATTGGAAAATATTCCCCACTTTATTTTTCTACCCCCCTCCTTTTTCAGGGACTTTTTATTTTGTGATTATTTGACGTTTTATTGATTTTCAAATGTTCCCCTCCTGCCTTGCTTTATTTTCTCTCCCACTGATGGCTTGTTTGATGCTCTAATTTTTAAATATTTCCACCTTTCTCCTGTTCAACTGCTGCCTTCTATCTACCCCCCCCCCTATTTTTTTCAGGGACTTTTGTGGGGTGTCTAGGCCTGGGAAACTGGACTGGATCTTGGGGGGGGCGCTTTAAAAAAGGGCATTCAGCCGCCTCCCCCCACCCCTTCCCCAGAATTGATTCATTCATTAATCCGCTTCACTGCGCTCCCATTCATTCCTCGCAAGATCTCCGGGCAGGCGCTTCCTTATATGGGCACGGCCGGGCGTGGGGCGGGTCCCGGGGGCGGGTCCGCCGGCGGGGCTCATTAGCATGAGTCGGAGAGCGTGGGAAAGTCTCGGTCGTTTTTTCCCACGCCGTCCAGAGAGGCGCGGCCGCGCCGCGCGGAGGGGAGGGGGCAGGGTGGGGCGGGGCAGAGAGGGGGGAGGGAGGAAGAGGGAGAAGAGAGGAGGGAGGGGTGGGTGGGAAAATGGGGGGGGAGGGCGAGATTGGCAGGGGAATGGGGAGGGAGATTGACTGGGCAAATGGGGGGAGGGAGGAAATTGGGGGAGAGGGGGGAGGTTGACGGGGAAATGGGGGGAGGGAGAGAAGGGGAAGATTGACAGGGGTGAGGGGATATTGACAGGAAAATTGGGGGGGAAAGGAGAGGCAAGAAAGTGAAAGGGTGGGAAAAGTGACTGGGAGTAGCAGGAGGGAGGGCGGGCTAAACTAGAGGGTCATCCAATCCAACCCCCCAGCAAGGCAGGAATACGCAGGGTGAAGTGCAGATTCCCGCATTGAAGCAGGTCAGTCTGGATGACCGTGGGAACCCTTTCCATCTCAACCGTTCCATGATCTTAGGATCAGATTCCTGCATTGAATGGGGTTGAATTGGAAATCCGCTGGGGGACCTTTCTGTCATTTTACAATCCTGTGAATTCCACCCCCCCACCCCCGAATTATTTTTGGGATTGGCGGGTATTTATAGCATGGAAAATCTTTGGCGCCCAGAGGGAACGGTTCAACCCCGAGTGCGAGGTCAGAGGGTCCCTGTCTTCCCAAAGCCTAAAAATGGAAGAGGGACCCCCGGCCAGGCACCAAAATGCCATCAAGGCCTATCTCTCATTTCGTAGATCTACAGTTCCGGCTGTGAGGCGCGGGTGAGACTAGATGACCCTAGGCCCTTTTTCCGCCAATCATTTCCATCCCTCCTGTTTATCACAGTCCTGGGTATTTCCCGCCAGCAAACCCAAGGTGATCCCCGCAGGTGGAAGACAAGCTGCTCAGGCATCTCTCTCGGCCCGTTTCCACTGGTTACTTTTGGAAATTAGTTCCTTTGAGCTGCACCGGAGTGATTCCTGCCTGGCAAAGCACAGCTTTGGCCCGCCCGCCTGCTGGCAACCCTGGGAACTGCAGCCCGTTCCCCCCTCCCCAATGCTAGCTGCACTGTTGCGATTTCCGCCTGTCTGCTGGCAACCTTGGGAACTACAGCCCGCTCCCCCTCTCAACACTAGTTTCGCTGGTGTGATTTCCGCCCAAACTCCCTGCACCCCGCATCCAAACTCCATCGGGGGATTTCTACTTGCCGGAGAGCAGAGGGCTTCCATTTCGCCCCCCCCAAGCTGCACCAGTAGGATCCTGCCTGCTTCCTCCTAGAGGAAAAGCGCCTCTGCTGGCGGCTTTGGGAGTTGCGGGTCATAGAGAACAACATTTACCAAATCTAAATTTCCATTGATTTATGGAGACATCCTGCGGGAAAAGCCATTTCCCCACTAGCTTTGCCTGTTGAATTCCTGCTCGCTGGCAGGCCGATGTCACACACACGACTGCTTCATAATGGTCACCGCGGGTGAGCCCAGCTGCTCTAGGGGGCACCCAGCACCCCAGGGAAGTCAGGGCCCAGACACCCCACCCCAACACCCAAAGGTGTCAAGGCAAGATGGCAGCTGCTCAGAAAGGAAAGTTTTTCCCCCAGGAACCCTACTACATCCCAGGGTGAGTTTGAGCCCCAAATTTGGGGGGAGCGGAGTGGGGTGATATCTTAGAGACCTAGAGGGTCTCTAATAAGAGGGAGAGAGAGATACTATTTATGCACCAAAAAGAAAAAAAAAATCGCACTTTCCGGAAGTGGGCTGGACTAGATGATGCTGAGAGGTCCCACTCAATTCTATGGTTCTATCTATTTTGCATTAATTCTATCTAGTTTGTCTAGATCTTTCCATTCCTCTATATATCTATTCTTTCTCTAAATTGATAGGTATAAAGATCTTTCTACCGGTATTCCTCTATATATTTATTCCTTCTCTAAATTGATAGGTATAAAGATCTTTCTATTCCTCTATGTATCTATTCCTTCTCAAAATTGATGGGTATAAAGATCTTTGTACTCCTCTATTTTTATATATTTATACAATATTTTTATATAAAAAGTTACAGAAGACATCTGAAGGCAGCCCTGTTTAGGGAAGCTTTTAACGTTTGACGGACTATTGTATTTTAATATTTTGTTGGAAGCCGCCCAGAGTGGCTGGGGAAACCCAGCCGGAAGGGGGGAAGTATAAAATAATAAATTATTATTATTATTAGTAGTAGTAGATCTCCGGCTCCAGGCGGCATATAAATAACATTTCTCTTATTTGATATCCGCTTCCTTCCAACGGGGTTGGGATAGATGATGGCCAGGGGTCCCGCCATTGATTTTCCCATCTTTTTCTCCGCCCCCCCCGACAGGTACAGCGGCTTCTACCCTCAGGTCCGCTACCAGTGGGCAAGCCCTTACGGGCGCATTACCTGCGACGTCCTGACCGACCCCAGCATCCAGAAAAGCCCCGTCTCTGTCCTGGCGCCGCTGACCAGGCCAAAATTCGTTGGCGACTTCACCAGCCGCGACCGGCCTTTTCGCGAATGCATGGACCAGCACCAAAACTACATCCGGGTTATTCAGGTGGGTCATTTTCCTGAAATATTATATATATTGTTCCATCCTCCTGCTGCCGCTGTTGTTATTTTCACCTTACCGGATCCCCC